>JADBJO010000582.1:75000-97500 GCA_016801955.1 Conus betulinus
AATAGAACTGCGCTGACCGGAACAGAGTTGGATACACAAGAATACAGCAGAATCATACAGAACTGGGCAGAAGTGATTAGAATAGAACAAGAGTTGACTGGAAGTGATCACATCAGAAACAAAAAGAAATGAACAGAACGGAAGAGAATGGAACCAAATACAACTGGACAAAACTGAAGGGAGTAGATTACCTATATCACCAAGCAGAACTGCACAGAACTGAGTGGAATCGAATACAAGAAAACCACATAGTATCAGACAGAATTGACTGGAATGAACTGCAGCAAAAAAAGGGAACTCTAGATGGAAAGAATTGACTGGAATAAAACACTAAAATAGAACTGGACAGAATAGTGTGGAATTACGTAGAGCATAGTACAACAGAACAGATGAACACAAAATTCAGTTGTCTAGTATACACTAAAAACAAGTGGCACTGTATAGAACAGGAGCGAATGAAACAACGTCATAGGAGTAGAGCAAAATGAGCCAGAACGTAACAGAACCAAGAAAGGATGCACAAGTAAAAGAAGAGTGGAAGGAACATTGGTCAGGCAGCGTTGTTCCAAGTCCCTCCAGTTGGAAGCAAGTGCGTTTGAAAAGCTGGGGAAACATGCACACATTAGGATGGAACTGAATAGTCAAAATACTTATCGCACCTGCATGTCGTCGTCCTCGCTGTCGTCGTCGCAGTCGTCGTCGTCGTCGTCATCCTCCTCCTCCTCCTTCTCCTCCTCCTCCTCCTCCTCTTCATAGCGTTAGTAAATGAATTTACTCATCCCTTTCGTCTTTCAGACGTGAATGGTACGCTCTAGTGAACTTGTGACTGTCTACCCCGAATACTGTGACGCACTATTCCCTACGCGCACGCGATTTGATCGATAGCATTCGTCAGACGGACTGGTCATCAGGAATTCTAACTTGATCAAGCAACAACAAAAAAGAGTTCTTTATATCGTTTTCTCTTTGTAGGATCACAATGTACAGATTTCAATAGTTTGTTTTCTTTTATCCCGTGTTTTATTCTGTGGGTGCTTGACATGAACTGGCGATGCTGTGGGGGAAAAGTGATTGATTGAAGAGTAATCTGTCTCTGATATGGCTGGCCTGCTGCAATTGTCCTTGATGTTGCGTCCCCCCCCCCCCCCCCCCCCCCCCTGCCCTCCCAAATGTCCCATTGACGAACAAAGAATAAAACATGGACTACAATGACGACAGCTTTGGGCGAATGTTGAAAGAGTGGCGACACCACCTGCGACACCAAATGCGTTTCCCCATTCTGTGCATTATCATCTCAATCCGTCTGTAGCATCATCATCATCATCATCATCATCATCATCATCATCATCGTGATCATCATCATCATCATCATCATCATCATCATCATCACCATCATCAAACCACTAAATCGAATACATATGACGATGAGGACAATGGTAGCAACGCTTCAGCTTGTTCAGTCCTGCAGAAAACACAAACAATATTCTCCACTCTCCACTCCTTGTTATAAGCTCATCTTCCGTAGACAGGTTTCTGTCCAGGCTTCTTTACAGTCCTGTTAAGTGACACGTTTCTTCTCCGTTCAAGTTTATTATCGGCTCTTGTTCTGCTATTCAGTTATGAGTGTGTGCATCCCCATTTTTGACGGCATTCTTTTTTGACTGGTGGAGTGAGGCATGAACTGTTTCGGTAGTCTCGCAGTAACAACAACAGATAATCAGTTCCAAAACAAAACAAAACAAAAACGGGTGTACATGTCGCAGCTGTGAGCTATGACGTGCTTGCATGAGAGCTGGAACACGGATAGCCTCCATAAAAAAAAGAAATGTCTCGCTCTCGCTGACGCTCTGTACCAGAATAATGATGTTGATGCTCTCTGTAAAACCCGTATGATCATGATGCGAAAGGCAGAGGGCAGGGAGACGAAGGCTGCCGAGATCTCTGTTATTAGACGTTCTATCAGGCTGCAGGAGAGGTGCAGGTCACGTTAGCCAGGCGCTCAGGGCCTCACTGGCACAGCGGATTATGCACTGGTCAAGTGTCTATGAAATGTTAATGACCCCTTACAATCTTTGTTGCTTTCTTCACTTCTTTCTCTCTGCATCTGTAACAACTGTAAATTGGAGCATCACGACGTGGTAGGTGTGGTGTAGCTGTGTACTCTGGCCCCTAGTGAATATCGCCTGTTCGATGAAGCTGAAACCTCAAACAGCACCATCCGACGTTGTAAAGCAACAAAAATGGTGATGAGGCGATATCCCTCCTCTACCCCTCCACTTAAGCTCCCGCGCCCCTCCCGCCTCCCTCCCCCCCACACCCACTCCCACCGCTAGGAAACAAGAAGGGAGGACAGTCTTACATACCTGAGGTAATCCCCCATTAATGAACTCTCCCGTGTTGGAGATGTAGGGCCAAAGTCCAGTGTGATAGAGGGTCTGTATCTCCTCGCCCAGGAAGACGCGACGCTTGTTGAAGATGAAGCCATACTGATCCAGATGGAGAGGGAGGTTGTGTTTCTCGCAGGTGTCCGGGTGATCCCATACCACCCTGAAGGGCAGGTCAGGTGGAGGAAGGCCTTCGTCACAGTCATCACCACTGGACCCTGAGGTATATTGAGCAATGGGGATGAAGCAGTAGGGTGGGTTCAGATTCTCAAGTTCTCCGAACAAGATTGTAAGAGTTGGCTTAAAATCTTCGCAATAGTTGCCTGCTCAGTCCTAAATTGTCTAGTACCGAGCACCATTCCAGCAACGTACAGAGCAGCTAGGTGTTGCAATGACTGCAAGAAATATTGAATTATAAACAAAGCTTGCTCTTATGTCTCAGATTATAGAAATAGGGGGGTGATAAGCCTTCATATCTGCAGTGGTAGATGATTCTGCCTAACTGACAGTATGTGCTTGAGTGGGTGAATGGGGAATAAATAAATGCTTCTCAAAATGAACCTTCAGCAAGCTTATAGTCTCCAAAGGGGAGACCATCTCCAATGGGGAAGCTCACTCACTAACATAACTCCTGGTCAGATACCGGTATTTCGAAACCTGATTGTTTCTCCTCAGTGACCGCGGAAAGTGGTAATTTGACTCCTCTGCTTTTCAGATTTAAGAAGAATGCTATACCAGAAAAAGGCTGGTGTGCAACACCATAGTATGTTTGTTGAATTTTCAAAAAAACTAACTAAAGGTGCCACCTAAGAAGCAAAAGAAAATCATGAAAGAGCAAAACAAGCTACATTTTCTTGTGTGAAAAGTAGAAAATATAAAAAACAATAACCTCTTAAGACACAAGTGCTGAGGGCCAGTTCTTGGAATGAATCCGCAAGGGACTAAATTACAATGAAACAATAAATTCCAAGGATAAGTACCGAGCACCATTCCAGCAACGTACAGAGCAGCTAGGTGTTGCAATGACTGCAAGAAATATTGAATTATAAACAAAGCTTGCTCTTATGTCTCAGATTATAGAAATAGGGGGGTGATAAGCCTTCATATCTGCAGTGGTAGATGATTCTGCCTAACTGACAGTATGTGCTTGAGTGGGTGAATGGGGAATAAATAAATGCTTCTCAAAATGAAACTTCAGCAAGCTTATAGTCTCCAAAGTGGGAGACCATCTCCAATGGGGAGAAAGAAAGCTCACTAACACATAACTCCTGGTCAGATACCGGTATTTCGAAACCTGATTGTTTCTCCTCAGTGACCGCGGAAAATGGTAATTTGACTCCTCTGCCTTTTCAGTTTTAAGAAGAATGCTATACCAGAAAAAGGCTGGTGTGCAACACCATAGTATGTTTGTTGAGTTTTCAAAAAACTAACTAAAGGTGCCACCTAAGAAGCAAAAGAAAATCATGAAAGAGCAAAACAAGCTACATTTTCTTGTGAAAAGTAGAAAATATGAAAAAATAACCTCTTAAGACACAAGTGCTGAGGGCCAGTTCTTGGAATGAATCCGCAATAAATTCCAAGGATAAGTACCGAGCACCATTCCAGCAACGTACAGAGCAGCTAGGTGTTGCAGATATGAAGGCTTATCACCCCCCTATTTCTATAATCTGAGACATAAGAGCAAGGGATAAATAACAGTCATTTAACAAAGAAAGATACAAAAATCAAACAGAATTGAGTAAATATATTTGGAAACTCAAAGATAAAAAAATAGACTACAACACATCCTGGAAAATCTTTAAAAAGAGCTGCATCATATAATAACATTTCAAAAAGATGTAATTTATGTCTAACAGAAAAATATATGATCCTATGCAGACCAAAATTAGCAACCCTAAACACTAGGATAGAAATGGTTAACAATTGCAGACACAAATGGAAGTTCCTATCAGCGAGCAGAAATTAAAAAACACATGAAAAACACTGACCGCACGTGATGGCAGACAGCGAAACACGTATAAAAAAAGCACCGACAACACCGACCCTCCATACCCTGACGACTGCACCAGCAAGAAACAGCGCTGTAGGTTTTACCATTTACATTTTAATCAAAGTTTTAAAATATATTTTATATATATATATATATATATATATATATATATATATAAGATGATGGTTGTAAAACCAACGACAGCTTAAAAACCTGATGATTGCACGAGCATGCAAGAAACAACGTTGTAGATTTTAAGCTGACTTTTAAACCTACTTCTTACCAAATATATATATATATATATATATATATATATATATATATATATATATATATATATATATATATATATAAAGTAGCAGGCATCCGTCAAAACGGTGTAAACTGCTTTACAAGGTTTAAATTTCTTGAAGTCGTAAGCATAATCAGCTTAAACATGCATGTTTCTCCAGAATAAACACTTGCTTAATTTAATAAAGTTCCTGATACAAGATACATAATGAACTTCATTATTGAAAGCCTCGTGACATAATGGGCAAATGATATGATCATCACTGACTTTCTCTTTAAAGATTTTAATGACTACTTATTTCTTTTATACCAAATCGAAATTTTGTTAAGAAGCATTTTAAATGCTTGTCTAAGTTCATAGGAAAAAAAAACAGGCTGGCACTGTATGCGCTGCGTTTAACAAGCAGAAGGTCCGAGTGTTTTGTAAATGCGAGGGAGTTGGTGTTGGTGGTGGACTTTTATTGTTCGAATGTACAGTGTGGATGTTCTTTTTTTTGTCAAATTTCGGTAAAAACAGGGGTGTGGATGGTCGGAGAAAAGGTAGGGACACTACGATCCATGCCATAGATATCTTTGTGTCAAGTATGGTGGGGACAGAGGGTGTATCCCCCCCCCCCCCCCCCCCCCCCCCGTTCAAGAGAGAGAGAGAGAGAGAGAGAGAGAGAGAGAGAGAGAGAGAGAGAGAGCGTGTGTGCCTGAAGGTGGGCAACAGAGGGACAGAAGCAGTGAAAAGAAATAGGAGAAAAGAGGAGAAGAGGGCCCAGGGCCACTAAGCGTCCATCTCTCTCGTGTTGATGCCTGCAGGCTGGATGGTTCCCAAGCGGCTGATCACGTGGGATTCCATGTGCTTGCGGTATGCTTTGTCGCCTGGGTTCTGCCATACAGCTGCCACCTTTGCATGCGTGTAGCTGTGCAGTGGGATGTTGAAGTGTTGGCTTATCGGGTCACTGTAGTTCAGCTTCATTGAGCGAAGATGCTCTGAGAATCGCTCATTCAGTGTCCGGCAGGTCTCACCCACGTAGAGCTTGTGGCACAGAGTGCAGGTCAAAATGTACACAGTGTCTGTTAACTTGCAGGTGTAATTTGACCGAACGGTGAACTGGCCCTGTGGTCCCACAAAGGTGTGTGGAGGCATCAATGTGGGCACAGGTCTTGCCCTGGTCTCGCCGCACGGGCTACATCCTGGGGGAGCAAGGTTACCAGTCTGGTGACTGATTCTGGCTCTCACAAGCAAGTCACGGAGGTTCTTCTCTCTCTGGAACGCTATGAGAGGGAGTTTCTGGAAAAGTCCGTCCCAGGTCCGGGTCATCTGGATGGTGTGAAAGTTCCTTTGGATGATATCACAGATGGTAAGGTTGTGAGGGGGGGGGGGGGGGGAAAGTTTAAAGAGAGAGAGAGAGAGAGAGAGAGAGAGAGAGAGAGAGAGAGAAAGAAAAAGCACAGACTACCAACCTTGATAAACTGACGAAGAAGACAAGGGAGAAGAGGCAGACCTGACGTCATGGTCTGGGAGGGACAGTGCCGTGGCCACTGCCACCACCACCACCAGCCCCGTCACCACCACCACCACCCTCATTACCTACTGGGGATTCTGCTGCAGACGTAAAGCACATTGTGTCATTGTCAATTGACCGAGAGTCGGACTGGGGAGAAACAGGAAGAACTGAGAAAGTGGAGCTCCTTACTTTTATATCGCAACAGCTGAGAGAGGATGGGGGGGGGGGGGGGGGGGGGGGGGGGATGGGAAGGAGCGGGAACGCAGGACGGGTAAGGGATGAGTTGGGGTCGGTAGAAAAGGGGAATATGGGATTGGGCACACACACACACACACACACACACACACGCGCGCGCGCGCGCGATCTCTGCTGGGGGATTTCATGTAAATGCAAACAGTAATTTGCCTTGACATAGTGTCTGCTTCATGAGCTTGAGACATTGTTTGACCATTTGAAAACACCTTAACACTGCAGAATTTGATTAGCTTTCTCAATCTTAACGGCGACTTTTTATTTGCAGGGTAATGTTACCGAAAGAAAAGACAGATATTTGATACCAATGTATTTGAGATAACATTTTATGTGTGGATATCTGAGTATTCGCGACACTGCATGATAAACTGAAACTCATTTTCATTTATACTTCATGTAAATATTTTGCCAATACGATATTCGCTTGCAGCGGCATTAGTTATTATTATCTCAGTAGTAGACGATGACTGGTATGTCTAACCTTCATTAATGAATTTTTTTTTCTGTAAGGTGTTTCAGTAGTATGCTTTTCTGCTTGCATTGTTGATCATAATGCCTGTAAAGCACCCATTTGCTACATATCTGTAATGCTTCCAAAATCATATTTTTCTGCAATGAGTGACATTTCAAGGTTTGTGATCTTTAGACACATCTTTGAAACCCAAACGCAAACCCAATCGCAATTAAGTCCTGTTGAGCTGTATTTTGATAAATCTAAATGATCGACTTTGATTTTATATTCCCCCTTTGAATATACACAATGAAAGAAGGCATAAATTCGAAGAGTGTGTTAGGATAGTCAAACTAGTCAAATGCCGGATTTTTTTTTTTTTTTTTTACTTAATGAGGGCCGAAAGCGGGTAAATTCCAGTTTCACTGTGTTCAGATTTATTCATTGTACATATTCTTAGTAGAAACATGGTTTAGAATGTTCAGCTTGCACTTTCCCGGAATATGTGCAGTTTCTCACTTCCCACCCACTAAGCAAAAGTAGTTAAAAAAAAGTATTTCACTCAAGTTCCCTCCAGCTTATTGATCGCTCTAGAGACTACGCGAGTGCGTTTTATGCCCTTCTTGAGTTTTTCACAGTAAGTAAGTAAACATCATTCCTAAATCATTTACAAGCATCGACAGTGAAATTCAGTCCGTGTCCTCTTTCTTGAGAGGAACTCTTGGCACCATTGCGTACATTCTGGGCGAATGAGACTGGTTTACACATAGAAAATATATACAAATACCATAGAAACATCATTAGTCGAGATATTTAAGTTATTTCTGCACGCATTAACACATTGAATGATTAGAGGAGGAAACACAACTAATTCTTCTTCCCTCAGAAGGCAATGACTTTCAAGAGATCTTAAAAATGAGGAAAGTAACATTTTCTAAAGGATTCCAACAGTATGAAAATCGGGGAAAACGGTCCGGGGGGCGGGGGGGGGGGGGGGGGGGGCGGTAAATGAAAACAAAATAGGAATGACAACATAAGTAGATAATTTGACGGGTGGAAGTAAATACGGGCTAGTTGTTATAATGAATTTCAAAAAGACTGAGTTTAGTTGGAAAGGAAGGATTCAGTTGGGTCTGTAGATACTTACTTTGAAACATGAACGTAAAGTCCTTCTTTGGATGCATATCGGAACATCACAACCGGTCTAGAATACAAAGTTATTCAGATCATCTGGTCAACCCCCATGAATAAAGAGCTTTAACAGACAATGTGGAATTTATAATTATTGTCTCGCATCGGCTGAAATGTCAACAATTGCATTACAGCCATTCCTGATGGGTATTATGTCCTCTGGCTTTGATTTATTACAAGCAAACTAGTAAAGAGTCGTCGTCATTCTTTGGCATCGAAACGAGATACACCCCTCATAATTCTGTGGTATTCTCATAAAAAAGCACAACCCCCTCCCCCCAAAAAAAAAACAAACAAAAAAAAAAAAAACAAAAAAAAAAAAAAAAAACACCAAAAAAAACAAACAAAAAAAAACAGCATCCTTTGGCATCCCAAAGTAACCAGTGAAAATACAAACAGGAGGAAATCAGTGTGAGGAAATAAATTGCATAAAAACTAAAAGCCTTTCTTCATTGATAAATATTGGAGGAAAACTGTGAGCTTATGCTTGAGGATCCATTGCACTTGAGGATCCATTGCAGAATTAAAGAGAGTTTAACAGTTGTCAACAGGCAGAGAGGTCGGGTCTTCTGTTTGAAAACCCAAGCATTGACAGTCACGTCAATGTTCACAGGAGGTAGGAAATGTGTAGAACAGCCTTCACCACCGTCTCCTTCTGTTACATACACAGCTGGCTGACAGGACAGTCATTGCGTCACTGCTGGGCGGGCGAGAAGATTCCACAATAACATAGATAAAAAACAAAGCGTCCTCACGACATTGGGTACAATGTTCATATTGACGTGTTTCAGATACAAGGAACGCTCACTGTATGCCTTTCTTTGGGGCAGGGGATGGGGGGACGGGTGAGGAATTTCCTTTTGTTCAATTCGTGTTACATGCATTCTCAATGGACTCTTACAGCACGGAGAAAACTACCCCCGGCTGTAATGCACGGGACACAGCCCGTGCTCAGGGAGCAAGGCGTGGATCTCGAAAGGGTAAATGCGTATAGCCTCAGCTTCGCCCAGTGTTATCTTCTGTCACCATATCTACAGTTCTCACTAATGGGTTTTTATTATTGTAAATAAGTATGCCCATATGGTTTTCTCTTATGGTGTTGACAGCCGTGCACGGAACGTATGTGTGTGTGTCATTGTTAGTGTTCTTCGAACGCCAAGCTGATCCTTGGAAACATTCAAATTGTTATGAGATCTGCAGGGTTACCGCGGTTCACTGATTGACGGTGGAGGTTTGATGGAAGAACCACGATTCAGGGACAGTGAGTTCGGTTCATTAAACGCAAATCTGTCAAAGAACAGTGATGTCCTCAAGCGACCACAGTTCATTGACTATAGTCAATCAGAATAAATTTTTAAAGAATTTTTCGTTGAAATGTCTCGAAAATTTTTTTATAACTTATTCCCCAAGATCTCACTGAGAAATCGGTACTACCAAACTGTACTATTAGACACTTGATTATTTGTAGATATACGTACCAAGGCAAAACCACACTTGTACTGTATGATAAACATGACTGTTTTCCCTAGCACACACACACACACACACACACACACACACACACACACCTTCCATTTTATTTTTAAATGACTTTGATATATCAAAATGTACTAACAATATCAAGAACATAATTGCCATACTTGAAATCAGCATTTGGTTTGATCGCCAATCTGAAATCATGACTTTGAATTTAGAAGAATCGACAAGTTCGAGAAAACCTTCACAGCTTAAAGGCCTTACATAAACTGTCACTTGATAATGATAACAGTGTTAATCTCATGAACCATATAATATAATTAGTTAGTTCCATATCTGGACAATCGACATGTACAACGATATAACCATTCTCAAACAAACGATGTCAAAGCTCGTGTACGTACCTAGAAAACAGTGGGGTTTTTTTTTCAACCTAGTCTCATAAATTTGTAGCTAAAACTAAAACTTTTCAAGAGTAGGAACGTACAAGGTTTTTATGTCTTTATAGACATGAATGGTACTTGTAAAACATTACGATTTATTCCTCCTTTCGTAAATTTATTTCATATACATTGTTGTGAGATTGCCTTTATTGCACAATAAGAGCACAATGTCGTTTTTATTTGTTTGGTTTTCTTTTTCTTTTTCTTTTGTGCAGTAAGATTAACCAGAGATTTGAAAACGAATAAATCGTCAAATAAATGTGAATGAGAATGTCTGAATCCTGTTTGATTCATAAAAATCAGTCAACCGTTGATTTGAAACAGGCGAAAACAATTTGTTAAGGCAGCCATATAAAGTTGTATCCATCTGCAAGTGTTGCACTTCTCATTTTTTCCACCTCAACCTTGGTAAAGAGGTACATACAATTAATCTCACAATCCAGTCTTGAGGTATGCGTCCCATGTTCAAAACCTCAATTACAGTGTACAAAAAATGAATATAGGATCACTGTTTGTAGACATTCGTTTCGTGTTTGATTCCAGTGGCTTAATCATCGTTTATTCTGCTCATCGTTTTTATCTTTTAATTTCTAGAACTGAGATCGGTGCATATAGGTAAAACATTAGGTTTAAGATTCATTTTATGTTGAAATACCTAATTTGTCTCATCATAAGCAATCTTGGGTATTTCCGGTTTTTGTTTGTTTTCTAATTTTACATATGGTTTCCGAGATTCCTTTCTTTTCTTATGGTTGTAATTTTGACAAAAGAGTAGTATGAATATCGGTTCTCTCAGTAATTCAGTGCTGAATCAATAATTATGGACACCGGTTCTTTCCTCATCTCACTGACCGAAGCATTGTCGCTATCCAGTACATTACTAATTTTTACAGTATGATTTCTAGCCAAAGCACATTCAAACAAATAGCTTTACTTTACTATGGTCCCATTTTGAATCACACAACAGGCATGTTTCTGTAATGGTTTGAGTTATTTTGACAAAAGGGGGTATGTGCACAACAGACAATTACAGGCTATCTTAAAATCAACATTACAGAGTAATGAACATTTGATAACATGCCTCAAAGGAATTACTGTACAAGGTGTTGACTTCGGGAATAGGGAAAGGAAATCCAATGACATAATCAACAACAGTGGGACCAATACTTGTACACTTGCATTCTGGTACCATTTCCATCACAAATTCTAAGTGACTGTGCTTTGCACAGATCAGTCAGTCGAAATCCTTAATCATCACGCCCATGCGTATCCTGAGATAATCGTCGAATGAATTGATCTTGAGAGATGTTTTACGGAAAACAGAACTTGAATCACCATCTTTAAAGCTACAAAGTCATCTTAGTATTCTGAACGTGCATTGGAATCTCCAGTCAACCCAACATAACGAGCCCGGATCATAGATCAATCAAACTCACTTCCGTATCGTCAAATACATCTCAGCCACGGTTTAAGATCTCTCTGGTGGAACATTTACATCTATGAAACATCATAGTCAAATCCGTTAAACGAGATGTAACCAGAAACCCCCCTGCACAATGACCTGTATTAGATGAAACAGTTCTGCTCTGTTATTCACATCTAAAACTTAAGGAAGCATGCAACTTGAGAGAATCCCTGATATCCAGGCCCAAGTCCTCGCCATAGAGATTGAAGCAAGGGCACTTGTAGACTCACCAGCCTGCGATAAGCATTTTTCAATAATCTGACTCTTTAGAGGATTCCTTCATGAGCCGGTCATCTTTTTGTATTTACGCAAAAACGATGATAGCGTACTGACTTACATACTGTGTGAACTCTTCGAGCGTCAGTCTTCCACTGAGACCACACACACTCAAAGTGAGAAATGATATAGACGATCTTCACCAGAACCGTAACAATAGTAATCACCATACGAATGATTAATGAAATTAGATTAAGTATCTAGAGCACACGCACACACACACGCACACACACACACACACACACACACACACACACACACACACACACACACACACACACACACACGTATAGATAGATATATAGATAGATATGCCAGTGCGTGCATGAGTGCGTGCATGTGTACGCGCGTTTGTGCGTGTGAATATGTGTGTGTGTGTGTGTGTGTGTGTGTGTGTGTGTGTGTGTGTGTGTGTGTGTGTGATGAAAGAAACAAGAGCGAAAAAAAGGAAACAAACAAGAAATATAGTGAGTGAATGTTCCGCGAAATACTATAAAATTAATAATGCGAAACTGATATCCTTTCCTTTTAAAACTGCTTTCATTTTCCACCTTCAATCACCTCCTTTTGAAAAACTAAGTGAGTGAATGAGCGAGGGCGTGATATCAGTCTTCATCCTTACCCTGCCTGCGAAGAACAAACGACGGACTTTGGCTCCGTTTAATGAAGAGACTCGTCTTCTGTGGAAAGATGCAGTGCCCGCTGGGACTGAGAGAGGACCTCTTGCACACAGTGTGACCTCAGAGAAACTGACTATAAACTTTGGAAATCATGCTTTATATGCGATTATCTGCTGACACATTTCCACGCGATCTATGTCATTTATAAAGGTATTGTCGTTATTCACTTTTGAAGAAATCTCTTTTAAACATACATGGATGCACAAATAGACAGATACATACATACATACATACTACATGCATATGTACACGCAGCAGAGAGAGAGAGAGAGAGAGAGAGAGAGAGAGAGAGAGAGAGAGAGAGAGAGAGAGATGTTTCAAATAGATAAGGCAGATAGATTTTTCCGAGTGTTTGCAGACGGAATCAATGCAGACAAGAACTGAACGTAATATCACTTGGATCTCCCATTATTCATCGGCTCACTGAAGTGGGGAAGTTGCCGTAGTAAGGATTTCCTGTTTCATTGACCCTCACAAGACTCCAAAAGTAATATACCCAGAGTGAGAGAACCTCTGATCTAAAACAGACAGATAGGTTCCCGGAAGGCATGACTGACAGAACAATATATAGCGGACCCATAAATGCAGACAGACAGACAGATAAACAGACAGACAGACACACATGTTACTGCAGTTTAATAATGGTAACATCGTGACATCGGCATTACTGTCAGACACTTTTCGCTCTTGCTTCTCATTTTTCTTTGTGAAAATGTTCTTCCGTCAACTGAAACATTGCATCCTCTCTCTCTCTCTCTCTCTCTCTCTCTCTCTCTCTCTCTCTCTCTCTCTCTCTCTCTCGCTCGCTCGCTCGCTTTGGGGATACGTGGTCGTTCTATTATCACTTTCCTAGAAGCAAAAATGAATTCCGTGCTTGTCAAGCTTTAAAATGCTTTCTGTTACTTTACCCTCAGCAATTTCTCTCGCATACTAGTCTGCTATTTCATTTCAGTACAGTCCACAATGTTTGCAGGACCCAGCTAAAATCTATTCCCATTCCCATATGACAGAATGTGCAATATCAGATATTTGAATTAAAAAGAAAAAAAAAAGCAAGACCCTTCTTACTTTGGAACCCAAGTCTTTTAAGTTTCTTAGCAGTGAATTTAGTCATCACGGCAAAGGATGCTAAAACTGTAGTGACACTGTCATATATAACATTTGAGTACTATAAAACAACAGCATTTTGTATTTTGAAAGGAAGAAAAGCAAACCCAGACTCCGAGTGTGATGTCAGGACAGAACCAGCTTAAAAAATCTTTAAATGTTTCGGACACGTGGTTTCTCTACGTTCCTTACAATACAGACATGTGGGCGATGATTGAAAAGTTCCTGACCGTAACCCGTTCACTGCACTAGTCAGGATAAGATATATACGCTCTGTCCCATATACTTCTTATCTTTACTTTTAGAACTTAACAATATGTTGTTATCTGTGCTACTGACCTTAACAGACGAATGTGTTTTTACTCCCGACCACACACACACACACACACACACACACACACACACACACACAGAGAGAGAGAGAGAGAGAGAGAGAGAGAGAGAGAGAGAGAGAGAGAGAGAGAGAGAGAGAGAGAGAGATGGTGGTGAATACACTGAATTAAAGATGCCAGGGCTTTTGTTGCTTAAAGGTCTACTTTAGAGATTTTCGATAATTTGTTAAAATCAGGTCAGGTCTACATGTCATATAACTACAGTATGGCATTCATTAAAAAAAAAAAATTGCCGGAAGAATTTAATCGATAAAAAACGACTTTTGCACACCTGTTCAAAACCCAGCGCTAGACCGAAAACCGTGACGTCACTTGATGGCGTGGCGGTCAGCCGCGACCTACACAACATGGCAACGCCAAGTGAAATCAACATGAGATGCAATCCCCCACAGCCTAAAAAGTCACGAGGGGGGTGGCAGATATTATGTTGTAGGCGAGTGCCGCAGCTCAGCAGGAGACGGATATTCTTTGCACACATTTCCATCTGATCCAGATACTCGAAAGAAGTGGATTCGTGCAAACATGCCGGGCCGCTAAGTTCTTTTAACCATGTCAGTCCAGCTGGAGCACGGAAACGAGCTATTCCGACGATTGCCAAGCCCGTTCGAGTGGACACAAAGTCGGCCGATCCCGATCAAAAACTTCGTCTGCATTGTGCGCATATACTTTGAAAGCAGAGTGGTGAGCTCGTACAGATGAGTACGATAGTCTCACGTTAATTCTGTTCTTATCTATAGATACATCACACTTGTTAAAAATTGAATGAAATCGTTAAGGAGGATGGAAGAGAAGGTGAAGAATAGCCATAGCTAACAAAATAAAAGGTGATACATTCTATCGAAGGGTAAGTGTTTACCCAGTTTTATTGAGGACCGACAAAGTGAGAAGCGAATTTCACATTCAAACCTTTTGAGTTCAAATATTGCAGCAAATATCCCTCAGACTGAAGTATACTCTCTTCATCGATGACGCAGAAGAATTAGTTATTGTGAAATTTCTGCAAACTTGAGGAAGGAGAGTCTCCGCTCGCCGTACACGCGTGATCGCGCCAAGAAGTCAGTCGGTAGCCTCCTTGAGACTTAGGTAAAGTCCGTACGCCTTCGGAATGCTTTTGTTCGGGCGTCCAGTTGGAACTGAATAGCTCGTTTGCTGGAACTGACATGATAAAAAGAACTTAGCGTTCAAACTGATAGGTAAAGGCCTTGCAGAAACATCCCCAGAGTCGCATTGGCTGTCGCAATCGCAGTCGCTGCTTTTACATGATACATTAAATTCTGAGCGAGATGTGCAAGAACCATCAGAATTGCTTTCTGTCGCCATCGCTGACACTCATGTGACGTCATATCCAAGAGCAGTTACGCCATGCCAAGATTTAGTTGATTACCTCCCGTTTTCTTGATTACAGGTGAAAATGCTCACTTTCGCGGATCGATTTCGTGTGATCGGGAGCGAATCGGATGTTATTTTACCAATTTATCAAACATTTAATATTACTGCATAAGCTGACCAGTTGTCGAAAACCTCTAAAGGAGACCTTTAGACAACCGCTACCCTTTCTGCTGTTTGTATTTACCACGATAACTTTTGTGTTTTTGTTGCATCATGTGTTTTGGTTTCGGTTTTCCTTCGATTGTATATTCTGCAGAAGGGGGAAACCAGAGAGACGGCACATGTCCTGAGCGCCACTTAACTTGTGTTTAAAATGTTCATAGTTGGAAACTATGGTATGAACTGGTGTGTATATAACAGCGCGTGTTATTTTTTTTCTGTCAGCTTTCTTTCTTTTCTTTCTTTCTTTTTCTTTTTTTTTTTTTTTTTTTTTTTTTTTTTTTTTACTTTCTTTTGTCTCTTGCTGGATGACTTTCTTGATTGTATAATGACATGCCGAGTAAGCGTGATTTAGTACTTTCTCTGGGATTTGGTTCTATACATCGAAATGATATATGGATGTCACGTGTACGAATGGTGTGAATGGCAAGCTGTATCATTTTATGAGGTATGCATAACTCAGTAGCTGCATGCGTTTGAGACATAAATGGATACACGCATTGTTGTTGGTTGCACACAGATGTTTTCATGTTTCATCCGTGGGCTAGTTGTTGAAGTACTAGGAAAAGCAAACGTGGAATTCATATTGTGCCAGGAGCTATTAGGGCTTCTTTTATTGTTGTTTGCTGGTGGTGTTATTCTTTTCTCTTACACAGTTTTGAATCGACAACATCAGTGAAAATGTGTAGACAGAGAAAGCTGACCACCTTTTGTCTCATGACAGTATTTCATAATGGTGGGTATCTGTCTGCACGCGAAAGATATTTGTATGGTAATACAATGACGAAGGTTTGTGATGATTGCAAATATGTACAAACTAAGCTCACAGCAAAACTGGTTTTCAGCACGCCTGGGATGAAGCATGTCGGAAGGACACAAAGGTGCTGTGAAAATCATAAGATCATTGCGAAAGATAAACGCAGCCGATGCATGGTTATTAAAAAAAAAAGATGTTTGATACTCCAATAGTCAGTGGTCACAAATGACGCTGAAATACGGGGTCTGGGCAACAAATATGCCGCTCAAAAAGGTTCATGGTTTTGCCATTAAACACCTTTTGGGGTGTTCTTATTTTTGCATCGAACAAAATGTTACATGTTGAGACTGGTCGATATCCTTTGTCTTTAGGACTGTAACTTAAATGTATTGGTTATTGATTAAAGCTTTCGAGACTACCAAAATCCAGACTTTGTAGACAAGCATATGACGTGATGATAAGGCAGATGCAGAATGGCTGTATGTTCTGTAATGACGAAGAAGATTTCAAATAATCAATGTATACCTTTTAAGATGTGACAGCATTATGCAATGTTTTCAAGGTAGACATAGCTGATCGACGGGTTCTCTTTGTGTATTATTACCAGATAATGGAAGCATTATACCGTCTGTTGCGCAAAACAAAACGAAATAGAACAAACAAAATAATGCAGATATATGGTGTGTTAGAAAAAGGGTGCGTCCTTGAATGATTGTGGTAGAGAGAATGGAAGACATGGTTTTGCTTGTCTCAGGTAAATGTGTTCTTTTTTTTTTTCTGCCCCGTTTATTTAGTATGAAATCATTCGTTGTATTTTTCATTCATATAAATCAGTATGACTTAGAATATATAATCAACGTTCGTTTATTTTGCATGTTCTGTAATTCAGATTTGTCAGTGTGTTCATTTTGCTTGTTTCATAAATCATTGTTTCCCATCATGTACTCATAATTTAGAATATTCCATTGTATTCATTTCATGAATGATCTGCTTACATGTGAATTATATCTTATGTTATTTGATGTCATCTTATTCCTATTGTAATAAGATCACTTTGACAATGACAATAATTTTCAAAGTTTCTGTCTCTCTCATTGAGTAACAGCTCACTGGTAAACGTGCTTCTTTGCTTCCTCAAATTCTGGCTGGTGTGTTTCCTACAGATTGTGCATGTGCAAGTTGTGTCACTAATCCAACACATACTTTCGCTATGACAAAAAGAGTACACGCTAAATAAAATCTCAAATGTTACTCGCACATTATTTGCAAGCAAACACGCGAGACAATTCCTCCATCATTGCATTAATGACGTGGCAGAGCATATGCAAAGGAAAATAATAGGGAAGCGATGATCAAGAAAAGTGACACTAATCAACAAAGTAGGTCGTACATATTACATTTTCTGTCGTACCGCGTAGCGATTCTCTTATTCCTTCTCGAAAACAGAACCAGTCATATTGCCTGCTCCAAAATGTTTTGTCCGCAGGATCAGACTTGTCAGACATTCACTAGTAATTATATCTCTGTTCCTTTGGCATGAAATAGAGATAAACCATAGTCTACAATTCCGTGGTATTCTCAACATCAAGGATCAAAAACGGAATCCAACAGCACCCCAAAGGAGCCAGTGAAGAGCGGAAAGTAAAACGAAAAGAAAGTGTTGTAGAGACATAAGTTGCTGAAAAACTAACATCATATATAAATCGGATGAAACATAAAGGTAAATCTTTGAGGCTATGCTTATGGATCCATTTAAGTACTCAAGGGAGGTAAAAAAAAAAAGTCAGTTCTCAGAGTAGTCACTGTTAGATAACCGAAGCATTGTCTGCAGCGAAGAATTGTGCAGGACAGCCTTTACTTGGATCTCCTAAGAGATGCAATCTCCCACTGACTGACCAAGCAATAATATGGTAAACAATTAAGAAGTGTTGGAAACTAAGTCCAGGCTGACATATTGATTTGTATTTGTTCATTTCTCCAGTTGGTGCTGTGTAGATGTGGAAGGTACGGAGTACGTAGGCAAGCTTGGAATATCCTTTTCTTTATGCATGTCTCCTTATTTTGTTCTTTGTGCTCCATGTTGTCATATGGTGGGCGATTCGGTGTATACGCAGTATTCATTTGGAGTTATGGGCGTGTATGTGTTTCATCATGGGAGCAAGAGACACCCTACTTCTTTACTTACTGTGTACTGTCAGATGCCTCATTTAATATTTCTAGTCACTCCCGACATTTGTCTTGGCTGGTGGGAGTTGTTTGTTAAACGGGTGCTGCACCGAGAGTGGCTGAATTGTGTGCTCTTTCACCCTATTGGTTTAACATGAATGATTTCTCAGCGCTAAAACGTTGTGACGTCTGTCACGTAAGGCATCATTTGACTGGTAAGTAAGAATCGGTCCTTGTTATAAAACAGCGATCTAAAGGGATGGGGATGTCATGATTTGTAATCTTTTGTTGGTTTTGAACTCGTGTCTATGGTTATCATCAGATGTCTTGAAGGCACTTTGAGAGATAGTGGTCAAGAGGATAGTCCCGACAGGAGTGTGTCAACATGAGCTGGTTCGTCCAACAACGAGGTCTGATTGACGTTCTTGGGCAGCTCTCTTTGAACTGTTTTCGCTGTTTAGTTGCTTACCCATGTGCTCGACGTCCAGCTGACACAAATTCGCACAAGCAAGCATGCATGTATACTTACCCTGTTCTGCTATCTTATTCCCTATCGTCGACACCGTCGTCTTCTCGTTATCATTTTTGGTCCAGACTAGGGCTGTGCTGTCGTCGTTGTCAACGTCATCGTCGTCATCGGTGTCCCTACACTGTACACGCCATTAACGTCACTGTCGGTGTTTGTGCACATGCACTTGGTCTTAACTTTGAAATATGTGCACTGTTCTGCATGACTGATGGATATGTGCTCGTTAAAACGGCGTGAGTATTATTTTTGAATCAACAGGAAAGAAAAGAAGGGAAAGATATAGTACTACGCGTTTCTGTGAATGGACAGTGCTACCACTTAAGGTTATGGGGGAAGTCGTTCTGTTTTACAGACATGTCATGGAAACATACTTCAGGTTGATCTTGTAGGTCCTGGAAAAGGGAAGCATCAATGGTTTTAAAGTGCAATGGACCATAGGCCATTCCAAGCCGGATTGGAACCATGTGTGGGATGCGGATGGGTTTGGGTCCGATAGTCCGACACTTCACGATTCCGACGTTTCGACAATCCGACAATTTTGTCGGACCAACGAAACTTGTTTTGTAATGTTTTTTATTTTGTGCCAATAATTCGACACATCACGATTTCGACGTTTCGATAGTCCGACATAATGATACCCCGACACATTTGTTAAACACATTCGGGTATCATTGCTTTTTGCGACAGAGGAAGTGGGGTTAAATGTTGACAATACCACAGAGAGAGAGAGAGAGAGAGAGAGAGAGAGAGAGAGAGAGAGAGAGAGAGAGAGAGAGAGAGAGATTTTACTTTCAATATGTCAGACTAACGGGAATTATAAAAACTGGGTTGTGTGTCGGATTATCGAAACGAGTTGGAATTGTCGGAATCGTGGGATCTCTCGGACTATCGCTACTTTTTCTTACAGTGTCGGATTATCGAAACATCTGAACGTCGGATGTCGGACTACCGATGTGTCGGACTATCGAAACGTCGGACTACCGGGCCCAGTCCTGCGGATGGACATGCGACTCTCGAAAGAAATCGTGGGGGAGCTGGGAGGGGGTAAGCTGAGCGAGATCAAGCGGCGGAGGAAGGGAGGGGCCTGCCTGGGTTTATTTGTCAGTAAGTCCTGAACGTCACCCCACCCACTGACGTGCTAGCAACACCCATATCCTGTGTTCTAACATGATGTTTTTTTTTCACTTCATCGGTGTACTGCTACACGTGTTGAAGGTGCGAGTCTATTTTAGTACCACTTGGAAGTACGTTCCGAACCCTGAAATCAATATTTTGTGGAGTATGCATTGCTGCTAAAGTGTACATTGTAGACACCTGATCCTGGTAAAAAGTGCTATCGATTCATGAGTCGGTTGTCAGTTTCTTGTAATTTAGAATACCTATCCGTAGAGGTTTGCCGAAGGTTCTCTTTCTTTAAAAAAAATATTTAATCAATATTGAAATGGCGGTTGTCTGATTTAAGGTTATAAGTGTGACGTGTTTGTGATAAGCGTTTTGCTCTCTGCGTGAATAAATTTGTCTTTTTATTCAGTTGTCTGTGTTGAGTGTTTGCTTGTCTATCACTCAGTTTTCTGCTTTTGTGTGTTTGTTTGTCCGTCGCCCAGATTCTCATTTGTGGAACGGTGATAGGCCAGTCCAGCCTAGCCTGTCGTGTAGCATTTCTGTCGTCCTTTATTTCAAACACTGCTTCAGTACACTGTCATAATTGTCCAACAAAAAGAAATCAAATCGCAGAGAGTCTTAAAAAAATCAACAAGATCTATGGCATTTTGGTATCTATTGTAACAACTATGCGCCACGTTGAACCCAAAGCTGTACATCAGCAGCTGATCAGAAGATGATTTTGAAGATTTGATTTTGTTATTATTTATAAAAAAGAAAAAACTTCGCGCACCTCAAAAACCAGCCCCTGCCTTTTCAGCCATAAATGAGACTGCTACATTTTCTTCACTAACATCAAAAGCTGTGTATGTAAAACTAAATAAAATTAATTGAGGTCTGACTATATTCATGTAGTGGTATGTATAACTGAAAGGATAGAATAAAATCTGCAACAGTTTGTGATGCATAGAATCAATTATTATTCACGAACAAAATGACCTACGGAAAAGAAAAAAAAATACTCAATACTTGTACTCTCTGAAGAAAGTAATCATTCCAGTAATCAGATTTCGAAAAGTAACAAAGCAAGTGCAACAGTCACAGAAGAAAAAAAAAAGTGTAAGAGGTCAATGTTTTTCATTAGAGTTTTATGCAGAAGGAGAAATAAATAATGTTGTAATTTTATCTCTAAGCGATAACTTACGTGGTTTACCTGAACAACAAAAGGATAATTTGGAAAGTGATTTTTTTTCAAGAAGAATCAGGTCGAACTCCACAAATATGCAACCTAGAAGTGATGGCTTTACCATAGAGAGTTCAGCATTCTTTGGCGTAGCCTTGGAACATTTGTTGTACGATCACCCAACGAAAGGTTCAAAATATATATCTGTCAACAACTCAGATAGAGGGAATTATTTGTATTCTTACACAAGTTACAGGGCCACACCATGTGTATTTATCGAAAACTAGAAACCAATTTCATTCTTGAACGTTGTCTATAAAATAACTTCAGCCGGTATATCACAGCGAATTAGAACAATATTACTAACATTGTTCAATGAAGATTACATTGGGAAAAAGATGTATAGGTATTAAAGATCGTAACATGTTGAATCTGTTGATTTTACAAACGCTTTGGGTTCACTTAGTTATATCTTTTTATTTAATTATCAAAGGCGTTGGCTTAAGTCAGATTTGTGTACTTGGTGTCAGCTTTCTGTTAGAAAAAATATGAAGCCACGATTACTGTAAATACCAATTTAACACCATGATTTAAAGTACATAATAGACAGTAGGCTTCAATTACTCTATACTTATTTGTGTAGAAACGCTGGCTGATACGAAAAAAGTGTAGAATATGTATGATACTAATGGGGGTAAAAAGTAACATCTCTCAGTATTTTTAAACAATACGGCATTAATAAAAGAGGGCGGTCTGCAATCGTTTGAGGAAGCAATAACACTTTTGAAGTCTATAAAAAGTTTTTCAATGAAAATATTGAAGCATGTAGTGAAATTTTGATGGGAAACAGAAAAATATATACAGATGCCGCCTGTTTGCAAGTGAACGCAGTGTGTGCAACAATCATCGAACCATCAAACATTGCAAGTCATGTTTGTGGTCGCTTGCCTGCTGCTGGAGTAGACGCTCACTTCGGATGCCGATTCGCCGTCTGCAATAGCCTTTATTGGTTTTGTGACCAGTCCAGTCTTTCACACTTTCCGTCTAGGACTTGTCTTTGGTCTGCCTCTGGGATATTCGCTTTCCACTTTTGCCTGCAGGAAGGTCTTGGATGGAACAGAACATTTCCCGCCGAGACCTTTTGTCCGCCAACACGTCAGAGAGAGAGAGAGAGAGAGAGAGAGAGAGAGAGAGAGAGAGAGAGAGAGAGAGAGAGAGAGAGAGAGAGAGAGAGAGTTTTCCTTGAATTCATAAACTTTCCAAACATCTACTGTAATGTTTGCAGAATATACACCTGTAATAGTGGAGTTTATTTCTGTGTT
>JADBJO010000582.1:100000-165000 GCA_016801955.1 Conus betulinus
AGACCCGCCGACCATCACAGACACGGAAAGACGGAGACAGAAACAGAGAGAGCAAACGAACAAACGGATCGTTCAAATGAGCGAAAAGAACAAGCACGATGACAGGCATTTATGTCTTGTCCTTAACGTACGGACAAAATAAGATAAAGTGAAATTGTGTGTGTGTGTGTGTGTGTGTGTGTGTGTGTGTGTGTGTGTGTGTGTGTGTGTGTGTGTGTTTCTGTCTGTCTATGTGTCTGTGCCTGTGAATATAAGAGAGAATGGACAGAGGAAGTGGCATTCATATATGCACGATCTTAAATCTATCCCGTGCCTTCCTTGATTGATAATGCGAGTGACAATATTTTGTGGTCGTGCCTGGTTCAGCACGTAACTTTCTTGAAGTCATTAGATGAAAAGAATGTTCATACCAGTGCCTTTCTGTACGACCACTGATGGTAAAGACATCTTCTTGTTTTTCTTCTTTTTGTTTTTCTTCTTCTTCTTGTTTTTCTTCTTCTTCTTCTTCTTCTTTCTTCTTCTTCTTCTTCTTCTTCTTCTATCCAGTGGGGAGTCATAACGTAATAGGAGAAGAACAAGACATTTGTTTGAAATGTTTCCACGGCATACTCGATAGCTGAGGTCCTTTCTTCCTCGTCGTTCACAGCTCCCACGACGTGCTCCTTGGTGAGACTGAGTCCCAAAGACTGTCAGGCCTCTGCACTTCTGGGGACTCCCGTTTCCGTGACTACCACTGTCAGTGCCACAGCAACTGGGAGGGAGCTTGCTGCCCAGACCCGCCGACCATCACGATGCCAGACTCAGCAGCAGAGTAACACCAATGTGCGGCAGGGAAAAGTACCGACCGGGGCCAGAACTTACAGGACTGCTCCCAGAACTGTTGCCTTCAACCCGCAGAGACATGACAATGCGCCGTTGATTGGCTGAACATCTCTGGAACAAAGTCACAGAGTCGACTCACCTGAAATGAATTTGACGTCACGTTGTAGTTTTTATTTAATGTCTTTTTTATTATTCGCGTGTTGTAAACTTATTGAACTGATATGACATTTTGACATTGTACACGTACTCCATATATCTAGAAAAAAAAATGCGCCATACGTTTAGAGAGAACCCCCGAATTTAGAATTTGATAATGAACAAGAAAACAAAAAGAGGGGAATAACAACAAATAGGGCAACTCTTACTCCCGTAATAAGATAATTACACGCCCGTCACTCCAAACGAATGGCGAATATCGTGGCAGAATTGACGATACAGGGCACACAGAACAAACAAGGAGACATCCCACGAAGAAGGATGTTTCAAGCTTGCCTTTATACCTTGCACCAGACACATCTACACAACAACAACAACAACAACAACAACAACAACAACAACAACAGCTGGCGAAATGAGCAATCTCAGATACAATTTTATTCAGGAGTGGAACAGTCTTTTTCGAGTTTCAGTTTTAAGTTTCATCAAGAAGGCGTCACTGCGTGCGGACCAGTCCATATACGCTACACCACATCCGCTAAGCTTTTCAATTCATACTGCGTATGATTTAAGCTGATGGACAAATGAATCATTGACTAAGATGGGAGAATATAAGAGGGTCTCATGGCCACGACTTCGCAGATGTCTGACCTACGCATTAGCCCAATGCGCTAGTCAGATCCTGAGTTCCTACCCAACATTGGTTGTGCTTTTTTGTATCATTGTATGTGTGTGTGCAGTGAATGTACACCTGTATGTGTATGGATGTGTGGGCACGGATACATGTGTGTGTGTGTGTGTGCGAGCGTAAGTGTGTGTGTGTATGTGTATGCAAGATGTGCGTGTATGCGTATTCATGAGTGTGTGTGTGTGTGTGTGTGTGTGTGCGCGCGCGCAGACGTTTCATCGCTGCATGAATTTCTATCAAAGGAAACTGTTCTTCAAAATGTTCTATTTGGGTCATTTATCATTTCACTCGATTCTTTACACAATCGAAAGATTTTTTTCTTACTTCTGACCAGTAAATGTTTAGTATTTCTTTCGCCTTCAACACATGCAATTCTGTCTCTGTTTCCGCTCCCTTAGATTGATGTAAACACACAATTATTCTGGCTTTTTTTTATTTATAGAAATATCATCGTAGTAAATGAAGCTCGTAACGTTCGTTTGAAACAATACAATTAAATGCAATCTATTTTTTTCTTCAATACGTGAACTTCGTATCAATAATGATGATGGTATGTGCATGGAGTGATTATTAGGTGCTACTTTGCCGTAAAAGTTGGGGGAAGGGTATTGTAAGATTCACCTGTACAGAGCGGGGTCTTAACAGTCTTCTGTCCTAATTTATGTGCAACACGGTAGAGGCACTGTAGTTGTTTCACTCGTTTACCGTTCCCCTCCATTACCTGCTGTCACTAGTCGCTGTAAGCAGTTTTGTTCCAGTTACACCGTAGCCACCCACTTCACTCCAACTCTTATATTTCAATATAATTATGAAAAACTCCGTGGTGCATTCCATGTGATCAACCACTCATTATAAAACATAGGGACTTAAATGATGTCAGACATAAACACCGTTCGACAGATGCCATGGAAACCTAGTTCAGGAATCTTCTACTGCATGCGACGTTTGTGTGTGCTAGGTGAGATACTTTTTTTTTTTATCCCAGCAATTGTTTTTATTTAACGGAAGAAATATTTATCAGCAATTCTTTCGTGTTTTAGTAAATCAGTTTCAATAACATTTTACGTCTGTGTAGGGAATTGACAAGAGAGAAGCCCTGATGTGGCTCATCGTGATTGCACAGCTATAAACTACATAGATTTCACAGAACTGACACAGTTTAATCGCTTCCCGATACGCGCACCCTTCTCTGCACCCGTAGAATGGTCTTGGAGAGGGGATGACAGGCAGGTATAAATGTGTCAGGTAACCTTGCGGCGTTTACTAACGGCGAAGAAAGGTTCTCTGTTTGCTACTGAATAACTGCATACCTGACTTAGGTATTAGACTTATAATTTTTAGATGAGATGTGGAGAATCTGTCTCAACCGTGTTCAATGGAACGCCTGGAGCTGTCGCTGATTCTGCTGTTAGCCTTCAGCTCCCACATCCATGGAAACGGACAAGTATTACCTGTAGCAGGTAGAGCTTGATCGTCCCTGGGATCACTAGTAATCCAGATGATGTGGAGTCTTGTCACGGCAGGTGGAGTTAGGACCAATCCTGTCTTGACCTCTGGTTTATCTGTTCGTTTAATATGATACTGACTGGTATGTGATGTGTGGAACTATTGCCAGTGCGTTTAATGTATGCTTAGTTCTCCAGTCTATGTGTGTGAACGTGCGTGCTTGCGTGCGCGCGCGCGTATATGTGTGCGTGCGTGCATGCGTGCGTGGGTGCATGCGCGGCGAGAGTACGTGCATGCATGCGTACGTGCTTGCGCGCGCACACGTGTGTGTGTGTGTGTGTGTGTGTGTGTGTGTGTGTGTGTGTGTGTGTGTGTGTGTGTGTGTGTTCAGTTAACCCTAATGGCAATGGTGATCGATTGACAGATGAGCAACAAGCCTTCGTAACTTAAGGCAAGCCTTCTCCTAATCGACCGCTTCCTCTTCCTTCTTATGGGGTTTCTTCCATTTGTTTTACTTCAAGGAATCATTAAGAAAAAAAAACATGAATGACTAAATTCACTCAGTAGGAATAAGAACCTAAAACAGAGCAAAGAACCGAATACAGTGTCAGCCATAATAATGTCAAATCCCCTTATTTTGTTAAATTAATTCAACCAGCGTATATGCAAATGAAGAGGGACGGCTACAGACTTCTTGGTATGTATCCCGTTCCCTTCTTTGGCATTTTCGTCTTCTTCTTCTTCTTCTTCGTCTTATTATTATTATTATTTATTATTATCATTATCATCATATTATTATTGTAGTAGTAGTAGTAGTAGTAGTAGTAGTAGTAGCAGCAGTAGTAGTAGTAGTATCATCATTATTATCATTATCATTCCTTCATCATCATCATTATTAATCCGTATTTTCTCCCCTTAAGCCTCGTTCCCATTTGTTAGCTTTTTTTGCACCCACTTCAAAGAGATAGGTGCCTCTCTGTTCGTCCTTGATTTTCATATCTGGAAAGTTATTTGTCTTGCCTGAACAGGGAACAAACCAGTCGTAACGCATCAGCTTAGTTTGTGATTTGTTAATCTTTCTTTTGGCGTCGCAGTCATTTCTGCCTGCAGTCGCTCTGATCTGAAGGTAACGGAAAAGTCGAGGTTCTCTTATTTCCGGACCGTCGGTGGAGAAAAAAAAAATCGCATAAAGTATGATGTACACATGAACCAGCCAATCTTAATTCATCGGTGTGCGTTCCCACAGCTGTTTATCTGGGAGGGATCTGCAATTATTTAAAGAGAATGATAGGCGTCTGTACAATTTCCCTAGCATTACCCTTGAAATGATCACAGTTGAATTTCGCCGTCCAGATACGTGTCTTCTTGTTATAGAATTATTCCTTGTCTACCAATGGTGTTCAAATTAACTACGAGAGACTTAAGAGTCAGGGAACACATGCCGGGAAGTAAACAGGCCGAAAGACACAACAATGCTCTTCATGCTTGGCCAAAAAACCCACAGCTGACAGGAGGAGGGGAGGGGAGCCTGAACTGACACTGATGCGTCTTCCATTTGTAAAACAAAGAGATAGGTACACACACACACACACACACACGCACAGGTAAAAGTGGACAGTTGCAGCTGAAGGATTGGGGGCTTGGAGTGGGGGTGAGCGACACACTCATCATAAAAGAAAGAGGGCGGAGGGGTAGAGGAATTCGTCTCCCGATTTTCATAAAAGTGGGACAGGGGAGCAGAAGGGTCCAAACGTTTTGTAAATGCGAGGGGGTTGGGGGTTGGTGAGGGATTCGAATTCACAATGAGGCTGTTCTCTCTGACAAATTCCGGTAAAAACAGGAGTGCGGTTGGTCGGAGAAATTGTAGGGACACCAAGACCCATACCATGAATATTTCTGTGTCAAAAATCGTAGGTCAGAGGGGGTCTTCTCTCTCCCCTTTTCAGAGAGAGAGAGAGAGAGAGAGAGAGAGAGAGAATTTAGCATTTAATACTGCAAAGTGTGTATACATATGGCGGGAGCAGGAGGGGTATTTGATGAGAGTGCATGACTGCGTGCTTGCTCGCGCGTGTGTACGTGTGTGTCTGCATGCACGTCTGTGTGTGTGTGCTGTTGATCGAAATGGAAAAAAAAAAAACAGACAGGGTGACGCAGACAAGGACAGATTCAATAATTAAAAGACGCTGTCTGTAAACACTATTCTGAAGCTCATTTGTGATGATCTAAATCGGAAAGAGAGGAGATGGGAGTGGGGACCCGATGATTCACGCCCCCCCCCCCATCCCCTAGCGTCCCCCCCCTCCCCCCTGCACATTTGATATCATCACTCCTTCAAACGGTCAGATCAAAGTACGGGTCATGCTAGAAACTCTGAGTAGTCCTTACAAATTTTTTTTACAGAAGCAGCTGACTGGTGAGCTAGCCTAAAATTTGAAGTCTTACAAAATTTCGCACATAGAAGTAGTAGTAGTGGTAGTCGTAGCAGCAGCAGCAGCAGCAGTTGTAGTAGTAGTAGTGAGATAACTGTACGCTGTTTGTCCTTACTTACAGATCCAATTCTAAGCGCTGCACGATCCATTGTTGAGACAACATGCTGCCTTCCTGGGAGGAGCCTGCTTCAGGACTTACCTGCTGACGTGATATCCACGTTTCCCGCGTCATTCAGGTACACATTAATCACTTAGTTGGTCACTCACTCTGTCGATTTTCACGAAGGGAGCATGCTATGTGTGTGTGTGTGAGTAGCTCATGCCAACAGCAAAACTATCCTCTGCCTAATGGGGTTTACGTATGTGCAAGATGTACATCTTTCATGCATATTTAGGGTAGGGAAGGTCGGTACAAATTCTTCTTCATTTTTCATGGTAGTAGCTTAGAGGTCCTGCTTTTTTTTGGTTGGGGAACCAGTTGTTACTCGGTAATTTATTTCCGAGAACGTGTTTTTTTTTTTCTGTGCAATAAGTGTTGATATGATAGTCGGAAAATTGTGTGTTTCCTCATGGGAAATAGCAGGAGGTCGTTTCGGAAATCTTCTCTTTATTTACCTGTATTCCCACCAGGGAAAGTGTTCACTTTGAACTTGTCCTATATTGGTTTAGTAGCTGTGTTAATATCCATGTGGTATTCAATAATTGAATTTATTACGTGTGTGGAAACTTGCTGGTACGTCTAGCCATATGGGTTCCAGTATCAATGTTCGCTCGATATTATTCGTAACTGGGTGGATCATTCAATCTATAATGTATCAACTGTTTACTAGTGAGTTCCCTTTGGTCGAAAGAGCTATTAAGCGAAACCAGCAGGTAAGTTGAGACGCGCGACGATGCTGACACGCGGCCTGTGTGGAAATTATCGCGGGTGGGTAGTGGACACTCCTCAGCGCACCCTTCGTTCATTGCGTTCGCTCCTTGTCTGGTCTCGTCTTGTTTGGTTTTGTCTTGTCTTGCGTTTATGGTGCTCGTTCATATCTTGTTCCGTGCTCTACTTGTACTATAATATCAGGAATGCAAGGTGATATAGTGAGGTTTACTTTTTTCTAACCCGGTGAATTTACTTTGGATGAAACAGAATACATGATTATTAAGGCACTACCCTACACCTCAAATGACTCATTGAAGCAGGCAGACTGTGGTGGGTCAGCACCTTATTGGTTGGGACTGCCCAGCTTGAGGCTGGATGATGATGAATAGGGATGGATGATGATGAATAGGATGGATGATGATGAACGATAACAATGATAGAAGTAGCATGTGCAGTGATTTTGTATAAAGTGAGGAGTTGCACAATTCGTCGACCTCATCGCTTGTCCAAAACAATGTATGTCCAGCAGCAAGACAGGTTGAAGACGGTTGCAGACGTAGTCAGATGCAGTGGATGATCATGATGTCTTTTGTTTCTTACCATGCTCTATGCACTCCACAAAACCTTGCTGGGAGTCGCCTTTCTGCCCGTTAAGTCCGTTGGTGATTTCCTCCGTGCAGTCTCCCGAGCCCAGTCTTCACATGATTAGGTAGACAAGCCCTATCTCACCGAGGGTTTGAGAGTCGTCGGCTACCCTCACGTGATTCTGTCAGCCTGCAAAAAGCTGTTGCCCGGGGTGTGGCTGGTGGCGCGTGTTAACTACTTCGGGGAGCCACAGGTGAGATCTGAGTGTCTAGTGAGGACCAAAGATGGATATGCCGCCCTATGAAGGACTTAGCACGCACTGCCACCAGAGGTGCTCCCTCTTGGACATCCGAACACCCCCAAGATTTTTCCTTTTGCTTACACGCAAGTATTTTTCCAATAAACCTGATGAAATATTCATAAAGCGAAACAGCCTTTTTTGCTGGTCCTTCTGAAATCCTTTCGGAGGATCTATGGAACTGATCAGAGGACTCACTAAAGAAGAATTTCTACTCATATCCCCTTCCCCATAAACAAAGACTTTTAAAATCATGGGTTTTAACTGGGATGGTATTTTTTTTTTACTGTGTGTATCATTCTCTATCTGAACATTAGAAGCATTTGAGCCATTGTTTCATCCTCTGTTCTATTTGTGCATGTTCCGCATCAGTCTGTGACCTTTCAAGTTTGTGGAGCACTGTCCAGTGTTTCGAACTTAGGATTTTTTTAGAAATAGTTTTGAATCCTTGTAGATTTTTTTTAATGAATAGTTACTCACCCCCTTAAGCTGAGCCCTTTAACATTTCCGTCTTTTGAACTTTTGCAAAAAATATTCTATCTGATCTTAAGTTCTCATTTTCTCTGTCACTGAGCGCACTTCCTTGTCTTCAGTTGAGACATTGTTCAAGTATTCATGGGACTCTACCAGATTTCTGACAGTTTTTCACACACACACACACACACACACACACACACACACACACACACACACACACACACACACACAACACACACACACACACACACACACACACACACACACGCACGCACGCACGCACGCACGCACACGCACACACACACACACACACACACACACACACACACACACACATGTCAAATAAGTTCCAAGTCGACCATCATCATCACCATCATTATCGTCATCATCATCATCATCATCATCATCATCATCATCTGTAAAGATATTGTTCTTCTTCTTAGTAAGATTATGATAAAATTAATTATCATCATCATCATCATCATCATCATCATCATCATTATTGTTACTAGCATTATTTTCCTCCTCCTCCTCCTCAGTAGTAGTAGTAGTAGTAGTAGTAGTAGTAGTAGAAGTAGCAGTAGTAATAGTTGTAGTAGTAGTAGTATACTTGTCGTGTTGTTGTTATCATCATCATCATCATCATCATCATCATCATCATCATCAACATCATCATTATTATCATCATCAGCAGCAGCATGATCATCATCATCATCATCATCATCATCTTTATTATAATCAGCATTATCATCATCATCATCATCATCATCATCATCGTCATCATTATCAACATCGTCATCGTCATCTTCATTATCATCATTGTTATATCATTAATATTATAATTATGATTATTATCATTATGATGATTATCATTATTATAATTTTTGTCACCATCATCATCATTATTATTATCACTATTATCGTCATCTTCATCATCACCATCATCATTACAATTACTATTATCAATACTATTGTAAATCATCATCATCATCATGAACATCATCATCATCATCATCATCATTATTATTATTACTAGCATTATTTTCATCATCATCATCATAGTAATCATAATGATCATGATAACTATTATCACTATCATCATCACGATTACAACTACTACTACTTCTACAACAACAACAACAACAACAACAACAACTACTACTACTACTACTACTACTACTACTACTATTAGTGAGAGTGCCATATATGACCCATTCGCAGTTAGGGACCAAGCATTGAGTGCTTTGTAATACATTTTCATCCACACAATGGCCCTGAATTAAGGTGTTTTACGCACCTTGTGAATCAAATATCTGTCACTCTGTTTTTCCTAATTTTTCCAATTTTTTGCTTTTCTTTTCCACTGTGGACGCGTGGACGCAGAGCGCGCGCACACGTGCCTACCTATCTAATCACCTACATACCAGTCCCTTGCACTCGCCCCCCCCCCCCCCCCCCCTCTCTCTCTCTCTCTCTCTCTCTCTCTCTCTCTCTCTCTCTCTCTCTCTCTCTCTCTCTCTCTCTCTCTCTCTCTCTCTCTCTCTCTCTCTCTCTCTCTCTCTCTCTCTCTCTCTCTCTCTCTCTCTCTCTCTCTCTCTCTCTCTCTCTCTATATATATATATAAAATGCTGGACAATTAAGAAGTGGGGGTAAACAAGTGCAGGTTAACAATTCTTCCATCATTATAGTAATGATATGGCATAATATAGTAATGATATATATATATATATATATATATATATATATATATATATATATATATATATATATATTCTACTACCTTTCGCTGGCTGCTTTGGGGGTGCTGTTGGATTCTCTTTCGAACCCTTGGCGGTCGGAACACCACAGAATTATGGGACTGTGGTGTGTCTCTATCTGACGCCAAGGGCACAGACACAATCAGCCGTCTCTCCCTGATGAGACACAATCAGCCTCGGAGCAGGCGATACATATAGATCTGTCTTCGAGAGGGATTGTGATAGTTTCCTCATGCAGCTAGTGAAGGGTTTTCATATTTATGATATACATGTTTCCCATTTACTTCATCTTCAATTTATTTTTCTCTCAATTTCAAATCTTTGCCAAGTCATTGCTATAATGATGGAAAGATTGTTAACCTGCACTTGTTTTCCCCCACTACTTAATTGTTCAGCATTATATTGTTTGGTCAATCAGTGGGTGATTGCATCTCTTACGAGATCCAAGGAAAGGTTGTTCTGCACAATTCTTAGCCGCTGACAATGCTTGGGTTATTGAACAGCAGAGCTGACCACTCAGACTGTTCCATATCTTTTGATCTCCCGTGTATCCTTAAATGGATCCTCAAGCATAGGCTCAAAGATTGTCCCTTACATTTTATACTGTTTGCGTAATATTTTTCAGTTTTCAACAACTTTTTTTCCTCTCCACACTTTCGTCGTTTTGTTTAATTCTACTACCTTTCGCTGGCTGCTTTGGGGGTGCTGTTGGATTCTCTTTCGAACCCTTGGCGGTCGGAACACCACAGAATTATGGACTGTGTGTGTGTCTCTATCTGACGCAAAGGGCACAGACACAATCAGCCGTGTCTTCTTGATGAATCCGATCCAGCGGACGAAAAGCCTCGGAGCAGGCGATACATATAGTTCTGTCTTCGAGAGGGAGGCCTCGGAGCAGGCGATACAAATAGATCTGTTTTCGTGAGGGATTGTGATAGTTTCCTCATGCAGTTAGTGAAGGGGTTTCATATTTATGATATATATGTTTCCCATTTACTTCATCTTCAATTTATTTTTCTCTCAATTTCAAATCTTTGCCAAGTCATTGCTATAATGATGGAAAGATTGTTAACCTGCACTTGTTTTCCCCCACTACTTAATTGTTCAGCATTTATATATATATATATATATATATATATATATATATGTATATTACGTAGACCATTATATTACCATACTATGACTCCACAAGTATGTGGGGGTGTCCTCCACTTAAATGCGTTCTTAATAGATAGATCGAAAGAAAATAGAGAGAGAGAGATTCACGATATTTTATTGTCATTACCATTACGGTCTGATGACAAGAGGGGTAACAATAGGCTCAAAAAGGAAATATTGCTGATATATGAAATCAATATAAAAAATACAAAAACCATCTCAACAAAACTTCAATAGTGATAATAATCATTTAACGACATAAATACCTATCCCAAACACTCACCCATCAGCCTACCCAATCGCACACACCCAATCGCGCACACACACGAACTCACACAAACACACGTGCGCGCGCGCACACACACACACACACACACACACACCCCCCGCCAAAACACATGCATACACACATATACACACGCGGATAAGCACGCACGTACACGCAATCAAAAATATATGAAATTCGACCATCCACTTATCATGTAAGAGAGAGAGAGAGATCACGCACACAGCTGCATTTTCCGCAGTTTGATTTGAAGTTATAAATTCGTGTGCAGCACGTACTTCCTGGATAGTTTCATAAATTTTGCACCGCTCCATATGCCCTGCTAGATATACTGACTTGCCACATTCCTTGAACGCATCAGTCTCAGTTTACCTATCTCAGCTACTTCTACTATCGAACTGTTTACCAATGTCATACAGTTCCGTAAGTATGTCATGAGTGTGTGTGTGTGTGTGTGTGTGTGTGTGTGTGTGTGTGTGTGTGTGTGTTCGTTTGTTCATACATTTTAGTTTGCTAGAGACAAGCGAGTAGGAGGTAGATTTAAAGGTGATAATGAGATGTACCAGGTAATCAATACATCCAGATATCGAGATGTCTATGTGTATCATTTAAAGGAAATTGATATTGTTTTTCTAATGACTCATTCCCTTACTATGTGATTTTTTTCCCTCTTTGAGAAAGCTTTGCTTTAAACATTTCAAGCATTTTTTCCTCCCTGTTCTTGAAGCTGCTTATGCCTTTTAACAGCCCACAAGTGGATAAGTGGGTTGACTGCTGAAGTGAACGGTAACACGAACACAACCATGACATCGTAGATGTTATCGAAAACTGTCAAACCTTGAGAACTTAATATCATAGTCACTGCAGATACAATCCAGCAAACAGCATTGGTGGCAGTCACATTCACCGTCACCTGGACAGCAGAGTACAATAATTTTGACGTTGGATTAAGTGCTATTCTGTGCTCTGGCATTCGCCAATAGATGGAAGTTTGGCCAGTTACGATAAACAATCCCAACACGGAATTGACAGTCACTATAACGTTAAGCCATCTGACGCCGCGGTTAGAATTACTGACATCAAATGATGTCAGGCGACATAAGCCAGACTGACCCGAGAGACCCCAGTGTGACATTCCTGGAAGAAATGGAACCAGTGCCAACAAAGATCCGACAGTCCACATTATTGCATACATTAAAGAGCTGCTACATGCATTGAATCGGCACAAAGGAAAATACCAAATGACAGCATGATGTAAAGTGATGAACCAGATGACGGATACTGACACTGAAATAGACAAACAAAAAAGAAATCCTGCAAGTTTGCATGTTAAACTCCTTGTCCATGTTTGTTCAACGTGGATGTAGTTTTGGTGATAAAGGTTGTCCACTACCAAAACAATGCCAACATGAACCCCCATGCAAATATCAGCAATGTGTAACTGTGCAACTGTCAGTACTAAAGTTTTGCCACATATGTTGCTTAATGCTACAGAAAGTTACAACACAAAATAAATTCCCTGCCAGGGTAAAGGCAGTATTCATCCCGAACAAGATCTGGAAAAGTTCAGTTGGTAACAACCTTTCACATGACGGGAGGACTGTACTAGGTGCCGTACACTTACTTGTGCTTGGGGGAAGTAGATTCTTGCAGCACAATCTGTAGTTAGACGACACGATGTTTTCTATCTCAGGTGACAATGAAAACAGATCGAAAGGAAAGCATGGTAACGGTATTTCCTGTAATATCCAGCTTTTTCAGGCGTGGAACTGCTTTGAAACCCGTCAGTCCAATGGTTTCAATCCCACAAAATGATACATTGAGAAATTGTGCTTGATGAAAATATGGATATAATTCATTGTCAAAAACATTCAGATGTGTTTTAGATATGTCCATCCGTTTCAGTGTGTGGAAAACGAGCTTAGTCGTCTTACTTGTCATTTTGCTGAGAGGATTGTTTTCTATCAAAATACTGTCTATATTTTGTAACTCATAAAAAAGGTCCAGATTGATAGAATTAATGTAATTATTTGCGAGATCAATATACTTCAGGTTTCTGATGTTAAAGCGTGAAATATTACGGAGGGAACACTGAGACAGAACCCAAATGAACGAGGTGAATGTTTTTAATGAAATCGGTCGGCGTCATTCCTGAGCTTGTTGCATCCACGTATCTTAATTGTGGGAACAGGTCGGAACGAAATGGTTTGTGACATAGGAGAACATGGCCTTGGCACAGACAAGACACTGGGCAGGTCATGTCACACGCCATTTCATCATCCTGTTGTGGACACTGACCCCAGCCGTCACAGATATGCTGATCGTGCAAACAAACCTTGGAAGAGCGACATTGATAGAAACCAGGACATGTCATCGTTCCACAGTCTTGCTCGTCCTCTCCATACATACACGCAGTCATAAATTCCATTGCATCGAGTGTAGACAGGCAGGCAATATAGCCACTCTGTTTTGCATTGATAATGACTATGAGGGCAAGAGTCATTACCTGTCATTGCTCGCTGAGTGAAGTAGCCAGTCCCATCCAGATTGATATAAAACCGTTGTGTCATATCCTCTCTCCAGCTCTGAACCAAGTAAGAATTGTCATCTCGACATCCAACCTCATCCGAGTCGTCGACACAATCTGAGAATTGATTACAACGCTGTCTGGACAATATACATTGACCATTAGAGCACTGAATTCTCTGCATGGAGGATATTCACAGAAAGACTCTTCTTCCATCTGGGCAGTCCTGTCTGAAGTCACACACTCTAGTGTAATGGACAGTTGTAATATCATCACATTTAAATGTATATGCAGATATCTCTTTTTTCAACATGAATTATCATGTCATTGGAGTGTACATTGCTAACGTTTACAAACGTGCACGTTTTTAGATCACTTGTTTCCAAGTAACTCTTTGGATCACATGATAAAAATATACGAGTCGCTCGATCATCTGGTAAAAGGGAGAAAAAAATGACTTGAATGTGTCTGAATTGATGTCAGGTTCAGGTTAATTGATGTAATTAAGTATGCGTGTTCCAATGAGAAACTGGAATGCAAACTATTACGCGACTGAACACGTACTTCACACACTATGTCAGAATAGGTATCGCCGCAAGAAATTAAACCCGAATCCAGAGCACAGATCTCCACAGACCTTGATGGCACATACCTGTGGCTCTCTTCTAAGTGATTCAAGTTATATACCACAGTGTTATCTGACCATACACGGAATGCGCTGTATGCAAATGGTAGAGATCGCCAACCTAACCATAAACCCACAATCACATAATACTTATGATAATTTTGCAAAATGTGAAATACATCTTCATATTCTTTTCTCTCTTTTTCATTGATGCTAATCTTCCATTCATACTCTGGCATTCATATTCCATCAATGTCATGGGAACTCGCGTTGTTTGTACGGTTATGTTGAAACACTTGTTTGTTGAAGCTACTAATCCTTGGCAGATTGAATTGCTGAAAGGACAGTGTTCTGTTTCATCCCGTCCATCTTCACACTCTGACATAAAGTTACAGTCCACGTGATGCTGAAAAAGAGAGTAATATCTTACAGAGCAATTAAATTCACCACTTGCCAGTTGCACATCTTGTTGTCTGACCTCATAAAGGGCAGACACACGTATTTTCAATCCTCCCAATAGATGCATAATATATCAAATTTGACTGTCATGGAAGATGCATAAATCATGTTAGCTGATACAGGTCGCTGAAAACACACCCGTTCAATCGTTTCATTAAGTGAGTTTGGCTCTGTGTAGATAAAGGTAATAGCATATTTTGGATCTAGCCCTTTGAAACACAAGGGCAAACCTGGAAAGTTCTGAATGCTGATTATTATGACAGATCTGTAGGGCAATTTCCAGTCTCCACTGAAATGTATATTGAAGGTTTTTACAAATGGAACGATTATGTATCCTGAGCGTTTTGTTAAATATTTTACGATTAAATTGTGGTATTTAATCGTCTCAAAAAGCACTTTTACTGGTGGACTATTAATATGCAGTGTAAGCATATTGAAGTATTTCGAATGAACGATCATTTCTTCAAGCGTATGTTGATCACATATTATGCGCATGTAAGATACCCAGTGAAATTTTGTACCACTAAATATGGTTCTCCAATATCCTGCGTCACACCAATATGCCAGACGTTCGACAGAAGCACGCACATAGTTCAGTGTCGATGGAATAAAGAGTTTACAGAAAGTTTTTGAATGGTCACATACGCCATACACAACTCCCTGCTGCGCCGTATTTTGCGGCAAGTCCTTCTCACAGTCTGAGATATTAACCTTTATAATTGTATTGTTCATCCTGTTCTCGTTTGTAAAGTAATCTACTCCTGGACAAATGTCCTTGATTGTCAATGGATCACCAATGATTGTGATGTTGGTCTTCTTATTACCCCACTGATGTAACACTGTATCAGTGTACAGAAACAAGGAAACTGTTTCACTCATAGAATGTCGAAGTTGAAAAAAATATTTGTGCTGCTTATTTCTACGATTTAGAAAGCTACTGCATTTCGTGTCGAAAAGATACTGATTATGGACTGCTTTTCTTTTTAAACTTGATCTTAATCTTAATCTTATTTTGATCTGATGGTGATGATGATGATGATGATTATGATGACGATGAAGATGATGATGGTGATGGTGGTGATGATGATGATGATGATGATGATGATGATGATGATGATGATGATGATGATGATGATGATGATGACGACGACGATGATGATGATGATGATATTTACTTATCTTAAAAGTATTGTTACGTCAGCAAACGCTGTCATACGGCTACCATGAAGACATATATTTACATTGTTAAGCAACAGGTATTTGGTGAACTCAACATATTCTCAGAAAATCAATCTAACAGTAAGAATGATAATGGAAAAATGACTGACACGCGACATGAATACAGTAGAATTACAAGGTGGCCTACGAGTGCAAGACTATATAAACAGTACATTGTGGAGATATTAATAAGATAATGTAGTATAATGAAGGTAATATTCATCAAAAAGTCGACATTACAGACACACATCAATATCATTTCAACCGCTCAGGACAGATGTACAGTCTTCCCTTTGTAGCTTTACCCACCCTAGTCAATTTTGACGGTCTAATAAATCATAGGTTTTTTTTATTGATACATTGTTATCTAAAACGGTAACGAACTTTCGTGTAAAGGAAGCTCACATCGAGCGATACCAAATGAATTCCGCTGATGAAATGTTACCTGGCCAACAACGTTGTAAAGAGTGTCCAATATCCATACCCTTTTGTTTTCTCTAAAATTGAATCATAAAGTGTAATGACATTTACGTGTTAGGCCAGACACCCACAAAGATAAATAATGAGTAGTATCACCCTCACCCTCCACCATCCCCATTTAAATGAGAGCATGGTGATTTGGTGAGGAGGCTACAAAAATCGGATTCTGAAAAGTTGTTAAGTGAGGAGACAGCTCACGAAAGAAAATAACGAAAGCGGTTTTGAAAATCCTTACACTTACCTTTGGATGTTTACCTCCCAAAGTTCATCTTGAATTCTTGAAATGTACGTTGGAAGGCATTAGAATGATGTTACTGATCTGAAGGAGTTGAAAAATGAAACAGGATTGGATGAATGTATTACCCCACCGCACCTCGAAAAAAAAAACAGAGAGAGAGAGAGAGAGAGAGAGAGAGAGAGAGAGAGAGAGAGAGAGAGAGAGAGAGAGAGAGAGACAGACAGACAGACAGACAGACAGACAGACAATGACAATGAATACAGTTTAATGTCATCAGCAAAACCTGCTATTTGACATGGGGAACACTGCTTGAATTAAAGAAGAAAAATCAAAATCAAAGAGAATCAGACAGCAAATAGAAACTAGCAAAATCATCATAAATAGCAAGCGATTAACAGGCCTTGTCGATTAGTTGAGAGGACAATAGGACTTAATAAGAAAGAACATTAATTCTACTTAAGTATTTAAAAGCTTCCTTTTTCGAAAAACATTTGCTTCGGCGATAAATTTAGCAAAAGATTTTTAAGTTGTTTTTCACAATCACTCTGTAACAGAGTGACTAAGTCATGTTTTTCTGCTAATACTGATTTAAAAATATCGCATTGTCCTCGTACCTTCTCATACACATTATGCTGAAAGAAAAAAAGTGAAATTTATCTTCTATATTATTTTTTCAAAAATTGGCCAGACACAGTTAGGCTCATTATTAGACATACCATACCATCTTTCTCTAGCATATAGACCAAGGGTCCTTGTTCGAAAGCGTGCTAATGAATCCCTATGCCATTTTCGCGTTACAGCCGATAAATACTTTTCTTTGGCTGTAAGTCACCATAAAAGCGCAAGAACCAAGAGTATTTCTCACTATTTTCTAATTCAGAGTGCCAGATCTGCTGGTAGGAGGATATCAAACGCTCTTTATATTCTAGGGTAAAAAGTTTGTCGTTCTAAACACCCTGGTTATTCCATACAAAACCAATCCAGTTTCGAAAAGGAGTTTTTATTTTTTTACTGCAGAAACCCAGTTTTGTCTTCCATTTTCATGTTGGCTTAATAACATATAATATGCTTGTTTACTAATTCTGCTTTGTGGAAGTTTTACAAGACGTAGCCAGTACTTGACACACTTAAACAGTAAAAGTGGGGTAGTCTTTGCTCCCATAAGGAAACCTAACACAGAGTAACTTTTATTCAAGACTAGCACAGCCTTTTAAACTTGAATAAAGTCAGACAAATACAAAGACGAACAATCTAATAGTGGGGGAAAAAACAAGCACAGGCCAAAAACCAAATTGTCTTCATAGTAATCACTGTAATGACTTGGCAAACTTTGAACTTAAGGAGGGTGGGGGGGGGGGGGGGGGGGGGGGGGGAGATTGAAGATGTAAAAACTGGAACATGAAATTAAGAAAATATGAAAAACTCTTCACTGGCTGCATAAGGGAACCATCGCAATCCCTTTTAAAGGCAGATATATTTGTATTGCCTGCTCCGAGGCCTTTCGTCCGCTGGGTCGGAAACTCATCAGGGAGACACGGCTGGCTGTATCTGCGCTCCTGGCGTCAAATAGAGACACACACCACAGTCCATAATACCGTGGTGTTCTCACCACCAAGCGTGCAAAAAAGAATCCAATAGCACCCCCGAAGCAGCCAGCGAAGAGTAGTAAAGGAAACCAAACCCTTGGTGGTGAGAACACCACGCAATACAAATATATCTGCCTTTTAAAAGGGATTGCGATGGTTCCCTTATGCAGCCAGTGAAGAGTTTTCATATTTTCTTAATTTCATGTTCCCAGTTTTTACATCTTCAACCTCCTCCCCCCCCTCCACCCTCCTTAAGTTCAAAGTTTTGCCAGTCATTACAGTGATTACTATGAAGACAATTTGGTTTTTGGCCTGTGTTTTTTTTCCCCACTATTAGATTGTTCGTCTTTGTATATTGTCTGACTTTATTCAAGTTTAAAAGGCTGTGCTAGTCTTGAATAAAAGTTACTCTGTGTTAGGTTTCCTTATGGGAGCAAAGACTACCCCACTTTTGTTTACTGTATACTGTTCCCTGCCTCATTTCATTTCCAATTTCGTTTTGATTAAATCGAGGTGATTTGTATTTGTTTCTGTCTGTCTTTGTGTTTGTCTTTTGATCTCCCTTGCATCCTTGGGTGGATCCTCAAGCGTAGGCTCAAAGATTGCCCCGTACATTTTATACTATTTGCATAATATCTGTAGTTTTTCAGCAACTTTTTTCCTCCCCACACTTTCGTTTGGTTTCCTTTACTACTCTTCGCTGGCTGCTTCGGGGGTGCTATTGGATTCTTTTTTGCACCCTTGGTGGTGAGAACACCACGGTATTATGGACTGTGGTGTGTCTCTATTTGACGCCAGGAGCGCAGATACAGCCAGCCGTGTCTCCCTGATGAGTTTTTCCGACCCAGCGGACGAAAGGCCTCGGAGCAGGCAATACAAATATATCTGCCTTAAAAGGGATTGCGATGGTTCCCTTATGCAGCCAGTGAAGAGTTTTCATCTTTTCTTAATTTCATGTTCCCAGTTTTTACATCTTCAACCTCCTTCCCTCCCCCCCCCCCCCCCCCCCCCTCCTTAAGTTCAAAGTTTTGCCAAGTCATTACAGTATTACTATGAAGACAATTTGGTTTTTGGCCTGCGCTTGTTTTCCCCCCACTATTAGATTGTTCGCCTTTGTATTTGTCTGACTTTCAAGTTTAAAAGGCTGTGCCAGTCTTGAATAAAAGTTACTCTGTGTTAGGTTTCCTTATGGGAGCAAAGACTACCCCACTTGTTTATTGTTTACTGTTCCCTGCCTCATTTCATTTCCAATTTCGTTTTGATTAAATCGAGGTGATTTATTTGTTTGTTTCTGTCTGTCTTGTGTTTGTCTTTTGATCTCCCTTGCATCCTTGGGTGGATCCTCAAGCGTAGGCTCAAAGATTGCCCCCTACATTTTATACTATTTGCATAATATCTGTAGTTTTTCAGCAACTTTTTTCCTCCCCACACTTTCGTTTGGTTTCCTTTACTACTCTTCGCTGGCTGCTTGGGGGGTGCTATTGGATTCTTTTTTGCACCCTTGGTGGTGAGAACACCACGGTATTATTATGGACTGTGGTGTCTCTATTTGACGCCAGGAGCGCAGATACAGCCAGCGTGTCTCCCTGATGAGTTTCCGACCCAGCGGACGAAAGGCCTCGGAGCAGGCAATAAATATATCTGCCTTTAAAAGGGATTGCGATGGTTCCCTTATGCAGCCAGTGAAGAGTTTTCATCTTTTCTTAATTTCATGTTCCCAGTTTTTACATCTTCAACCTCCTCCCCCCCCCCCCCCCCTCCTTAAGTTCAAAGTTTTGCCAAGTCATTACAGTCATTACTATGAAGACAATTTAGTTTTTGGCCTGCGCTTGTGTTTTCCCCCCACTATTAGATTGTTCGTCTTTGTATTTGTCTGACTTTATTCAAGTTTAAAAGGCTGTGCCAGTCTTGAATAAAAGTTACTCTGTGTTAGGTTTCCTTATGGGAGCAAAGACTACCCCACTTGTTTATTGTTTACTGTTTTCTGTTGCCTCATTTCATTTTCCAATTTCGTTTTGATTAAATCGAGGTGATTTGTATTTGTTTCTGTCTGTCTTTGTGTTTGTCTTTTGATCTCCTTGCATCCTTGGGTGGATCCTCAAGCGTAGGCTCAAAGATTGCCCCCCCTACATTTTATACTATTTGCATAATATCTGTAGTTTTCAGCAACTTTTTTCCTCCCCACACTTTCGTTTGGTTTCCTTTACTACTCTTCGCTGGCTGCTTCGGGGGGTGCTATTGGATTCTTTTTTTGCACCCTTGGTGGTGAGAACACCACGGTATTATGGACTGTGGTGTGTCTCTATTTGACGCCAGGAGCGCAGATACAGCCAGCTGTGTCTCCCTGATGAGTTTTCGACCCAGCGGACGAAAGGCCTCGGAGCAGGCAATACAAATATATCTGCCTTTAAAAGGGATTGCGATGGTTCCCTTATGCAGCCAGTGAAGAGTTTTCATCTTTTTCAAGTTTAAAAGGCTGTGCCAGTCTTGAATAAAAGTTACTCTGTGTTAGGTTTCCTTATGGGAGCAAAGACTACCCCACTTGTTTACTGTTTATTGTTTACTGTTCCCTGCCTCATTTCATTTCCAATTTCGTTTTGACACACTTAGTTTTGGAACGTATTTGCAAGGAGTATCTACCCGTTTCTCCATATGTCATTCTATTAGAACTGTGTAAAGAGGTGTTTAGGAAACGTTTAATCGCCAATGTGTGCACCTTTTCCATATGGTAATTTTCCAATAAATCCCATATTTCTTCTCCATATGTTATCATAGGTTCCACTTGTGAATCAAAAAGTTTCCAAAATATAGTAGGTTCAATACATTTCAACTTCCTTAAAGATCTTAAAATCTCAGTAACTCCTTTCCTTCCTTTTCTATACATTTCAAATCATGCCTTACTCATACTTAATTTAGTTGTGAAAATTAGACCCAAGTATTTGTAGTTATTGCAAATTTACTTCTACATTACCATACCACCATTGTCCATGCCTAGCTAAATACCCTCCCTTTCTGAAAACCATTATCTTTGTCTTATCGATATTAACCGTTAATTTTAGGTTATCCGCCTCTCCATTTAGTGCATTTAATTGATTCTGCAGTCCAACTGGCGTATCTGAAACAAGAATCACATCATCTGCAAATTGCAACAGAAAAACGTCTGTCATACCTGGTATTAACTGGATCCCGTGCCTTCCCTTTCTATTAATTTCTAGAACCAATTCATTTATAAAGAATGAAAACATTTGTGGGCGCAGTAAACATCCTTGCTTTACACCTTGAGGGCATCCAACGTAATCTGAATATAAACCCTTATCCCTAACACAGGCTAGTACTGAATTATATAGCCCCTTCAGTGACCAATATAATTTACCTTGAACACCTGCTTTTCTTAGCACATCCCATATAATATATTCTAATTACAGAGTCGAATGCTTTCCGGAAATCGATGAAAGCTACATATAGTTTCTTATTTGTCAACAAATACGATTGTACCATTGCATATAGCGTAAACATGTGGTCGATGGTGCTATAATCTCTTCTGAATCCTGCCTTCTATGATTTGTTCCTCCCGTTCAGCCCATGCGGTCAGTCTCCTGTTTAAAATGTGAGTGTAAACTTTACTCACTGCGCTAGTTACAGCAGCTACACCTCGGTAGTTATCAGGGTTGTGTACACCTCCCTGTTTAAATATTGGGACTATTATAGATTTACACCATTCTTTTGGGAAAGCACCAGTATCATAAAGCCTGTTAAACAACATCTCAAAATAGTCTGTAATACTGTCACCAGCATATTTCATCATTTCACTAATCATCCTATCTGGTGCAGCACGTTTGCCATTCTTTAAGTTTTTTAACTCTTTTTATTCCCTGTTTGGTTATGTGTTCATAAAAAAATTCTTGTGCTTCTTCTTGGTCCTTATCTTCAAAATAAATGCTATCATTTCTATCAATATTGTCCAGGTCATTAAAGACCTTGAAAAAGTGATCTCCCCATTGTTTGATGTTAATATCATTATACATCACTGATTTTCTTTCGGTTTCTCTTAACGTTTTCAAAATAGTTTTGGATCTTTGCTGGATTGTTTCAGTTTTTCGAGTCTGATTTCATCATGCACCCTCTTTTTTTTATTTTTTTTTTTTTTTATCTCTTTTAAGATCTGTGTATTTTTTTTCTTTCTTTCACGTATAATTCCTTCTGATGCTTTCTATATTCTTCAGATCTTGCTCTTTGAAAACTCTTCAGTCACCGTTCCACTATTGTTCTTTGTGCTTTACATTCTTTATCAAACCATGCATTATCTTTTGTTCTCATACGACTCAGTGTTCTGATGAAACAGCCAACGGCAGCGTACAATGCGTTTGTGAATATTTCTAATGAGCTACCTACATCTTTACTTACTTATGTATAGGCCTTATTTATATGTGCTTTAAAGTTTTCAGAATTTATTTCATTTTTTAATTAATCTACAAAATTATCTGACCATATTATATTTTCTTCTATGTAATAATCGGTTTCTCTCCGGTTGTTTCATTACACATTTTTGATTGGGTAGCCATGTAAGCTCAACAGGCAAATGCCATGAAAACAAATAATTATTAACAAAGCAAATCACAAAACGATGATAAACCTTCCGAAACAATATAATAATCGATGCGCTATTACCTTGTGGGACCACAAAAGTGAATTTTCCGTCAAAATCATTCTTACATAATCCATTTATAATTAGAGAGAGAGAGAGAGAGAGAGAGAGAGAGAGAGAGAGAGAGAGAGAGAGAGAGAGAGAGAGAGAGAGAACATTAGTCTAACAACAAAGACTTTCCAAAATTGTTAACGACACAATCTTTTGACCAACGTTCAGGTGCGTCATCACAATCACCAACACCACCACCACCATCATCATCATCATCATGAAAACCGAACACATAATTTTCCATTCTCTCCATTCTTGACTGCTCACGCCCAGTTCTAGCATTCAAATCACCACAAATCATTATATACACATTTTCTTTCTCTATCTCAGAATGTCCAAGAAACTCTTCTTCTAACATCGCAATCCCATCCTTTAAGTTTGAGTTCATGTATGCAGGGGAACCTCGGGTGGAACATAGCATGCTGTTAAAATCAAATCTTTATATCAATGCCTAACAATTCTTTACTCATTTTTATCATTGCAACATTAGAACAATCCACTCTTATCCTCTCTACATATTTTGCATATTTATTATTTATAAGTAATAACACTCCACCTGAATTTCGGCCTTTATTTGACAGTTTTTTCGGCTGGAGCACTATATTTTAGGAACTGAGGGAAGATATCACTAAAGTCAAACTTATCACTAACAAAGGTTTCCTTTCCCCTATCACTAGCAAAAGTTCCCCCGTTAAACAAACAACATCAAACTTATCTACATATTGTAAAAGGACACATCATTCATTTTTTTTGTGAGCAAGTTTTCTACATTACAGTTCAGGAATTGTATTTCTTGTGCCTGTGGCCGCGCTCTGTCCTATTTCTGGCTGGAGTCGGACCGTAGTCTGCACTGGCTGTCATTGCTGTGTTGACACCGCCACCAGCACTGAGAAAGGTCCGCATGTTTCCCTGTGATTTTCCACCCCGTGACTCTCTTCGTTCAGTCACAGTTTCACGTGCCTGTCGGGTGTTACCCCCACCTCTGCCATTTCCACCCCGACCAGTAGCATTCCAAGGACTGACCCCACCTCCCCTGTTCACACTCCCATTCACAACACGCTGTGTAGTGGACCCAGTCTGTCGTCCGTGTGTGTGTCGGCGACTGGTTGGCTGTCCACGGTCACGTGCGGAATCCTCCTGACGACACAGCACGTCACCGAGGAGATCCCCAGTCCCTTGGTCAGGAAACCCCTCATCACCTCTCACACCGGCCGTGTCCCCTAATCCCGATGTGTGTGTGTGTGTGTGTGTGTGTGTGTGTGTGTGTGTGTGTGAGAGAGAGAGAGAGAGAGAGAGAGAGAGAGAGAGAGAGAGAGAGAGAGAGAATAAAAAAAGTAAAAAAAAAATCAACTTTGTTGTTAGATATGTTTCTAGATATTAGTACATGCTTACAATTTTTATCTTTTCTTCACCCAAATACCATTCTTCGAGCATGGAAATATATATATATACTGTTTCTGTATACAACAATGTTAGATTTCTCAAGTATAAGATTTGGGCAGTTAGACGTGTTGCGTAGTACATTTAGTTGTGTGTATGCAGAGAGAGAGAGAGAGAGAGAGAGAGAGAGAGAGAGAGAGAGAGAGAGAGAGAGAGAGAGAGAGAGACATATAGACAGACAGACAGAGAGAGACAGACAGACAGAGGCTGGTATAATTTCCATTAAAATGTGGTACAAATGCGGTCCCAGGATGGTGCTTTTGTGTGAAGAAAATCAGAAGACAAGAGCATAAGCGTGGATCCTGGGAAGACAATCAGGACGATAGCTTGAGCTGATCGCGTTTGTAAAAGGACCTAGAGGATAGCAAACAATTGTTGTTCAAATGTTTGTTTCGACATGATCACTTCAATGTATCTTATGTCCTGACTGGAAGTTTACCAGGCCTATGCGATAGTCGTTCAGAAACAAAGTTCTGGATTTCACTTCGTTAAGAATCAATTAGTGGGGCTACCAAATCAAAAACACCAATATTACTTTGACACAGGGTTCAAAACTTGATATTGTTTCGCTGCTACTTTCCCACTGGTCGAACCCTCATCACAAATGTTGGACATGCATTTTTGTCTCAGACGTAACTACACGTTGGTCTTTCTGTTCATTTTCTGATCTCTACATCTGCACTCTTTTGGTTCACGCTAATAAATGTTTTTGGGAGAAAAATGTCCGAATCTTGAGACAGAATCTTTGGCTGACAAAACATACATCACTGAACAACATGCTCGTTCCTGCAAAGACCAACCGGTTAAATCAGTTAAAAAGAAATATTGTTGCCACATTTGGAATGTCAGTTTGAAGAGGAACTGAAATAAAACTTATTTCTATATTGGCCATATTGGCCATATCTCGACTTAAATGGAAGACAGTTCTGAATTTTACAATATCCCAAATCCAGAGAGAGAGAGAGAGAGAGAGAGAGAGAGAGAGAGAGAGAGAGAGAGACAGAGAGAGACAGACAGACAGACAGGCAGACAGACAGAGAGACAGAGACAGAGAGAGACAGACAGAGAGAGAGACAGACAGAGCGAGAGTTGTTACTGTCAGGTGATTAGGATTTCAGTTTTCGTACTGCAACAATCTTTGAACAGCTAGAGTAGAAAAGCTAGAAAAGAGGAATGTTTGAAATATGATAGTTCTCCAGTCTCCAGCATAGAGCGAAAGTAAAATTGGATGAGTTTAAATCAATTCGCCGGGTGTCGATCAACACATAACAAAAAAAATAACAAAATGAATAATGCTAATTCACAGCCAGTAATTGAGATGCTTCAATAAGAAAAAAAAAACCCTAACTGGGATCCCATCACATGTTGACTATCAGATTTTGGATTGTGGAATATGATGTCCGAGAAGATTACACCAACAACGAAACCAAACATGAAAAAACCGTGTCTCTTCTAAATGGAATCAGACCCCAGCCAAGTTTAAAATGTCATAATAACTGTGTGAGGCACCAGCTACGCAGCCCCCCCCCCCCCCCCTCTCCCCCTCTTCAAACACATTCTAAGTTGATGTGCACACAGACACATAAAGATATCAAAGGAAATTTTGACTTTATTAGAGGAAGAAGACTTATGCACCACAATGTTCTGTTCTTATTTGTACGTAAGCTATCGACTTTCGCACTGGTTTGATATTTTGGATATTTTCACAAGCCTTTGATTTGTGGAACATTCACCGAAGAACAAAGGAGTAGAAGCAGAGAATACTAAAAAATATATATATATATGTTGTTAGAACTTTTCTTTATTTATCTTACTGTTGAAAACTTATGACGTTCATAAACCACACGAATCATTCAGAGTAATGATTTATATGTCAGAAATGCTGAAGAAAAGAATGATTGTGTGCGTGTGCTCGCACACGCGCGCGCGCGCGTGTGTCAGTGAACAAGTACTTCGTGATTTTGCATATACTTGTTCTTCACCAGTGTGTGTGTTTGCGCGCGCGCAACCGCGTATATGTGTATGTGAACGCGTGCGCGTGAACTCATGCGCTCGCACGTGCTGCTTGCATGTGTGCATGCCTGTGTGCGTGCTTGATTGTGTACACACACACACACACACACACACACACACACACACACAGAGAAGAGAGAGAGAGAGAGAGAGAGAGAGAGAGAGAGAGAGAGAGAGAGAGAGAGAGAGAGAGAGAGAGAGTCATTTTCATCATCGCCACAGCTTTCTTTATATATAAACGAAGCGCTCTTCCAAGGGGGAAAACATCAACAGAATTCTGAGCTATTATATTAGGAACCGCGCTCAAGTTCCTTGGCGCGTAATGTATGTTTCTGAAAAGAGAAGTTCACAGGAAAATCTAGATCACTTATGCAAAGGGAAGGATTTGAAAAGAGAACGACTTTGAAGTCCGGTTCACGCTCCTATTCCTTTCTCCATCTAGTAAAAGAACCATGCAGCTTGCATGCATTGAAGATGGCGGACACTTACACATGGTGATTAGTGTATCGTCTGTTGGATGGTCAATTGCCTTGAGGCACTGGCTAAGGCAGATGCCTGACAGGCGTCTGTTTTGTGCTGTTTGTTTGTTTATCTTTGTTCCTCCCCCCCCCCCCCCCCCTCTCTTTTTTGTTTGTTTGTTTGTTGTTTTGTTTTGGCAAGGCCACGACCGGCTTGCGATAGGTTCGCATAACTGTTGTAACTATTATTCTCATTTGCAGTTGTGGCAGTCATAACACCACCACCACCACCACCACCCACCACCTGTAGTACTGGTAGTAGTAGTAGTAGTAGTAGTAGTAGTAGTAGTAGTAGTAGCAGTAGTAGCAGTAGTAGAAGTTGTTGTTGTTGTTGTAGCAGTAGCAGTAGCAGCAGCAGCAGCAGATTATTATCACCATCATGATCGTCATGATGATGATGATGATGATGATGATGATGATCATCATCATCATCATCATCATCATCATCATCACCTTCTTCTTCTTCTTTTTTTTCTTCTTCTTCTTCTTCTTCTTACCGCTACCACCACCACCACCACCACTACCACCACCACCAACAGCAGCAACAAAAGTAATAATGATGAAAAAAACAACAACAACAACAACAACAACAATACAATAATAATAATAGAAGAAATAATAAAAAGAATAATGATAACAATAATGAATACAACAACAATAACAACAATAGTAGTAATAATGATAATAGTAATAATAATATTTGATCTTGTTGTGATTATTATTATTTTCATTTGCTATTGTTGTCATCTTTTTAGTAGTAGTAGTAGTAGTAGTAGTAGTAGTAGTAGTCGTCGTCCTCGTCGTCGTCATCGTCGTCGTCGTCGTCGTCGTCGTCGTAGTAGTAGTAGTAGTATCGTTATCAATATCATTATCATTATTAGTTGCGCCAGTGGTAGCGGCGCTGTGTTGGCGATCGTGGTAGTAGTAGTAGTAGTAGTAGTAGTAGTAGTAGTAGTAAGAGTAGTAGTAATGGTAGTAGTAGTAGGAGTAATAGTAGCAGTGGTAATTGATGTTGTTGTACGTTTTTATTACTATTATTGCCACAATTGTCATTGCTATTGTTGTTGTTGCTGTTTTTCTTCTTCTTGTTCTTGTTCTTGCTCTTGTTCTTGTTCTTGTTCTTCTTCTTCTTCTTCTGATTAGGATGATTATGACTATTATCATTGGCGGCAAAGGTGGAAGTAGTAGTTGTAGCGTTTGTAGCAGCAGCAGCAGCTGCAGCAGCAGCAGCAGTAGTAGTAGTAGTAGCAGTAGCAAAAGTAGTGTTGGTGACGGTGGTGATGACATTGTTTGTGGTGGTGGTAACGGCAGTGAGGTGATTGTGGTAGTATAGTAGTAGTAGTAGTAGTAGTAGTAGTAGTAGTAGTAGTAGTAGTAGTAGCAGTAGCAGTAGCAATTACGGTTGTTTGTAGCGTTATAGTTAGTTCATCATCATCATCATCATCATCATCATCATCATCATCATTTCATTATTATAGTTATCATTATTACTATCTTATTATTACTATTATCGTTTCTATATCCTCCTCCTCCTCCTCATTATTATTAGTATTATATTTTTTCATCGTCATCGTCATCATCATCATCATCATCATCATCATCATCATCATCATCATTGTTGAAGTTATTATTCTTATTTTTCTTATTGTTATCCTGATGATGATGATGATGATGATGATGATGATGATGATGATGATGATCATCATCATCATCATCATCATCATCATCATCATTATCGTCATCAATGTCATCATCATCATCATTATTATTGTTATCATTATTATTATTGACATTACTATTATTATTATCATCTCGTTTTATACCCATTTCTTATCTTTTAAAAGGTGAAGAAGCTCTGTGGTGTATTCCATGTCATGTTCCACTCACAGTGAAACATATTCTTTTAGATTGTTGGAATTGCACGATGTGAGACATAAACACTTTATAGCAGAGTCCATGAAAAAACCCTGTTCAGAGACGTCCCACCTGACGTGATCTTTGAGTTTCTGAGAGATTAACATATTTCATTTGATTTAAGATTTTACGGAAGAAAGACTTTTTTTAACGAAGTTTCTGGTGCGTTTTTAAAGAGATGTGTGAAAGGTGGTTTTTCTTTTCTTTCTTTCTTTTCTTTTTCCTCTTTTTTTTTGGGGGGGGGGGGGGGGGGGGGGGGGGGGGGGGGGGGGGGGGGGGGGGGGGGGACTTGTGAGTTGATTTTAACGTGTGGTGACAACCCTGATATGGCCCTTTGCGGTCGGCTGGGCTATAAGCAACATTACCTTACCTTAAACCTTCTCATCATCATTATCATCATTATTGTTTATTATTATTATTATTATACTAATGTTATATTGTTATTATTATTATTATCATTATTTCTGTTATTATCGTTAATGTTACTATTATTGTTATCATTACCATTATTTTCATTATGATTGTTCATTATAATTAATTATCACTATCTATCGTTATTATTGTTATTGTTATTATTATAATTATTATAATTATTATTGTTATCATTGTCATTATTATCATTATCATTATTATTATTGTTGTTGTTAAATTTTTGTTGTTATTATCATTATTATTGGCATTATCAATATTTTTCATTTTTACTATGATGATGGTAATGATGATATTGACGATGATGATGATGATGATGATGATGATGACGATTAGGAGGATGACATTCATTATTACTATTACTACTATTATTATCATCATCATCATCATCATGTTTATTGTTATCATGATAATTGTTATTATCACCATTATCATTACTATTGTTGTTATTGCTATTACTCTTCTTCTTCTTCTTATCACCATTGTTGTCATTTTTACCATTATTATTATTATTACTATCATAATCATTGTCACTATTTTTTTTTATCATCATCATTATATTATTATTACTATCATCAATATTAATAATGCCAAGGATAGTGATGATAATGAAAACGATGATGATGATAATAATGATAACAACAATGATAATAATCATACTGATAATAACAATAGCAACAACAGCAACATCAATAATGATATTGATAACCATAATGATGATGATGATGATGATGATGATGATGATGATATTAATAATAATAATAATAACAACTAGAGGGTTTATGTTTGCCTTAGAGCAAACAAGGGAGGATTCCCCTTTAACACACACACACACACACACACACACACACACACACACACACACACACACACACACACACGCTTACACATTTATGGTTTGCACTTCCGGTTCGTTATTATAACGTATATGTTGCAAATATAATGTTATGTAAGTGTTCTCAATATCATTCCGGTCTGTCCAGCCGTTTCGGAGTTATTCAAATTTCAAATTTGGCCGTTTTGGCCGTTTTTTTTGCGATATCTCGGAAAAAAAAAATTGGTCAATTCATTTTTAAAAATTGCCATTTGCACATGCCCACAATACCCTGCAACTTTCCCGAAAATTTCAACACGATTGGATGAAAAAAGGGTAAGAGAAGGAAAAACAAAAAAGAAAAAATTTTACAATAACAATAGTATTCCCCCAGAGAGGCCTTATGTTGCCTTAGAGTAAACATGGGAATTCCCCCTTCAAATCACTTTATGAAACTTGCCTATCTATGTTCACCGTTGAAAATTACATCTATCCACCATTACTGGTAAACGTTGATGCATATTTACCAAATAACGGGTTTTTAACTGTCAAATGTGAAATTTGCTGTATGAAACTAATGTTTGCATGTTCAGCGCTAAAAGTTACATCTAGCCACCAATTTTGGTCACAATTGATTCTTATTTGCAAAATGACGGTTTTTTTAAATGTTTTTAGATGTCGGATATCAAACTTGCTCTCGTAAACTTAAATATTCATGTTCAGCGTTGAAAGTAACATGTAATCAGCACGTTTTGTTAAGATTGATGCATATTTGAAAAATAACGGTTTTTAACGTTGTTTTTTTTTTTTACTGTCGAAGTGTTTTGTAACATAGATACTCTTAATCAGCATATCAAATTACATACATCCACCAATTTTGGTTAAGATAGCTTCAAAAATGAAAAAAAATACGGTTTTTCACGGTTTTTTAGCTGTCGAAGCGTTTTGCAACATAGATTTTTTAAAATTAGCATATCAAACTGCATAAGCAACCAAAATTTGGTTTCTGATACTTTGTTAGTCTTTGAGCTATAAATATTTCAAAACTTGCCTTTTAGAGCATACCTAAATTTGCATAAATTTAAATAACTGCCAAACCCTTTAAGATATTAATACCAAACTCCTTTCTGCACTGGGCCATAGCTACAGAAACATTTTCCGTAGATTAGTTTTGTGACGTCATTTCCAGTTTTTGCTATTCCGTGAAACAACTGAAACTGACCAGTGACACTGTCAGGCACTTCCGGTTTGCACTTCCGGTTCGTTATTATAACGTACGTATTGCAAATATAGTGTTATGTAAGTGTTTTGAATATCATTTTGATCTGTCCAACCGTTTCTGAGTTATTCAAGTTTCAAATTTGGCCGTTTTGGCCGTTTTTTTTTTTGTTTTTTTTTTCCATATATCGGCCAAAAAAAAACGGTCAATTCATTTAAAAATTGCCATTTGCACATGCCCACAATGCCCTGCAACTTTCCTGAAATTTTCAACACGATTGGATGAAAAAAAAGGATAAGTTAAAGAAAAAGAAGAAAAAATAATTTTTACAATAACAATAGTATTCCCCCAGAGAGGGGGAATCCTAATAACAATAACAACAACAACAATGATGATGATGACGATGATGATAATAATGATGATGATGATGATAATAATAATAATACTTTTACTGCTACTACTGCTACTTCTACTACTATAATACTTTTACTACTACTACTACTACTACTACTACTACTACTACTACTACTACTACTACGAGCAATAGTAGTAGTAGTACCGTTATCATCATCATCATCATCATCATCATCATCATCATCATCATCATCGTTATCATTATTGTTGTTCTTGTCATTATTAGTAGCATTATGAATATCATTATTCCCATTGTTACCATCTTAAGTGTTTTAACTATTTTTTAGTAACGTTACTATTTTTAGTAATATTGTAATTATTTTCATTATGATTATTATTGCTATTGTTATAATTATACAAAGTGTTAATACCACTATCATTATCTCTAATCATATTAGTGTTATCATTATCAACATGGACACTTTCATCATTCACACAATATGACCAACTTCATATCCTTCGTATTTTTTAAAATTTCTATGCGTCAGTATAAGTTCTTTTTGTTCGATTTCAAGACGAAGCTCGGAGCGTCGAGTCGAAAAATGCTGGGGGGGGGGGGGGGGGGGGGGGGGGGGGGGGAGCTGTCTGTTTGGATGTTATAAAACAACCTATCACTCAAAGATCAAACTCAAACGGAATAGCACACTTACTTGCTTCCAAGTGTTAATTACTGGATCATACAGGTGTGTGGGATGTCCCATAATAGTTGCATCGTTGGTTGGGGTGCTTGCCAAATCCTTCTATGGGCTGTGTACATCCATCTTTCGTCCTCACCAGACACTCAGCTCTCATCTGCCGCTCGCCGTAGCTGTTAGCATGCGATAGTGGCCACACACCTCGGGCAACTGCTTTGGCAGCTGGCAGAAACACGTGAGAGTAGCCGGCGAGTCTCAAACCCTCCGTGAGAGAGGGCTTGCCTACCTAAGCATGTGAGGACTGGACTTGGCAGACTGCGCGGAGGAAATCACAAACTGATTCGACGGGCAGAAAGGCGACTCTTGGCAATGCGTTGTGGAGAGCATAGAGCACGGGAGGCACGACAGATATCATTGTCATCTACCGCATCTGACTCAGTCTCCAGCTGCCTTGACCGTGTCTAGCTGCTGGACTCAGATGGTTTTGATGACAGGCTGAGGTCGATGAATTGGCAGCTCCCCCTCACATTAAACAAAGTCACTTCACGCGTCACACCTATCATCATCATCATCATCATCATCATCATCATCATCATCATCATCATCATCATCCATCCATCCATCCATCTATCCATCCACATTTACCTCATCCCCATCTAATTTCTAAGTCCTGTGGCGATGAGTGAGCGACAAAACAGCAGGTGTGGGTACACTGGCAGCCATAGCCGCAAACCTGCACACAGGCATAGGGTCCTTCTGTACTGGACTACAGCAGCAGTGGAGTAGGGGAAGGGGCTACAAAAGGTACCCTAGATATTGCCTGCTCCATTCTTCCCCAGCAGCCTACCGCAGCTGAAGAGGACCCTATAACAGAGGTCGCAATTCAAAGAAGAAAAAGACGAGGATTTTTCCCTTTCCTTTGGCACTTGTGCGCACCCTCCTGGACAGAGACGATGCAAACAGGCCTCAAAGGAGAACAGCTGTAACTGGAAAAGAACTCGCCTGGTGTAACATCGACATCGCAGCCTTGAGTGAGACCCGACTTTGCGTGACCAGGCGAACTTTGTGAAAGGGGCTCTGAGTATACCTTTTGTTGGAGTGGAAGAGGAAATGAGGAGCGACGAGATGCTGGTGTCGGTGTTGCAGTGAAGAAAGCTCTTGTTGGCAAGCTAGCTGGATCTCCAAAGAAAGTGAAAAACAGACTGATGACCACGAAACTTCCCCTTTCATTTGAAAAGAAGCGCCCGACACTTATCAACGTCTATGGCTGACCATGATTAGCCCAGATGATGTGGAGGACAAATTATACCATCACCTTCACTCTATCATTGATGCGGTTTTGAAAGCAGATAAGTTCGCCGAACTTGGTGATGTCAATGCTAACGTCTACTGCAACAGCAACTGTCTCCTGCTTCTCCGGACCTATGCTGAGCATGGATTCCTGATCACTAAAAGTCGTCCACCTCCCTACCTGTAGCAAGACATCACGGATGCATCCCCGCCCTAAGCATTGGCATCTCATTGAATAAGGCATTGTCAGAAAGAGGGACAGACAGGGTGTAAGAGTCATGAAATCCATATGCGGTGCCGAATGCTGGACTGACCGCCGTCTCGTTGTCAGAAAGTTTAACTCCCGGACCCAACCCAAGAGACGCCCGTAAGACAAGAAAGACCCACACAAACGGCATGATGTCACCAAGCTGAAAGACAGCGGAACCAAGCAGTTGTTTTCGGACACACTGGAAGAATACTTGGAATCCTCTCTGGACATGGAGAATGTGGAAGCAAAATGGTCGGTCTTCAGAGAAATGGTATACAATACCGCTACAGAGATCCTGGACCAGCAATTAAGAAACACGAGGACTGGCTTAATGAGATCTGCGATGACATCCAGCAGCTTCTGGATTAGAATCATCTTCTGCACAAATCTTACCTTAGTTGAACCAAGTCCACCTCCAGAAAAGATGCGTTCAACAACATTCGCAGAAGAGTTCAAGAGAAACTGCGAAAGATGCAACAAACATGGCTCAGCAACAAAGCTGACCAAGGATATGTTGACAGGCATGGTATTAAGAACTTTGATAATGCCTTGAAAGAAAGTCATGGGCCTACATCATCAAGATCATTTCCTCTGCTAAGCGTTGATGGAAACCCTTTGATTACTGATAAGGAAAGATCTTGGAAAGCTGTTCAGAGTCCTTCAACAGCGTTCTAAGTCGCCTATCATCTATCACTGACAAAGCTATCGACCTGATCCCTCAAGTGCTCGACAACGAAAAGGACGAAACCACCAGCCCTCCTGGTCAGAAAGCGAAGTTTGCTGTCCAGTGGCCAAGCTGCTGGCTCATGCTCCATGCCAGCTGAAGTCCGCAAAGAAGATGGCATGGCTCCGACTGAAAAGGTTCATCTTGTTTCTTCTGATGTGGCAGCAGGAGACAGTCCCTCACGAGTTCAAAGATACATTCATCATCCATTCGTATAAATGCAAAGGGAACACCCAGGCTTGTAACAACGAACAAAGCATATCCCTGCTTTTTTTTAGCTAGCTGGCGAGATATTTGACAAATTTCTGCTGAACTGCCTTATAACACACCTGGAGAAAGAACATTTGCCAGAGAGCCAGTGCGGCTTAAAAAAGACAGAGGAACTATCAATATGGTATTTGGTGTTAGAAAGCATCAAGAAATATGTCAGGAACAAGATGTCGACTTGTTCTCCATCTTAGCCGATCTGAGCAAGGCTTTCGACACTGTCAATAGAGAGGGCCTGAGGTAGAGCATGCCCAAATACAGATGCCGACACAAACTCATCTCTTTGGTGGAAATATTTCATGATGTCCTGAATTCATCTAGTCCATTCCCTGTCACACACACGGCATAAAGCAAGGCTGAGTCGTGGCACCCATTCCGTTCAGCATTATGTTCTCTGCAAAGCTGACTGACACCCTCAGAAATGCGGCATACTCATTAACATCAGAATCAGAACAGATGGAAAACAGTTTAACCTCACATGACTCAAGGCAAAAATTAGGCTATGACAGATATCATCAGGTACTTTCTGTTTGCTGATGAATTCACTCTGAATGCTGGCCAAGAAAGTGATACGCAATCCAGCATTGAGAAGTTTTCCGTAGCCTGCACCAACTTCAGTCTCACAATAAATACAAAGAAGACGAAAGTTCCGGATCAACTCATGCCAGGCAGACCCTGCGCTGAGCCTAATATCACAGTCAAGGTGTGAGACTCGCTGTGGCGAGTAAATTCACCTACCTTGGCGTCACACTGTCCCAGAACGTCACCATCAACGATGAAGTGAGCATCACAATTGCAAAAGCAAGGGCAACCTTTGGCAGACTACACACCAATGCTTGGGATAGAAAGTCTGGAGACCAAGCTGATGGTGTGCAGAGCAATTGTTCTCCCCACACTCCTCTACGCATGTCAAACGTGGACAGTGTACCAACGGCATGCTGAATCACTTCCACAAAACCTGCGTCAGAAGCTTGTTAAACATAAAACGTCAGGACAAAATCCTAGACTTAGAGGTGCACGACCAAGTAGACCTGCTGAGCATCCACGCCATCCTGATGCTGCCTCATCCTCAATGTAGCTCGGATGCCAGACCATTAGCTACCCAAGATTCTTCTACAGTGACCTGCAACAAGGAGTGCATTTCCATGGAGGTCAGACAAAAAGACTCAAAGACGCTCTCAAATATCCTTGAAAGCCTTCAACATCAACCCTGACACATGAAAACAAACTGCAATGGGTCGAGCTAGATGGCTACTCTATCCACAAAGGTGCCGACTTAGGAGGAGGAAAGGAGAGCTGCAGCGCAACAAAGAGACAGGCCAGTAAAGCCCACATCAGCTATCAAGGGGACCGGGCAGGTCCCCCACATTCTTGTCCAAACTGTCGCTACACATTCCATATATGTGTCGGCTTGATAAGCCACCTGCGTATACACAAATCATCTCCCCATCCTCAACCCCACAATGACAGAAGTGGTCTTCCTCGACTCAATGGATGAACAAAACAAAACAAACAAAAAAACTTGATCATAGTTGGGTAAAAAAAACAAACAAACACGCAAATCACAAGAAATTTGCCACACACACCCGGATCAACTCATGCGTGCATACATCTCATGTAACAACGATCACCCTATCGCTATACCATGAATAATCGGAGAATAAAGGGTCCAGTTCATTGTCGTCGTTGGTATTGTACTTATCATGGAACCATTAACTCTCTTACAAAGTTGGTTCTACAGCACTGGTATCAGCTCTTATTTTGCTGTTATAATCAATCAATTAGATCTGATCTGACAGACTTTAACTCAGTACTTGTACAGCAGTAACAAGAACAGGAATGTGAAGGATGTACGTCGACCTAATAACTATGGCTATCGACTCATTGATTTTTGCAAATCACAAAATTTGTTTATATTTAATGGCAGAGTTGGCAGAGACGCAGGTATTGGTCGATGCACTAGTAGTGGATGTACTGTGATTGATTATATGCTGGGTTCATCTTTATTTGTTCACACATATTGCTGACTTTAGTGTTGATCCCTTTGACGCCATGCTTTCAGATGTTCACAGTCCAATTCTTTTATCTCTCAGCATTTCGCAGAGAACGCCAAACAATGCTTTTACTCAAAGTTCAATTTTCAGTGAAAATAATAGAAGTGTTAGATGTCCTGAAACAGGAAGACCTTTGTTTTATGCAAATATTAAGAAGTGGGACCCATCTAGAGGTGAGGTGTTTAAAGAAAACTTACTTACTAAAACATAGAGGAATTAAACAATATACTTGATAATGAAAACGCTTCTGTTGCCAATGCCTATACATTGTTATCGCAAATTCTGTTAGAAACAGCTAAAAGACACACTGGGGGAAGTCAAACATGTATCAAAAGATACAAAGCAAAAGCCAAACAAAAGTAAACGAAAATAAGCCATGGTTTGATGCCACATGCAGGGAATATAGAAAAAAAAGTATTTTACAGCCAAACATAGAACTAAATTAAATGATACTAGTCCCAACCATAGAGAGGTTTGAAATTAGCAGTATGGAATACAAAAAAGTTCTCAGAAAATCGTATAGAATTTACACAAAGCATTGGCATAAGAAGATTCGTAGACTAAAAGCTAATAGACCAAGAGAATATTGGGAATATATTAAAGTCAGAAATAGAAATGAATGCCCTGTTAGTATGGATGATCTTTCTTACATTTTAAATCATTGAATGTTCAACCAGATAGTGTTGAGAATGAAAGGGATATTGACTGTGACTTGCAACATGATCTTGAATTTTTAAATGCACCAATAAATGACGAAGACGTTGAAAAAGCTGTACAGCAACTTAAGAATGGAAAGGCTTGTGGGATAGATAAAATACGAAATAAATATATATAAAACAAAGCATTCCAGTTCTCAAAACAAGTTATTGTAAACTTTCCAATAAAGTTCTTGATACAGGGACCATACCAGAAGAATGGTTAACTGGACTTATTCTGCCAATATACAAAAGAAAAGGTAGTAAATTGGACTGTAACAATTATAGGGGTATAACACTTCTGAGTTGTGTTGGAAAACTGTTCACAACAATTTTGAATAACCGTTTGTCAGATTTTATTGAGAATAACAACACACTTTCGGAAAATCAAGCTGGCTTTAGACGAAATCATTCCACAACAGATCATATATTTGTTTAAAAAGTTTAATTGATATTTTCAATAGTCGTAATTTGCAATTTGTTTTGTGTTTTTGTTGATTTCACAAAAGCGTTCGATTCAGTTTGGAGGCAGGGATTATGGCAAAAGCTTATCAAAGAAGGCGTAAATGGAAAGATTTTGCAAGTAATCACGACTATGTATCAGCAAATAAAATCTTGTATATTTATGAATGGGGAGTCAGTCTGAATATTTTGGCAGTTTTAGAGAGGTGTTCGTCAAGTTGAAAATCTTTCACCTTTGCTGTTTTCATTGTATTTGAATGATCTGAACTTTATCTCACAGATCGTAACTGTGCTTTCTTGAATATTGATTTAAATATCCCTGACTCAGATTTATTAAGTTACATTAGTTTACTTTTACTTTTATACGCTGATGATATTGTTGTTATTGCAGATTCTTTTTGTGGTTTACAGCATGCTCTTGATGTATTAAGCGAGTACTGTACCGCATGGAAGCTTAATGTTAATGTATGTAGCAAAAAAAGGGTGTAGTCTTTAATGGACGCAATAATCCTAGAAAAAAACTAAAGTTCAAAAAACCAGTCCATAGAAAATACTACACACTTTCAAATATTTAGGTATAATCTTTAGCAGAACAGGAAATTTTTATACATGTAAGAAGTATTTGTATGACCAAGCGCAATGTGCAATGTTTTCTTTGCTAAAGATGGCAAGATTTCAAAATTTGCCTATAAACATTGTACTGGACTTATACCAGTCAATGGTTCTGCCTGTACTTTTATATGGCTGTGAAATTTGGGGATATAGTGATTTAAAGCTAATGGAAAGTTCTCAGCTTAAATTTTTTTAAGCATCTTTTTCATTTAAATCGTTCTTCTAAAACAGAAACTAATATATGGAGAACTAGGAATGTATCCTGTTTCAGTTCAAGTATATGCACGAATGATAAAATTCTGGTCATCCTTACTTTCACCACAAACGAACAAATATTCATCTAGATTGTATCAAGTATTATATGATTTATACAGAAATCAGGTTTTACATCTAGCTGGTTGATGTGTATACGGAACATCCTTATCGAAACAGGATTCGACTTTGTGTGGGAGACACAAAAGTTTTTTCGTCTGTTCATAGTATCTGTAGAAATGTTCGTAATTCATTAGAAGATATTTACATACGTGCTTGGAACGATGCTTTAGAATCTAGTAATAAGTGTTATTTTACAGGAATTTTAAAACAGAGTTTTGCCGTGAAAAAATATATGAAATGTTGCCTGATGTTTATATATACCCACTAATTCGATTCCGCTGTGTGGTAATCATAAACTCATGATCGAAACTGGCAGACGATTTGGAATACCTCATGATGAACGATTTTGTCGGGACTGCGACCAGAATGACCTTGGCGACGAATTTCATTTTTGTAATGAAATGCACCAAATATGATGATATTAGAAATAAGTTTATACCAAAACAATTTACATGTATAAAGTCCGTATTTAACTATTGTCGTTTGCTCTGTGGTAATAAAAAAAAAGTGTTACTAAACTTAGCGAAGTTTTTAAAACTTAGTAAAGTTGTGTAACATTATATCCAGTGTGTTAATTATCGGGAACATTTTTGGATGTTTGATGTGTTTCGTTTTACATTTCTTCATTTTGTTTCAAGTCCTCCATGCCCCAAAGGGGTCACAAGATTAAATCTTTGAACCCACCCCCCTCGACGTTCCTTCACCTTTCCACTGTTTCCCCCTTCTGTTTAAACAAGAAGAGCAAAATGTCTATGATAGATACTTTGTAAGGTGGTGATTTCACAACCTTTGACTAATTTTGTTATGTTTGAGATTTGTCGTCACTAACGCATGGCATTTCTTTGGGGTGTCCAAGGCTTTGAGGATAAGACAGTTCCATATTGGTCCGTTTCAAATGGATTTTATGTCGCATTTCCATACATTGACCTTGTGATGACATCACGGTCATCTGGATTCCTCACAGAAAACACCAATCTGAGTAAAGCCGAGCCCTGTGATTACATTATGCATATATCAGTACCTCCCCAAAATGCAGTCATGATTAGTTTCAAACAACAAAAACTTTCCAGACCTTGGGTGCAATTGTACTATAGGTCTAAGCATGAAATTTACGCTTCTAGAGATGGCGAAAATAACTGTTTTTTTATTCACAAGCATCAGTATTTCTGGGATACTCACGATATTGAGACTGATTTTGCTAACTTATATTACGTCAGCCAAGTTGGTGTTGCTCTTAGGAAAGAGACTCGGCCAGAACCCATTGGCTTTAAACTTTTCTTCTCATTTTTCCCAGAGAGTCAAAGACCTCATAAGACACCCACTGGTTTTGGAACTGTTCTGTGAAGCATTACACGAGCTTCCAACACCACGTGGCCTGTAACCTGAAGACAGAGTGTGAAGACGGACGGGATGAAACAGGGGAGTGTCCCTACAGCAGTCCTGAGTGTCAGGGGATGATAGCATTGTGTGACCGTTGCTACAGCATCGTCAGCACTCTGTGTGTGGGTCGACACCATTAAAAGCAGAGGCGTAGACTCTGCCATGGCGTGTCAATACTCCGAAAAAGCATCTCATGAGTGCAGTCTACTTGGAGGCATGATGAGTTTGCCGAAATGTGCTTTTAACAGTATTCATACATTATTGAATAAAACAAAAAATACATAATTGGAGACTCGTGGACAAATTCACTGGTTTGTATACTAACGACATCGCACAGCCAAGCATGTATATAGCTAGTTTGATACACAACGATAGAACAGTTCTTCACCACTCTCTTCATGACCCTGTTATTAGCAGTCATGCACCAAAGAAGTGTCTAATGTCAGCTTTGGGAGGAACCTTAAAGTATGAGGGTCAACCTTTAAAAGGCAGCTATGGTGCGTTTTGCGAGTTGAAAAATAATAAGACAAAACAAAATCTTTATCGCGCAGGTAATGTTCTGTTGAAAACCGGGGTATTTTTGTTTCATAAAGAGCAACCATTTTGGAAAAAATGCCCAAATGGTCATGCAACGTATACATTTCTGCTCTGTGATACCGCTCAGTCAAAAACGTGTCAGCAAGAGCTCAACTTCCCGTGCAGGTTTCATCACAGTTTGACGTACACGGACACACACGATTCAACAGACCACCGTGCCACCTTTTTCTATATGTTCACGTGCAGTGGTGATTCTACGGTCATTTCATATACTCTGGTTTGTGACTTTGTCACTGATTGTCAGGATCAGAGTGATGAATTCTTTCTGTGAAGCCCCCGTGCATAAACATGTTTAGATGTAAAAGTGGTCAGTGTGTGCACTTTCATCAGGTGTGTGATGTTGTGTTCCACTGTCATGATAAGTCAGATGAACAAAGCTGTGAGCACATCAGAGACGTACATCTTGCTCGATATGCTGTTCGTCCTCCAGCTCTTGTGAATTTCGATGGCAGAAAAACGCTTCATCTCCACCCCATTGAACTCCACAGAGTCTTGTCCAGGGAGTCACTATCGTTGTCTTGGTGACTTCAGTGACTGTCTGCCTGTCTACACACGATGCAATGGACTGTACGATTGCATTGACCACCAGGATGAGAAGAGCGATGTGATGAAGAAAAGTGTTTAGGATTTTTTCGATGCAGAACTTTATTCATTTGTTTACACATCGACCACATCTGTGATGGCTGGCCTCACTGTCCCAAACGAGAAGATGAGTTAATGTGTCAAGTGATGTGTCCTATAACTTGCGTTTGTCAGGGTCACACGTTTCTCTGTACCCATCCTTTTACAGCAGCAGATTTCAGTCAACTCCGTTTCCTGGATGCTACAGGCTCCGGTATGATACTGTCTGATGTGGGTAACAACACTCTCCTCATTGGTTTGGATTTATCACATTGTTTAATATCTGCATTGGCCACCATACGATTGAGAAACTTACTCTTTTCTGATTTGAGCAAAAACAAACTACAGCACGCCAACATCACTACTTTACTTGGTTTAAGAAGTTTACAAGTCCTCTCCCTGTCTAACAATCCTCTCACCACCCTCCAGAGTTCTCAGTCCTCTGTCTACCAGCAAAAAGCACTGACAATAATAGACCTGTCCCATACCATGCTAACTGTGTTTGAAGCCAAAGATTTGTCACTATTTCCACACATACAAAAACTGGATTTAACATCCACTTCCCTACATACAATCAGCCTATCTGGCTTTCAGAACACGCCACAGTTAACTCACCTTTACATGGATTGTAGCCCTGTTGAACATTTTTTCCAGAAGATATTTTCAAAGGGCTTCATTATCTGCGCTTTCTATCAACTCAAAATAAGAAATTCTGTTGTGAAGACATATTTCCCTACAACATTGATGCATCAGTTTGCATCGCGCCAAAGGATGAAATTTCCTCGTGTAAAGATCTGTTGCAATCGTGGACATACCGCCTGTTTCTGTGGCTGATCGTTTGTCTATCAGTGACCGGAAACGTTTGCTGCTGTAGTGCACGTTTTGTTTTCAAAAAAAAGCATGACATTTGCAAGTGGCTTCAGTGTGTTCGTCACCAATCTCACCATATCTGATCTCTGATGGGTGTCTACATGGCTGTTATTGGTGTGGCTGATGAGCAGTTCCGTGGGCGATATCTTCACAATGATGGTAGGTGGAGAAACAATGTGGCCTGTAAAGTGGCTGGATTTCTGTCTCTGCTGTCTAGCGAGGTTTCTGCTATCATCATCTGGTTCATAACACTTGACCGTTTTGTTGTTATTCATTTTCCTTTTAGCACAATGAAATTTAATGGAAAGTCAGCGTCAGTGGTCTGTCTGTCATTTGGTTTTTAGGTTGTCTGTTTGCTCTGGTGCCTTTACTGCCAATGGTATCACACTGGGAATTTTATAGCCAGACAGGTATTTGTATACCTCTGCCAATCACAAGGCAAGATTTTAAAGGAAAGTTTTATTCTTTTAGTGTTTTAATTGTACTGAATTTCATTTTATTTTTTTGTGTGTATCTGCTGGACAGGCTCTGGTATACAGATCAATACAGGATAATACTTTGAAGAGTAATTCTACGAAAGTATCTCGGGATATGATCATAGCTCGGCGGTTGATCACTGTCGCTGTAACAGATTTTATGTGCTGGTTTCCAATCGGTCTGTGTGGAGTACTGGCAGCAGCTGGGAATCCCAATCCCAGGAGAAATGAATGTGGCCTTAGCTGTATTTGTTTTACCTTTAAACTCTGCCATCAATCCATTTATGTACACGTTCACGTTCAACACTTGGTCTGAAAAGACGAAAAAACGTAATGAAGCTAAACTCCAGAAATGGCTAGAATCCCATCCGGACCTGATAGCTAGTTGATGGGCGGCTGGAAACTACTACACAATTACACTGACAAACAAGATCAAATGCACATTCTACACATTAGTCAAACATAAATACGTTCATTTAATCACCATGTTTTAATTGTCGATGCATAATCATATTTGTGTGGGGAAGGGTTGCACACAGTTCGCTTTCACTTATCATTAGAGGCCGATGCAAGTAGGTTTTTTTTTTGCTAATGACGTGTTATATTTCACGTGACATTGGTAAATTACATGACGATTTTTGTTGGTGCGGGATTGCTCCCAGCTGGTTTGTTCGGTGGTTGAGGGCAGTACTTTTCTGGGTCCTACCCGCACAATTGTATGCATCTTTTCCTTATGTCCAGATTATGTAATGATTGTGGAGGTCAAAGTGATGGTGAAGAAAGACTAGTGACGATGATGATAGACTCACTGACCATACGGAAAGTCCTGACCACAATGGGAAAGGCTGTGACCTGGAATTCTCTTCAGAGAGTACGTACGACTTTCGTGGTGAAAGCTTGGCCGTGTGTTCAGTTTTAGTGTCATCACCTTTCAGCGGAATAGCAACGAGCGAGACCATGGAATGCGCACGGCAGTTGCTTGATTGTGGCATTTTTCGCTGGTGGGCTGTGCAGTCATGTAATATGGGCTAAAGCACTCATGGGGAACGCTCCTATGGAAGTTTTGTCGTGTCACATTCTGTGGCCATTACACAGTGGCACAGTGCCAGGGAGAATTTATGAAAAGACATTAGAGAAACCTCTGAACTGAACTGAACTGAACTGCGTTAATGGAATGGCCTGTGCGAGCCTGCGCCCCGTGTGAACACAGCGTAGGCTTCAAAGGGTGGTGCAGGATTGCTCCCAGCTGGGGGGTTTTTTTTGGCGATTGAGGACAGCACTTTCGTGGGGCCTACCACACCTTCAGGTGTATCTTTTTCTTGTGTTCAGATTGTGTAATGATTGTGGAGGTCTCTTCAAAGATCCAAGATAAGGTTGAACAAGAAGCTTCCAGAAATTGTTTCTCGAACATTCCAAGCACTTGGACTAGCTGTTACTTGATATCTTTTTCGAGTCTTCTAGAAAATCCCATGCGTTTGGAGTGCCTTTACCATTTAACAATTCTCGAACATTCTGCAACACTCTGCGAGTGTGGACTGGTCATGCTGTGTCATGTTCCGATTTAAAGAACAATAAACAGACGGGGTTTTGGGCTTCGTACAAATACGCAATTGTCATGAAATACGGGCTGGTACACCCATGGGGTTGCTACTTTAAGGCTGTTACGAGTTGCATCCTGTAGTCTGATTTACCTCTGTTCAGGAGCAGTTATGTCCCTTGATATCTTAATGGCGTGACCTGCGCGTGCCTGTACCCATTGTCAACACAGCGCAGGCCTCCAAGGGTGGTACACAGGACTGCTCTAAAGGCAGGTGAAGACAGTGCTTTTCTGGGTCCTCCCCACCACCTCGGGTGTGTTTCTTTTTCTGATCTTTCTATCGTCATGTGGCGTCAGAAAATGGCGATCCTGTGTATACTGTGTAGAAATGTTACGACGATCATCGCGAACTGTTTTCAAGACAGCTAAATCGCGAAGCAAATGCGGAAAAGCATTCTCAGCTAGGCACACTATGCGATGTCGTCATAGACTCACAGTGGCCGCCTTTGCTGTTACACCACAGACCTTTAATCTCTCTCTCTCTCTCTCTCTCTCTCTCTCTCTCTCTCTCTCTCTCTGTCTGTCTGTCTGTCTGTCTGTCTGTCTGTCTGTCTGTCTGTCTGTCTCTCTCTCTCTCTCTCTCTCTCTCTCTTGTGTTTGTTTGTTTGTTTGTCTCTACAGTCTGACCCACTTCAGCGCATGCTACTCATTTAAGCCCCCCTTTAGCAGCCAGAGCCCATGCACTTTCAATCCACAGGGAGCAGTCATGTCGAGCCATTATGAGGTAACCCACCGGAGGAATTTGTGTTCTGCTGCTGAGTCACACGAGTGATATGCATTGGCGCCTGCTCTGAATCAACGAACACTGAGCACTGCCTACTAAGCTCCCTGATGACAACAAGAATTGCGCATTGCCAATACCGATGACTCCTACGGAATCAAACAAGGGTACACCTGGAGAGGTAATCAAAATTAAGGAAACCATGCGAGCAGGAGTTGAAGGGCAACAGAACTTGAAATATTTCTTTCTATACTGATCAGTGAATATGAGGTGATGAAGATGATACTACGAATTCCATTCTAGTCCGAGACTGTATGACAAGGATGTATTCTACGTTTGTTTTGATATGAATCTGGGTGTGGACCAGGCATGAGAAACAAAGACAAATCTGCGCACGTCAGGAAATTGGGGCAAAACTCTTATAGATGCATCCATTAAGTTAAGGAAACTCAAAAGTGTGATTCAAGTCATCCAAGCTGAGTCTATAGCTTACTTAAATCTGGGGAGGAGCTGATCCGGATGGAAAAGTCCACAATGAAATGGCTTAACTGGAATCATGCACACCACTTCATAGCCAGGAGTCTGCGAAACTAATTTCTTTACCATGGTGTTGTTGACCAGAAATTAGTCCAGTCCAGAGGACATGGTTATTTTCAAGTCATCATGAGGCAACCCACTAGAGGAGACTGCTGCTGAGTCACTTCAGGGATGTTCACCGGTGCCTATGCTGATCCAACATACGCAGGACACTATCCACTAACCCCCTGCTGACACAATGATTGTGAAGTCAGGAGCCTGTGGGTGTGTCCCTCAAAAGCGACACCACTTCTGACGAATAATGGTCCCCACGAACATGTTGATACCAACGGCCTCACCACGAGCACACCAAAGGCATAGGTCTGTCACTGTCACACTGAGCACAAATGCATGCACGCACTCAGCTCAGCATTCACTCCATGCACACGCAGTCGCTCCAAACAACCAGAAAGCGCACTACTACCTTCTTCTCCCCCTCCTCTCTGGGGAATAATTTACTAAACGAAAATAAACTTTTCCAGCATATACAACTGGTTTGTTTTCCAAGAATTATCTTCCATCCCTCCTCTCCAGTGGAGGTACAAACATTCCACAGATCCACTAGCTGGGACCACATTTCATCTCATTATACATAGTAATTTACAAGTACATCTTTTACGGGTTTCTCCTCCTCAAAAGAGAAAACAATTTATACACATTCCAAAGATGGCTTAAACTACAGGAACAATATCTGAGTTCCGACCCAGGAGGACAATCAAAAATCATAGTGGGTCAACATGACAGACGCTTTCAAAGTTCTCTCATGACTGCCGCAGTCATTGTCCTCTTCTACTAGGTTCTCCAACTCTGGAGTCAATTAGGTGCTGCCTCAGCTACCCAGTAGTTTTCCCTTGCCTTCAATGCTAGTGCTGACACAGCACCAGGAAGGGCTGAAACACGAATGAAGTCCATGTAGGTAATCTATTTCAAAACCTGAATAATGATAAATTCTTTTCCTTTTTTTCCCCCCCTTCTTAACTCTCTCTCTCTTCTCTCCCCATCTGTCAATACCTCACCTGGTAATGGTAGATTACAGGTGAATTCCGTTCTGCACTTCTGAACAACCTGTCTGCTCAGTGTCCCCAAGCCATCTCCTTCCCATACTTTATTTTTTCTTCCTGCACTCTTCCTGAGTACATATTCAGTGAGTACTCATCACACTCTACTCATTACCAGCCTTTGGTTACTGACTAATGGACAACGTGCGTCCATTTTCCAGAGTGATTCAACCAATAATCACTCTACGTCTATTTAACTGAGCGATTTTCATAGCCACCAGCAACACCGATCACACTGGTCAGGCCACGTAAACTGTCCTTTATTTTACCTTTCTTTTTCCCTACCTAGGGAAATGCTTTATATCAAATAAGGGGGTGTACGCTACAAAACATCACATGTCGCCATATGACGTACATCACATGACACCCCCATCCCGAAGTGAAAAAAGAAAACTTTGCGCCAAGAATTTTTTTTTGAAATATACATACATATCTAGTTAATCTACAACTTAAGCCATCAATCACCAATTTTTCATCATACAAGAGTTTCCATCAATGCATAGAGCTAACATTTATGAACCATCATAAAGATCCAAAATCACATTCCAAAATCTTAGTTAAAAAAAATGCGAAATCAGTTAAAAAAAACAACAAACAAACAAACAAATTCATACTCCATCACCACAAATCACAAGTCACACAGACACGAAGAACCTATGTGGTCTATGGAATGATACTGATCATTCCAAATGCCAATTATGTTATATATACCAAAACGTAAACAGTTTTTTCTTGACTGTTCTCACATAAACATATGTCCCCAAATCCTCACAAAATGAGAATTTCCTCATGACTCACTTGAGAAAATTTTGCCAGGTCAAAAGTCTTTTTTCAAGCAAGAATATATACAATATTGCAGTCTACTCGAAAGTTAAACACTTTGTTTTCATTCTTCACAATGGACCGAAGTGGAAAAAAAGAACCGCTTGTAACAAATCAAATGAAGTGTTCTGCACACATTCACAAAGTAGCATCCTACTATGAGACACCAATGCCAATGCATATGCACTTTTGGAAAAAGATCAGTCACAACTACTTATTAATTCAGATTGACAGTAGCACACATAACACTGCCAAAATGTCAATAAAGTCTTTCCACAATGAAAAAAACAAACAGCAGAATAATAAAGTCAGCAGAAACTTTCTTTTTTCATGCAGTTACAGCTGCATGAAGGATACTGTGCACTCACGCACGGGACAGAAAATCTGCCATGACATTCTGAGTTCCAGGTAATGGCTCAATGTCAAACTTGAACTCCTGCAATGACAAAGTCAATCTTAACAGCCTGCTATTTTTGGTCTTGGACGACAGCAAAAACGTCAATGGCCTGTTGTCTGTTTGTAACCGAAACTGTCTTCCTGTGAGGAATCTGGCAAATTTCTCACAAGCCGAAACAATGGCAAGGCACACCCTCTCAATTGTTGGGTATTTGACTTGTGTGTTAGAGAACTTTTTACTTGCATATTGCACAGGGTGTAACAATCCATTCTTTTCTTGCAAAAGTACAGCTCCCATTCCTTTGGAGCTGGCATCAATTCTCAAAACAAAATCCTCTGAAAGAGAGGGCAAAAGCAGTACAGGGAATGAATTGTGGGTCTTTTCAACACATTCCAGAGCTTTCTGGCACTCATCTGACCAGACGATACTTTTGTTCTTTGTTCCTTTTGTTAAGTCAGTCAACGGGGCTGTCAAGGACGCAAACTGCGGTACATATCTTCTGTAAAAGGACAACAATCCAAGGAGTGATCGTAACTGTTTCTTTGTAGTGGGTCTCTTCAAGGCCAGATCTTTTCTTTCTTTCCCTCTGGTGTCATTTTCCCAACAGAAATGACATGACCCCAAAGCTCAAGAGTCTGGAATCCAGCACGAATTTTGGATGGTCTAGCCGTCTGACCAAAATTCCGGAGTTAAAAAAAAAAAAAAAAAAAAAAAAAACAGCTCTCAAGTTATCCAGAAGATCATTCCATGACTTTGCAGCAAGCAAAATGTCATCAAAAAAAAAAAGCTTACTGCTCCACACTCATGAAGTTTTAGTGCGCGCATCATTCTGGCAAAAGAATGTGGGGCGTTTTGTAATCCAAGTGGCATTTTCGTCCATTGAAACAGCCCAAATGTGTCTGAAAAGCTGTTTTTTCCTTGTCTGCTTCAGCCATCGGGATCTGCCAATACCCTTTAGTTAAGTCTATTTTTGAGAAAACACTTTCCTTCTGACAGTTGACAAAGAAGTTCCTAATGTCTGGAATATGTTCTGCATCAAACGCAGTGATTTTGTGTAACTTCCTGTGATCAATGCAAAACCGCACCAAGCCATCAGGTTTGTCCACCAATACAACTGGTGAGCTGTATGGTGACGAGGACGGTTTTATAACCTTCAACCCGAACATAACTTGATTCTCTCTTTCGACAACCTGTTTTTTTTCGCAAATGGGAGGGGGTTGACCATGACTGGGTTTTCCGTACTCAACTGAATAGTATGGGGTTCAATTGTTGTCACTGTCCTTAGGATATCAGTCAGGACATTCTGAAAGTCCTTCAAAATACCTTCCAATTGTTCTTTCTGAATCAAAGATGACATCATCACACAAAACATCACCATGATAAGTTTCTCCCTTGACAGAAAGAGTGCGCAGAGGTACAGTATCATCTATACTGGTAGATGTTAACAATCCACATTTGTTGTTTGCACAGTCTTTGCTCTGTCTCTGTATATGACATCAGGTACAAAATCAGAACCGATGATTTCTGTAATAGCCACATCTATTCCAGACACTGGACATATCTATTCAATTGACTCGTTAATAGCAACATTTGTACGCTCACTTACTGGGACTGGGGATGGTATGGCGTGGTTGAAACAGAAGAGACTGAGAACAGTCTGTATATTTCCTTCATGACTTCTGAAATGAACTGTGTCCCGCAATCCGACAAAATTCCTTGGGAAGTCCTACTCTGGAAAAAATAGAGAGTAGTGCCTTAGTGACAGATACTGTATCATTTTCTTCAGGGGAATTGCCTCTGAAAATCTTGTCGCTGTATCCACCAAAGTGAGGATATACCGACTCCCTGAGGAAGACGGTGGGAAAGGGCCGACAGGGTCAATGGCCACCTTCCGAGACGGAACCAAAATTAGGGGCATTTTGTGCAAAGGTGCACATGGGACGCGACCTTTTTGAGTTGTTTTCTGGCAAATGTCACAAGAGCGACAATACTGTGTAACTTCTTTCGTGACTCCTGGCCAAAAAATTGAATCCAGAACTCTTTTTAGCGTTATTTTGATACCGCAATGACCTGCGAACAATGCATCATGGGCCGGCCGTATGCAATACTGTTTCCCTCAGTGATTTTTGGGAACCACACCTGTTTATTGTCTTGTCCAGGTACATGCTTGTAGAGAATGTCAGAGTCCAGTATGTACGTTGACTTGTCTGTTTGCTTTGCAGTACAAAGTATAGTCGTCAGTGTCTCGACGCTTCTCTGCATAGTCTTCAAAACGTCTGCCAAAACTTTCAGTTCATCCAGTTTTGAAACCTTGAGCAGTTTTTGTTGTTTTCCTTCCCTGCTCTACAACTTTTGATTTTGTACTGATGAGACAAGGAACGAAAGATCCTCCAGTACCACCATGTACTGCCGCGACACCTGGTAGATTTCCCAAAGTCAAATCACAAACTGGGTTCTCAATAACACAGGCGGTAAGCGACCCGAAGTAGTATGGTGTATCGACGAAAATTTTGCCAGTGGAAAAGTTTCAATTTTTCCGCCAAATGATCTGCATCTCTGAACGCTGTCAAGATATTGGATTTGGCAGAACAAAAGATTTCTTTACGCCAGCTGTGGTGCAACCTGTATCTCACAAACAGAACCTTGTAAACCATTAATTGCACAATCCTCCAAACGAAGACCATCAATGGACTGATCTTGCGTCAAAACAAGCCTAGTGGAAGCAAACCCAGTCTTTGTTCCACTTCCTTTGAAAGGACAGTCCCCTTTTAAATGGAATTTGCCCTCATAAAAATGGCAACGCATGGTTTGATCGGCGGACAACTGGTTACTGTTAGTCTGTGAACCTCGATCTTGTCCACAAGTGGACAAAAGGGTCTGCTGCGCAGTTGTTGTTCACCACGCTCTCGGAAAGGAATAGATCTTTCCGGTGGTGAGTATTGGTACTGACGGAAATCCCCAGAACCGACATGGCCCTGACCGTGGAAAGGTCTTTGTTGCCAAAAGACGTGTAACCGTGAGGACCTTGGAATGAAGCGCAATTTCCTCATTTATAGTTTCCTGGTCCAGAATGTATTTGAAATGCAGCGTGAGACTCATAAAAAGGGACGAATCCCCTTGCGGGTAACATCTTTATCCGGATGAGCAATACAGTACTAATCCGTCATCTGACACATTTCGTCAACGTTATCGAACTGTCTTTCTTTAAGAAAAGTGGCCAAATCTTTGCTGACGCTCTGTAAAATTTGCTCTCAAAGTAGCAAATCTCGCAGTGATTCGAAAGCCGTAGTCGTCTTTGTTAACTCATTCTTATCAAAAACGACGGAAATGATTCTCCCTTGTCAGGACGAACCGATCGGAAACGCTCACGAAAACGGTCAGCTGAACACTGAAACTTTTTTAAGATTTCTTCTTTTGATCGGTCCGAAGTCAACCCTTTTTTTCCCGCGAGTGCGTGGTAAAGTGACGAAGCGCTTCCCTTAAACAGCCACGCGATAAATAATGTCCACTTTTCCTTCGGCCAGCCACAAGATGTGGCGTGGTTCTCGAACCGAAAAAGAAAACTGTCAATGTCGTCGGTTTTTTTTTTCTTCGAACGGCGGCAACTTCGGGATGTATGTTGACTTTGGATGAAATGTACTTTGGGAACTGACCGGTGGAGGTGGTGGAGGTTGTTTCGATGCCTGTAATTTTTTTTTTTTTTTGATTTCCGCATCAGTCTCTAGTTCAAGTTGTCTCAATTTAAATTGCCGTTCCTTATCCTTATCCTTTATCTCTAGTTTTCTTTCATTTTCTTCCATCTCTTTCTGTAGGTTTTTTTTTCAAACTCTCTTTTTTTTTGTAGAGTTTCTTGTCGTTCTTTATCTTTTTCTTCTGGTTGTTCTGTGTTTCTGTTCTCTCTCTCTCTCTCTCTCTCTCTCTCTCTCTCTCTCTCTCTCTCTCTCTCTCTCTCTCTCTGCCTTGTCCATACATTGTTGGATATAGTTTGCTGATTTATCACCTTCAAAGCCTAAACGCTTGGCCTGTCATACATATTCATCAAAATTTTCCATCATGAAGTTACCACAAACAAACAAGAAACAATGACTAAACGTGACTAAAATAAAGGCGATATGTGATGTTACATACGTTTAAAAAAAGGAAAAAAAAAAAACCCTTTGTTACAGTATGTACAAATAAAGAATTTAAATGCTGGTATAAATAGAAAATAATAAGGGCTTACAAAAGAAAACCACTAATGAGAATTGACAATGTGATCTTTCCAAAAGCCATTTTCACCAATATTCTTTCCTAAAGGGAAAAAAGGCAGCTAAAAAATGAAATCCAAATCTAATAACTTTTTTTTCCCAATGAAGAGAAAACAGACAAAATATAATTTTTTTTCCCGTAAATAAATTCTTTATAATGTTTATGTTCTTAACTGTACATATTGTAGTTGTTACTTTCTTACTTAGTTTCTTGGTAAAACAAAATAGATGAGTTCACAAAACAAATGAATCGCCCTAAACAATAAGTGAATATAAAGTTATAAACAAATGAATCAACGAAAAATTAAAAAGAGAGGGGGGAGAAAATGTACACTAACGGAAATCCTACCTAAAAGATGACAATGAGGAGAAGAAGCTAGAAAGGCGCGCCTATTGAAGAGAAGGTCTGGAGATTTTTTTGTAAAGGGGGTGAAAAGGAAATGAAAGAATAGACAGGTCTGGTATAGACAGGGGAAATCGAAAAAGCGAAAGAGGCCCTCAGACAGCATCCTAATGGCAACTGTCTCCCGTAAAACTGGAGCTGGGGAAGTATTCAAATAAAAATACACACAATATACTAACAATGCAAGGCAATAAACAATTGATCTAATAATATACAGCAAAAAAACTCCAAAAGATAATAAAAGAAAAATATGCTTATGTGGACTGAGCAGTAATCAAGTCCACCACCTACACTTGTTGAGTGACGAAGGTGAAGTCGATCCCACACTCAGAGGGGTAAGGGGAAAATTCCAAATGAAACGATAGGAAAGGGAAAGAAATAGACATTGATGAGAAGGAGAGGGACTATCGACTCCCCCCCCCCCCCCCCCCCCCCCTCTAAATCAGAGCAGGAAGAGTCCTGGGGAAGGGGACAAAACAAATGATAATATTCTAGGGGAAGGACAGTGTCTCCTAAATGCCTGTCCCCTTGCTGACAAGTACGAGCAAGAGGAGGTGGTTGCCATTCCATTGGTCCTGAGGGGGAAAGGGTCAAAAAGAAATCCTACAAAAAAAAAAGATTTAACAGAGTAGAGCAACCTAAAGAAATCACAAACACCCGAAAACACACAAACAAAAACAAATGAAAAATAAAAACTGCAAACAGTAATCACAACAATAAATAATAGAAAACTTTTCTTTGCACAACTTTTTTTCCTTGGATGGGGTAATTAAAAAAAAGAAACCCTAGTCCTACGTCAGGGTCACCGCTGTCACACTGAGCACAGATACATGCACGCACTCAGCTCAGCATTCACTCTGTGCACACGCAGTTGCTCCAAACAACCAGATGGCGCTCTACAATCACTCTTCTTCTCCCCTCCTGTCTGTCTGGGGAATAATTTACTAATCGAAAATCAACTTTTCCAGCACATACAACAGGTTGTTTTCCAAGAATTATCTTTCGTTCCTCCTCGATTCTCCAGTGGAGGTACAAACCTTTCACAGATCCATTAGCTGGGACCAAATTTCATCTCATTATACATAGTAATTTACAAGTACATCTTTTACCAGTTTCTCCTCCTCAATGGAGAAACAATTTGTACACTTTCCAAACAAGAATCAAAGATGGCTTAAAATGCAGGAACAATATCTAAGTTCCGACTCAGGGGGGACAATCTAAAATCATAATGGGTCAACATGACAGACGCTTTCAAAGTTCTCTCACGACTGCTATAGTTGTTGTGTTCTCTTCTACTAGGTTTTCCAACTCTGGAGTCAATTGCCTCAGCTACCCAGTAGTTTTCCCTTGCCTTCAATGCTAGTGCTGCCACACCACTGGATCCCAAATACTTATTGTGCGACAGCCACAGTCGCCTATTCCATTACTGGTGCTGCCACAGCACCGGGAAGGGCTGAAACATGCAAGAAGTCCAGGTAAGGAATATATATCAAAATCTAAATAATGATAAATTCTTTCCCTTTTTTCCTTTCTTAACTCTCTCTTTTCTCTCCCCATTTGTCAATACCTCACCTGGTAATGGTAGATTACAGGTGAATTTCTTTCTGCAGTTCCAAACAACCTGTCTGGTCAGTGTCCTTAAGTCATCTGCCTCCTACACTTTATTTTTCCTTCCTGATTTCATATTCAGCGAGTACTCATCTAACTCTACGCGTTACCAGCCCTTGGTTACTGGACCAATGGACAACGTCCGTCCATTTTCCTGACTGATTCAACCAATAATCATCCTACGTCTATTTTACTGAACGATTTTCATAGCCACCAGCGACACCGATCACACTACCCAGGGAAATGTTTTATATCAAATAAGGGCGTACAAGACGGAACGTCTCATGTCGCCCTGTGAGTCACATGGCAGTCAGCAGATCATGAATAGATACTCAATTTGAGACTGTTTAAGCTTTTCATCCAGAATGAAGATACTGAAAAAATAATACTGTTTAATTCTATTTTTTTTTTAATGCTGAACAATTAAGTAGTGGGGGTAAACAAGTGCAGGCTAACGATTCTTCAGTCATTATAGTAATGACTTGTTAAAAATTTTAACATTTAGGGAAAAAAAATGAGATAAAGAAAATGTGGAACGTATTATAAATATGAGAAACCCTTCTCTAGCTACCTCAGGGAACCACCACAATTCCTCTCAAAGGCACATATATTTGTATTGCCTACTCCGAGGCCTTTCGACCGCTGGATCGGACACATCAGGGAGACACGGCTGGTCGTGTCCTGACACACCACAGTCCACAATTCTGTGGGGTTCTCACCACCAAGGGTTCAAAAAAGAATCCAACAACCCCCTCAAAGCAGCCAGTGAAGGGTAGTAAATGGAACAAAACGAAAGTGTGGAGAGGAAAAAAAAGTTGCTGTAAAACTAAAAGCATTATTCAAACAGTATGAAATATAGGGGACAATCTTTGAGCCTATGCTTGAGGATCCATTCAAGGCTGCAAGGGAGATCAAAAATATGGAACAGTCTGAGTGGTCAGCTCTGCTGTTCAATAACCCAAGCATTGTCAGTGGCTAAGAATTGTACAGAACAACCTTTACTTGGATCTCCTAAGAGATGCAATCTCCCACTGATTGACCAAAACAATATAATGCTGAACAATTAAATAGTGGGGGAAAACAAGTGCAGGCTAACAATTCTTCAGTCGTTATGGTAATGACTTGATTCCATCCTTTTTTCAGAGTCTATGTGACAGGACTTTGCCCTACACCTACTGTTATACAATATCCATGGCTTTACGAGGGCCCGAGTGATACAGACACCTACAGTGCTGGTAAGAAGTTTTGAGCAGTAGTCTCAGAGATACATCGTCGTCAGTGTTGTTGTTCAAGACTTCCCATTTGAAACCAGAGCAGAGTTAGCTCTAGGTCGAAGCCAGTCCAAGCCTCTCCAAACCCGTCAAATAATTAGCTTTTGTGGGAATTGAATCAATCATATTCCAGCATCAGCCCTTAATGAAAAATCACTGTGTTAATGCGCTTTGAATTAAACCAGTGAACCAAACAAATGAGTCAGTGATGCTGGGAACTGTGCACTTCACTGCTTACTTTCTGAGTCTGTACTCTTGTTAACGTCCGTTCAAATGGCAAAGTCAGCCAAAGACCTTTGTATGCAAATCTGTACAACAATACAGGATGCATGTGACTCTAGTACGTGATTAATGTTTTGATTTGCAGACTAATGTTGCCTGTGGTATGCAAAAAAATCCGAGTTACATACTGGAGATCACCATTTTGTAAACTAATTAGTAAAAGCTTATATCTCAATGACAGAAGGGTGCGCAGCGAAACAAAACTTTGACATACACAAGAATCAGAACCACTTGCCAGACTCTCCATGGCCAATCAAAGCTGGTTTGACAATTCAAACAGTGCTTTGATTGAAAAAAAGTAAAACAGAAATGTTGGAACTATTCACTCGAGTTTTGATGACGATTACAAATTTGTTTGAATATTCAAACGAATTTGCACTTATTTAACCTTGCTACGTATTGGTTCAACATACAAATGTTTGATCAACTAGTTAGTAATTGAATCTGTCAGGACATCCAAAGGACGGCTTTTTGTTGTCCCTAAAGCATACCCTCAAAGATTCCTTCCTACATCTGTTCCATTACTTATTTTAGTTTCTGTGCAGATTTTTTCCTTGCAGTAATTTTGTCCATTTAGCTGTCCTGCCGTTCACTGGTTGCCCGGGGGTACCGTTCTATTCTGTTTTGGAACCCTTGGTAATGAGAATACTACAGAAATGTTGATGGTATATCTCCACCTCATGCCAAGAAAGTACTGACAACATTAGCCAGGTTCTGCTAATAAGCCTGAGTGGAGGAACAAAAGGTGCTTCTGGATGGGCGATATAAATCGTTTTGTTCTCAAGGTGGACAATGATGGCCCCCTCATGCTGCTGGTGACGGCTTCATATTTAAAGCCTTCTATCTCATTTCTATTTTTCCTCTCATTTCTGTCATATCATCCTCATCTTTCTGAAACACAATTCCAAAATGACTGTGTACATGCCTGAGGTATTGGTAGCCTGCACTTACTTAGTCCCTCCATTGACTTGTCCGACATATTGTTAGTTAGTAAGTGAGAGATTGCATCGTCTAGGAGATGCATGTAAATACTGTTTGCACAATTTTTATCAGCTGCTACTAAAACAGTTGTGAGTGAAAGTGCTTGAGTTATCAAACAGTGGATATGACCACTCTGAAGACTGACACTTCGTTAAATAGGTCATGTAGCACAGGCTCAAAGCTTGCCCCTTATAACTTGTACTGTTTACTTATTGATTGCAACGTTAATGTAACTTTGTTCCTCACAGTTACTCTGTTTCAGTTTGGTCTTTCTGTTCTTCTGTGGCTGCTTGGAGGTGTCGCTGGATTCCGTTTTTGCACCCTTGATGGTGAGAATGTAGATAGAAGGATGGCCACAGGCAGCCAGGTACCACTGATGAATCCTCATTAAGGGTCAAAAGGGGTCTTATGGTAGGCAATACAAGTTGTTCTGTTTTTCTTTTTAATTCGCTCGATGGTCGTCCCCGTATGCGACCAGTGCAGGATTGAATATGCCTATTTTAACGCCTTCATATTGATTCCCATTTTCTTTCTCTCGCCACTCTCCTCCCCTTTGTTCGTCTTTGAAAGTTTATTTTTAAAGCAGAAGGAACAGTTAGCTTGTACTTGTGTTCTCCATTCCATCTTTGTTCAACATATTATCAATTGGTCAATAAACGGGAGAATGCACCTCATAGGAGATTCATGAAAAGTTTTTTCTTTTAGCCGCTATCAGCACTGATGGGAATGACAATTAAAACACATAAGCTTACCATTCTAATTGTTGACACCTTTTGACCTCTCTGGTATCTGTACATTAGGGGAACGACTGAAGAGCAGACTGTACACCCTGAAACAGGCAATAAAAGAAAAAAAATTCAAACTACCAGCCTTGCAGCTGGCAACCTGGAGCGTCAATTAATGTGCCCTGGTCTTTCTGACGATCCCCAGCACGTTGACGACATCAGGAAAACAGCCATCATCGACAGCGAGTTGAAGAGGTTCAATATCGACATCGCCGCGCTGCAAGAGACATGACTCCCCTCCAACGACAGCCTTAGGGAGAAGGACTACACCGTCCTTTTGACAAGGACTGGAGCCAGAGGAACACTGACTGTATGACTGTGTGAAAATCTCTCCTATCCTCAGTTGAGCCACCTCCCAAAGGAACAGCGCGAATCCTCTCTCTCCGGCACACGACCTCTTCTGGACCAATAAATATCCTAAGCGTCTATACCCCCAAAATGTGCTCTACTCACAAGGATAAGAATGAGTTCCATATAGAGCTGGAAGCCAAGATCTGAGAGAGGTACCCACAAAGAAACTCCTGTTTTTGCTCGGGGATTCCATGCCCGGGTTGTTGCAGACCACAGCTCCTGGCCAAATTGCATCAGCCGCTTTAGCATGGGCAAGCTTATCGAGAACAGACAGTGACTACTTGAGCTTTGCTCCTTCCACAAACACTTTCTTCGCGACCAAGAGTCACCTTACAGCGTTCTGGAGGCACACCAGATCCCGTCACTGGTGTCGGCTGGACTTCGTGATCACCCGTTGACCCTTGCTCTACCATGTGCTTGTCACCTGCAACTACCACAGCGCTGACTGCAACACTGACTACACCCTGGTCGAGAGCAAGATGCGTCTTGGGCCCAAGCGAATCCACCGCTCAAAGCAGCAGGGACGTCCTCAAATCAACACAGCCATGATGTCAGTGTCCGAACTGCTCGAACGCTTCACCAGAGCCACTGACAGGCCCTAGAGGACTGCCCGACAGACAGCGCTTCATCACGGAGGAAAGCACATCCGCGATGCTACGTACCAATCCACCTCAGGCACCTATGGGAAGAGAATGAGAAAGAAAGAATGAATCGTGGAGATGGAGCTTGTCATTGCTACTAACGAGCAGTACTCCACATAACAAGAGAGAGCCCTCAAAAAAAGACGCTAGCTGCACTCTGTAAAGCTAGCAGCAACACCCAGTGGAATGATCGTAAATTCGCCAGTGAGAACTGGCTGAACTTGTGCCAGGGCATCCAGATCTCCACCCTGTGCGGCAACATTCACGCCTTGTACGAAGGCATGCAGAAAGCATTCAGCCCTAAAGCCATCAGGATAGTTTCTTCTTCAAACTTACGTTGCGGGAGGTCATCACCGACCGCAGCAATCAGACGGTGAGATGGGCAGAACATTTCCAGGAGCTGTATTTCTGTGAGAACTCGGTCACCTGTAGAACCATTGAGAGCACCACTTCCCTGCCTGTCATGGAGGAGTTCGACACCCCATCCACTATTGAGGAACTCTGCAAGGTCATCGACTACGTGTAGCGACGGCATTCTGACAGACGTCATAAAGCCGGCAAGGAGGATTCTCTCCCCAGGACACTGCTCCGATGCAAACATCACGCGATACAAGCTAACAAACGGGACCGCAGAGACTGCTATGTCTATCGCAGAATATCCCACCTCAGCATTGTTGGGAAAGCCTCAACCCTGTTGTCCTCAACAGGCTGCAACTACTTGCCAATCGAGTGTACCCAGAGGCATAGTGCAGATTCAGAGCTGCGAGGTCCACGATCGACATGATATTCTCCCTGAGTCATCTACAAGAAAAGTGCCGCAAGCAGAGAGGACTTACGCTCATCGTCTTATTGACCTGACTAAGGCGTTCTACTTGGTTAGTACGTCAGGCTCTTCTTCATCCTACTACATCGGATTGGATGCCCCCCCCCTTAACTCCTGAAGATGATCCTTCCATGACAACATGAATGGCACTGTCCAGTACGACGATCCATCGTCGGAACCTTTCCCAGTCAAGAGCGGTGTCAACCAAGGGCGCGTACTCGCCACGAAACTCTTCAGCGTTTTTTTCTCCCTACAGCTGCGCTACGCCTTCCGACAGTCTGAAGACGGCATCTTCCTCCTCACCAGGGTGATGGAAGCCTCTTCAACCTGGCACGCCTCCAAGCACAGACGAAGGTGCTGAAAGTCCTCATCAAGGACAGGCTCTTTGCAGACGCCACCGCCCTCACCCCTCACTGCCAGTACTGAGGAACCGCTACAACGACTTATCACCTGCTTCGCTGATTCCTGAATCGAGTTTGATCTCACTTAAAGAAAACAATCATCATAAGCAAAGAATATTAGAAGCACTCCCCGCATCTCCATCGGTGATCAGATCCTCGAAGTGTTCGACAACTTCACTTACCTGGGCTCCAACATCTCCAGCAGTCTCTCTTTGGACCCTGAGCTGAACGTGTGGATCGGCAAGGCAGCAACAATGATGGCCTGTCTAGCGAACAGAGTCTGGAACAACACCATGCTAACGTCAAACACCAAGATGAAATGTACCAAACCTGCGTGCTGAGCACTCGAGAAACAACGAAAATGAAGCATGGACCTTGTACTATTGACAAGAACGCAGACTGATCGCCTTCCACCTGCTCTGCCTCACAGGAATCCTGGGCGTCACTTGGCAGGACCACATCATTAACAAGAACGTCCTGGCCCAGGCAGGGATGCCTAGCATGTTCACTATGCTGACACAGAGACGCCTGCGCTGGCTTAGCCACATCAGCCGCCTGGACGACGGTCGCATCTCAGACCCACTGGACTGCCCGCTCTGCGCTACAAGGACGTATATGCAAGCGCGACGTCAGGGCAGGTAGCCTCAACCCTGTAAACCTTGAGACAGCAGCTCGGCTGGCAGTCCACGATCAAGACCAGTGTCGGATATAATACTGTGGCCGTGGGATTGTGTCGCAACGATAGTATTTCCTGAGAAATACTGTCACATCAACATTATTTTCTTACAAAATTAGACGCGTGGCACTTTTCACGAAGGTTGTCCTATGAAAATGGTTGCTGCCTACAAAACACTGTCACAGCTCATTTTGCGACAGAATGTTGCAACAGGACACTGTAACATGTTGTAGTTTTTGAATGCTCTCGCTTGCAAAATTTTTTACACGTGAAATGTTGCTGCTGGAGTGATTATTTTCCGTGGAATAAGACCGTAGCAATAACATTTCATAGTGACGTTTTTATGCTGCAAACTGGAAAAACGTCGATGTATTCTAGCGTCAAAACTTCGCAGTAAATGACACAGCTATGACATAAAATGTATGGCATGGCATTTTTTTTTTTTTTTTTTTTTTTTTTTTTTTTTTACAGCTAGTGTAAAGTAAATTCGCAGATAGGGAATATATGTGTGTTTGTATGTCTATGTAAGTAGAGGGAGGGTGCATGCGCGCGCGCGCGCGCGCGCGCGCGCGCGCGCGTGTGTGTGTGTGTGTGTACGTGTGTTTGGTGTGTGTGATGTTATTAAGCACTGACTAGTCATTCCTGATTGAAATTAAGTTAGCAGTGGTAATGAGTGAATATTGTCTATTTAAATGTTTCTGGATCTAAGTAGACACATGAGATTTTGCACAATGTAACGATATAACACGTGATCTAATGGTTCTATTTGAAGCCCATAGAACAAATAATCTCGTTTAAGTCAACATCATTGACTGCTTTACGTTAGAAACTCTGCAGCATTTCGCACCAATCACAAACAATACATGGTTGAATTACTCAGTCCAAAGTTAGCATTTTAGAAGAGAAATGAAGATTTTTTTTTTTTCCCTGTTCACATGACTTACCCCAGCCCCAACACACATTCAACAAGCACAATATGTGTACTCTTTATTATGATACTTAATGCAAATATGCATGGCCAGTTTCTAGCTGTTTTCAAACTCTCTATCAGCCATAAATCCAAAGAACAATTCTTTTAATAATTTCACACACACACACACACACACACACACACACACACACACACACACACACACACACACACACACACACACACACACACACACTCACTCACTCACACACACACACACACACACACACACACACACACACACACACACACACACACACACACACACGCACGCACGCACGCACGCACGCGCGCGCGCGCGCGCGCGCACACACACACACACATTTACCTGAAGTGCCACTGAAGAAAACTGTTAGATGTTTTCCTCCCTTTTATTTTCCTCTTAAGAAAAGGATCAGTGCAATCTGCTATGCAAAACAAAAGCTAGGGACAATGTACACATTTTAATTAATGCATACGCCCACGAACACGCGCGCATATGTCACTCCAAAACTGCTGCAACGGAATTTCCAAAATACATGGACTGTTTTTCTTTACATTTTGTCGCGTTTCACTATTTCACAGAAATACTGTTGTAAAGCGATACGTTTTTGACCTTCTGCTGAATTTCACAGGAAATACTGTCGCTGCGGCGCGATTTTACTGGCGACGACCCCAGTTTATGAACATTCCTCATGAAATCCTATCGCGCTCCACTTATTCACGGGAACAGACAATAGCACAGCGACATTTTTTTTTCATGACCAGCTGCAGTATTTAACAAAAAATTACTGTCACTGTGACATGATTTTATTTATGGGCGACGTGGTTATATACGACACCGGCATTAAACAAGCAGAGCAGAGGAGAGAGGCCTAGTGGTAAGAACGGAGCGTTGCACACGGCAAAGAATTTTATCGGCACCAACAGACATTCATGACTTCACCTGCAGCTAGTGCAACAGAATTTACCGTTCACGGATAGAGCTCTTCAGCTACAGCAAGTGCTGCAACTCCACAACTGACTAATCCATGGAGCAGCACCATTGTCTCTCAGGACAGATGGATGCCAATAATGAATGTAACCGTATATCTATTACTCATTACCGACTGATTTCAGTTTTCATTCATCTTATTTCTTTACGGTAATTTCTATTGCTTTTCTACTTTTCACCGAATGTTGTGGGTTTCATCGATTTTGTTTAATGTATTTTATCCTTGAATCGGCCATGTCGTGCGTATGGATGATGGACGGATCCCTAAAGACCTCTCTATGGTGAACTTGTGCAGGGAAAACGTCCCACAGGCACACCACAGCTGCGATTCAAAGACGTGTGTGCAAGAGGGACCTAAAAGCCTTGAACATTGACCAGAACAACTGGGAAGCAGCAGCCCTCGAACAGTCAGCCTGGAGACAGACTGTGCAGAAAGGTCTCTCCAAGTTCGAAGAGACACTCGCTCAGCAGCACGGGGAAAAGAGAATGAGAAGAAAGGCTGCAGCCCAGGCAGACAGACCAGCATCAGACTTCAGCTGTGCCCCTGAGAGCCTCCAATTTGTCGCACACGCCGATTTGTCGCACGTGCGGCGGCAAATCAGCGGAAAAAGGGGTATGCTGAACCGCCGATTTGTCGCACACGCCGATTTGTTGTACGTGCGACAAATCGGCGGTTCAGCCTCAGGCTGCTTTGTCGCACATGTATAGGTGAGTGTGTGTGTGTGTGTGTGTGTGTGTGTGTGTGTGTGTGTGTGTGTGTCTGTGTGTCTCTGTGTGTCTCTGTGTGTGTGTGTGCGTGGTGAATAGGAGAGAGAGAGAGAGAGAGAGAGAGAGAGAGAGAGAGAGAGAGAGAGAGAGAGAGAATGCGTGGCGCCCAATGTACTATAGGTTCCCACGGTCTCCTGAAAGCTATTTGCTATTTTTTGCAAAATAATTAAAGGATTTTCCATTTCATTCATTTCATTTCGTTTCATTTTTCATTTCATTTTCATTTCATCTCTCTCTCTCTCTCTCTCTCTCTCTCTCTCTCTCTCTCTCTCTGTCTGTCTGTCTGTCTGTCTTTTCGTCTCTCTCTCCCATTCACCACACACACACACACACACACACACACACACACACACACACACCCAAACATGTGTGACAAAGCAGCGTGTGCGACAAATCGGCGGTTCAGCACACTCCTTTTTCCGCTGATTTGTCGCACGTGCGACAAATCGGCGTGTGCGACAAATCGGCGGTTCCCATGCCCTCTGCCACAGGGACTGCCATTCCCGCGTCGGACTGGCCAGCCACACCCGTCGCTGTACCAGAATAGACACCTAGAGCGCAACTCCATAGTCTTCCGAGACTGAAGGATGCCTACACACGACACATTTTATCCCTAGGTGTTAGGAATTCCACAGCGTTAGTGATGGTATGTCTCCATCTGATGCCAAGGGGGTTCTATTGATAATTCCAAATCAAGGCCCAGAGGTTCCCTGGATAGGCAATATAAATCAGAGTTTTCAATGTGCTCCCCTCAGGCTGCTAACGGAGAATTCAAACATGCATGATTGTTGCATCTTCTTCTCTATTTCCAGTTTATCCATTTAGGGCCGGAATAGCTCAGTCGGTAGAGCGCCGGACTCGTAATCTTGGCGATCCTGAGGTTGCGGATTCGAATCTCCGCCGGGCCGTTTCGGTACAGGGGGATTTTTCCCACGGCGTTAACATAAGTTCTGACTCCATTTCCCATACAGTCCTTCGAATGAGACTATAAACCGAGGTTCCGTGTGTGAACGCTCGCATAACATCTTGCACACACGTAAAATCCCATCACCAACTTTTGGAAGAAAAGGCCAGTTTGGCCGTTGGTATGGATGGCACGTTACACATAGCATGCATCCTGCGTCAGAAATGGAAAGAATGAATGAAGGAAGAAAGGAACTTGAGTGAACGATATTGAACGATACTGACTGTGTGACACGGGAAGCGACTGAATGAAACGCCAGCCGGCAGCTCTTCAGTCGGAACTACCCAGGTAGGCAGCCCGTTGTGTAAACGGGTGTGGATTGTAAAGCGCTTAGAACTTGGTCTCTCACCGAAATAGGGTCTACATAAGTATTCATATAATGAGAATGTCTTATTTCTCTCTACCGCCCCCCCCCCCCCCCCCCCCCCCCCCCTCCTTCTTACCTCATTAATTTGCTTTACTCATATCTTTGGCAAGTGGTTGTTTTAGTAATGGAATTAGAATTAGTTGCAAAGTGAAACGACTGCAGGCGGAAATCTAAACAAATCTTAAATAAATGTCAGCGAACCGCCCAGAGAAACGTGGACAAACGAGTTACAAGACAACACACAACGCGTTTCGACCTCTTAGGTCTTCCTCATGTGAAACAAAGACGAACAAAATAACGAAAATGCACTTAGCTTTGATCGCTTCAGATTGCTTCTGAGTTCAGCGCCGAAAAACTGTGCCACAGGGAAAAGAATGAAATGGAAATTTGGAAGGAGCGTAATGCCTTGGCGGACTGTAGTGTTCGTTTGAGTTAAGAACACAGCTG
>JADBJO010000582.1:167500-170000 GCA_016801955.1 Conus betulinus
TCTTCCTTCCACTCCCTTTCCTCCACTGCCATCACTCACTCTCACTCTCTCTCTCTCTCTCTCTCTCTCTCTCTCTCTGTCACTCACACACACACACACACACACACACACACACGCGCGCGCGCGCGCGCGCGTGCGCGCGTCCTGTGTGTGCACTATCACATGTATACGTTGTTTCTCAGTCTCTCTCTTACACCTCTAATTCATAACGTTACACACATGAAAACTGAGCTATATCCACAACTGTCCCTGTAAGAGAATATAATCTTTCAGCGTAAAGGAGCCCTGAATTATTCGTTGACCTTTCGGCAACAGATGACCTTCCCTCACACGGCTGCATGTGTGGTTGTAGCAGAAAACTAATTTCATGGTTGTGGGACACCATTCCTTTCGTGTATTCTGAAAATTCTTTTTTTTTCCCCCAGTGTTTCACACTCTTAGGCTACATGGAGAAGCGAATCGTTTATGCACAGACTACAGGGGTGGCGCTTGATCGCGATAGGACCATTCCTTCCTCTCCCTCGCCCTATTAATCAGCATCGTGATGACTTTCTTCTTCATCCCTTCGATGTCTAACATATTCTAGTAAAATCAACTGTGTTTCTTGTTAACGTGTAAATGAAAAAGAAGAATTAAAAAAAGGAAAATTGAAAACAGAAAGATAACCTTTTGGTCACCCTAACCAGCCCTCCCAGAAAGATTTCCTTTTGCTCCCTTTCATCTATCTTAATGCTTCAGTTCAGTTCAGCAATTATCTGCGATAAGTAAGAACCTATGATCTGATCAGTCTGAGAGAGAAAAACAACAACAACAACAACACTGTAGATACTAGCAGGTACACAGCACAGATGTAGCAGTTTATCACATATTTCTTTTCCTGTCCCTCACCTGTTCGAGAGCTTTTTAAACGTCAAACATCTAGGTCAGTTTGATTGTTTAGAAAATGAGTATAACTTAAAGTCCTAAAAGGTATGTAACATGATTTCGATAAACTGATTTTGCTATTTGATGATAACAAGTTCTTTGCGCTGGCGAGAGGGCATGAGATGATTATAACCACATGCAACGATTTTTTTTTCAAATCACATGCAGTTAATTGATAAATGAGATATACTTTGCAAATAATCACTCACTCACTCACACACACACACACGCGCGCGCGCACGCACGCACGCACGCACGCACGCACGCACGCATGCACGAACGCACGCGCGCACGCGTGTGCATGCATGCACATGGTGACACACAATTTGTCACTTGTCCTCTCGTCAAATTGTTATAAGAATTCAGTTAAGGTTCACACATAAAAGATAACTAGGCCCCATGATATCCTTGAGGATCATTCTGGTCAGCTTAGAGAAATTTTGCTGGTTGTCTTTCCTAGCACAAGATTTGTTAAATTCTGGGTCACAACATTATGGTAGCTGTTGAAACGCGCATTTTGTTAGCACTCCTCTAAAATAAGACCTGCCATAGAAACGTCCAGAAGAAGTGGAAGAAGAGATTTTTCTGGCACAAAGGCAACAGCATAAAGGCCAATGACCTGAATGAATACTAGACCCCACAGAGTGTTTGCTTTTAGGGTCTGAAAACTCCAATTGGAGAGACTTATACTCTGAAGTTTATCGGATGTGCAGTTCTGTGTGTAGATATATCCTCAGACAGAAGGGGCAACATGCTCTTCTGGAGTGAATGTACTGAGGAAAGCAAAACAGTAAGCTAGCCGCATCATCGTTGACGGCATGAGAGACAACACCAAGCCCTTACAGAAATGTGAAGTCGAAGCATAATCATGTGCCACCCTTACAGAACATCAATAGGAGACATTTTTTTAAAATTTTCTCCGTAACCAAAGACTACCTCTACAATGAAAGACTCTACGTGAATTCAATATTTGACAGTAGGATGGGTCAAATTTGAATAACTACACAGATATATTTGTATTGGTGAGCGTAAAAGATCGTTTTGAATACGACAAAATGATTTTTAATTTCCCTTTTTTTCTGTTTTCAACAGGTCGTCTGTCTAAGCATAATCTGGGACGATATGGGCAATGTATGCTGCTGTGGCTGATTGAACTGGACTACAAATACCAGACGAGGACTGGAAAGTGAAAAATGGAACTGTGAACTTCCTCTTATGGAATTTTGAAGAGATCTATATCGTGGAAATTGATTAATTTTCAAGCAGCGAGTTTTGTTCTAGCTGTCTCTTCTGCATTATTCGCCGTCCCTTCTAGACAGGGCAGTTCCCATAACTGAACAGGCTGTGTTGAGAATCATAATGCCAGAATGACAACAAGGTACTTGTGGACAGTATTGTGATGAAATACATTTTGGTGTCCGAATTCACCAAATTGAATCACTTGCATCGAAGGTTCCAATTCCATCATTATAAGGTTCACAACTTGGGAGTTTAGAACAGAATAATATAGTCAAGAGAAAGATGAATCACAACTCGATCAGCTCAGACACTTGGTACGAGAGCCCCGGAGGTGGAA
>JADBJO010000582.1:175000-187500 GCA_016801955.1 Conus betulinus
TTGGACCCCGACGGAATCAAACCAAGGCCACAGACGTAGAAAAGACATCAGAACTGAGGTCATCACGAGAACTAAACTTGCGTTTGTAGTTTTGAAGAGAACACAAACCACAGTGAAAAAGCGACATGGAATCAGACAAGAAGCCGAAGTATTGATGCATTCGCGTGCATCTGTCTCTTTCCCTCTGTCTCTGTCTCTGTCTCTCTCTCTCTCTCTCTCTCTCTCTCTCTCTCTCTCTCTCTCTCTGTGTAGGAGGTTCTATTTAGAAATCAAAAAGAAGGTAGGGTAGAGGAGTGAGATGGGTGAGAAAGGAGCGGGTAGGTCGGTGGGGGAGGGTGCAGGGTGAGTGGCACTGGGGCAGAATTTGTCATTTTTAGCAAGGGGCACTACGTTTCTGCAAATCACCTTTCATTAAAGAAAAAGAGAGACTTAAAACAAACAAAAAATGGAGCTGTAAGGGGTGGAGAGTTAGGATGGGAGTGGAGGGGGTGGGGAGTGGGGGTGGGGTGTTAGGGGTGTGGAATGGGAAGGAAATTGTCGTAACATACCTTATTTTCAGTCAGTGATTTATTTGATTGTCTGCAAATACGCCCCAAATGATCATATTGGGGGGAAAGTGGTTGGGACAAGGGGAGATGTGGAGGAGATATGCAGCTGGGTGGGAAAGAGGTGTGACGGCGGGATAGGGAGAGGTGGAGTAAGATGGGGGAGGGGGGAGGGCTGGGCGGGGGGATACAGTATATGATTCGCACATTGCCCAAACTATTTGTTAACAACGCATTCCATCACACTTTCATTTGGGGTGTGTACTCTCTCTCTCTCTCTCTCTCTCTCTCTCTCTCTCTCTCTCTCTCTCTCTCTATACACACACACACACACACACACACACACACACACACACACACGCATGCACACACACACACACGCACGCATGCACAGGTACACACGCACACACGCACGCACACACAGGCACACACACGCACGCGCGCAGACACACACAGAGAGAGAGAGAGAGAGAGAGAGAGAGAGAGAGAGAGAGAGAGAGAGAGAGATGAAGACATGAAATGAAATAATTTACTCAGATAGGGCCGCAGCCCCTTCTGAAAGGGGGGGGGGGGGGGGGGGGGGGCTACTTTCAATTCTTGCATGGTGATTACAACAACAGCAACAAAATAATGCATAAAACATAATACACAAAACATAAATGCGTGAAGTGCAATTTGTTGTACAAGGGCACGAAGTACTATATACTGACTCGGATACTAACTTCAACTTGGATGGCAAATTCATATTACATCGACATATCACGACATTTATTAGCTGAGCACAACAGATCGCCCCTTCACCCGTTGACTGCCAGATAATATTACAAACAAAGGCTTTCTCAGTGCCAGGGAAATTTAATGATTCGGGGGTAATAATTAACAAAACCTTCTAGCTCAAAAACCATAAAAGATATAAAAATGAAATATATACGATTTTTGAAGGAAATTGAGTGAAGATTTTGAATCTGGGTTTCTTTTGTTTTAATTTTGATAATACAAAATATTTAGGCTTTAGATTTGGGTGGATTTTTTTCACGATCAAAAACATGTGTATTTACAACTACAGCTTCACATTAAGAAAGAACACAAAACAAAACTGTTGAAAATAAAGTTTGTATTGTCCCACTACACCTGAAAGTTAAACAGTTTAGAAGTCTGTCAAGACGCTCACACTTCACGCAAACAGGTCAGTCCACGACCACGCCCCCCCCCCCTCCCCCCACCACGCCCCCTTGCTGGACTTCAAACCTCTCTTCTTTCACTCTTCTTCTCCTAGCTTTCCCCCTGCAGCGTGTCACGCCGCGAGCAGGCTGCGCTCCCTCTCGCGCAATCACGTCACTGGCCACTCGCACACAGTGCAGAGTACACACTAGGCTAGCTCGTTCAACGCTGGTAACCAGTCAGCTGAACCACACTGAGATCGCACAGCCCGACTCAATAACTGACGAATATGGTCGGCAATTCCATCACTATCATCATCTCACCTTCATGCTCGAGTGAGCTGTTGAATAAAGATTATTATCTTTATCAAAAATGATTAGCAGAGCCTGCTCAGCTATGTAAGTACGTTGATTTGGTCGCTACGCGCCGCCATCTTTGCAAGCAAGACTTATTCTTCCTCGTTCGCGTCCCGTTAGATGAGCAGCCCTGTGTCCTCGATGAAGGCTGCCGTCCATCGCAACTCCCCTAGGGTGCCGTACGACTTGGCTTCAACTGCTGTCGGTGTTGGCCAGTACTTCCTTCTGGATGTTGCATGTGTCAAACAGTCTTGAAGGATGTAGTCGGTTGTCATTGGTCCCTCACCACAAGGGCACTCTCCACTCTGTCCAATGCCAAATGTGGTGGAGCAGGCGATTGTGTCCAGTCCTCAGGCGGAAGATCTTGACCTGTTCCCGTCGTCCCAGCAAATGGTATTTGTCTTCTGGATTGTGTTTGGGGTGCTGGAGGTGCTACTTTATTCCTTGCTTGTGCCTTGATGATTGTCTTGATTTCATCGTATGACACCAGGTTCTTGGTCAGCTCCTTCTGTGCACCGTCTTTTGCCAGAATATCCGCTTTTTCGTTGCCTCTGATACCACAGTGTGCTGGTACCCATTGTATCAACACTTTCTTCACTCTGGCACTCAGGGCAACAAGGCCTGAAGTAAGATGGTGGTTCTGTTCTTTGCAGTGGGAGTTCTTGAGGGCTTGGAGCATGGAGAGAGAGCATCTGAGAACACCACCACCTGCCCTGTTGTTCTTGTGGAGTCCTGCGAGACTTGTGGCTGCCTCACAGAGAGCTTCTCGCGCAGCTCGGAAGTTGGTGGAGTATTTTCCTGTTGGGATTGCAATTTCTTTATCTCCGTCTTTGTATCGGAGGAGGATTCTAGCTCCACCATTCCTTGTTGCTTCTGTGGTGGAGCCAACTATAAAAGACATCGGTCCAGTCTTCCTGAGGGTACTGGTTGCAGATGTACTCCATGGCTAGGGCTTTCCTTTGGGTGTCTGACTGTGTTCCTCTCTTCTCCACTCCAGGAATGCTGTTGATGACTGTCGGGAACACCTGCCTCTTCCAAGATGGGTGGGTGACATTGCTGGGATAGGCTTTGCTTTATGTTCCATTAAGACTGGAGTTTGTCTTTCAAGGCATCTTGACTGGTGGATTAAGCTGCCTCTTTTCAGCCGGCTCTTGGTGGGTCTGCTCATTCTGTCGTTCATTGGATGGTTTTCAAGGCGTTTGAATTTTGCTGCCTGGATGAGGATCTTTGTGTCCCTTCTGTCTTCCAGTGACTGTAGCCCAGTGGTCTCCTCCATCTTCAGGACTGGGGTGGATCTCATGGCGCCAGTTATGACACGCTGAGCTTGGTTCTGTATCTTGTTGAGATGGTCGAGGTTAGATTTTGCAGCTGATGCCCATGCTGTTGTTCCGTACTCAACTACAGGTCGGACTCTTCCCGTATAGAGTCTCTTCAGGATATACGTTCGTCAGCCCCCCATCCATTCCTGCAAGTCTCCTCATGATCGCCAGTCTCAGCTTGGCCCTGCTACAGCATCTGGTGATCTGCTGTTTCCAAGTAAGCCTGCGGTCAAAGGTCACTCCCAGGTAGGTAGGTGTGGGTTCCTCTGCAAGCCTTTGGTTGTTCAGAGTCAGCTTAGCCTCTTGCTGGATAGGCTGAAGACTGTGTGCATTGTTTTGCATGAGTTGACAGAGACAAGCCATTCCTTGGTCCAGTCACTGATCTTACTGAGCGCAGTGTGGAGGCATACCTGTGCTGTAGTGGTGTACGCTTCAGAGCACCATAGTACCAGGTCATCTGCGTAGATCGCTCCTCTGACCCCACTTGGCAGTTCTCTGACGATGTCATCTATGAAGATGAGGAACAGCGTTGGTGAAGGACTCCTCCTTGTGGTACTCCCTGTCTCAGCACCTTCTTCTTGCTCTTCTGGCCCTGAATCTTGACTTGGGCGTGGCGGTTGTGTAGGTACTGGCTGATCCAGGTGTACATCCTCCAGACACACCACATTGCCGTAGTTTAAGCCTGAGTCCATCCTTCAGAGACTTTGTCGAACGCCATCTCCATGTCAATCCAGACAGCAAGCGTGTTCTTTTTTTCTTGGAAAGCGTCCTCTATGCTTTGAGCGATGAATGTGATCTGGTCTTCTGTTGATCTGTGTTGGTGGAAGCCTGCCTGTTCAGGACTCAGCAGCTAATGCTCCTCAAGGTGCTAGAGACAAGCCTTGTGTTGACAAGTCTCTCCATCAGCTTTCCTAAGCAGCTTGTAAAGCTGATGGGTCTGTAGCTGTCAGCGTTCAACTTGTCCTTTCCCTTTTTATGAATGGGGATCATGTCTGCTTCCCTCCATCACTGTGGTACTGATCCTGTCTTCCAGCTGGAGTTAAAAATTGTTAGAAGGACTGCATTGCTCTTCATCCCAAGATGCAGAATCATTTCATTGGTGATTCCGTCTGGTCCAGGTGACTTCGTCAGGTTGAGGCTCTGCAACGCTTCCTCCAGCTCTTTCTCTGTGAAAGCTATGGTCATGACTTCCTCTTGGGGCTCTTTCTCATGAAGTTCACCTTGGGCCCTGTGCACTGCAGCTCTATGTTCAGGAGTGATTTCCAGATCGCTGATGTTTTCATAGACGTCTATGAAGTGGTCTGCTGCTTTTTTTCCAGAGAGGTAATTTCCATTCTCTTGTATTGTTATTTTGGACTGACATGTTGTTTCGTTACTGAGGGTTCTAGCCAGTTTCCACAGCTGGCTGCCATCCTTGTCGACATTCAGGCTTTCAGTTTTCTCTTGCCAGCTTTTCCTTGCAGCTTGTGCGCAGGACAGCTTGTATCTGGCAGATACTTCCTTCAGCGCTATGTTGTTCTCCAGTGATGGCTGCTTTTCTGCTTGGTCCCTGGCTTCTGTAACAGCATCTTCCAGATTCTGGAGTTCTTCCATCAGTAGGGCTTGTAGTCTTTGCGTGCTCCTCTTGGGGATGGATTCTGTAGCAGCTTTCAAGATGGCCTTTGTGAAGTCTTGAACCATCTCGTTTGAGTCCTTCTGCCTGATGTTGATTGGCTTTGTGTATGTATCTGTGAGGGTCTCGAAGAGAGTCCAATCCACCTTTTTTATAATTCCACTGGGGAAAACACTTTGAGGAGCCTGCAAGTTGAGGTTGATAGAGAGTTTGATAGGCATGTGGTCACTTCCTCCAAGCTGGTTGAGGACTGTTCTTTTGGTCCTGATGAACAAAAGTCGTCGGTGGCGAACGCTAGATCTGGTGTTGATGTGGTCATCCAGTGTCTAGAGTAGAAGGTGGATTCATCATCTTCTTGGTTGATGAGATGAAGATGTGTGCCAATCTCCCAATCCTCAACTTCTTCACCTCTCTTGTCCTTCTCATCATAGCCCTATCTGAGTGACTGTTAAAATCTCCCCCACCACCACGCAGTTGTTGTCTGGGATGTTCATGTATGTGAGGGAAAGATCACGATCTCGAGGGCAATAGACATTGTAGATCCTGATGTTGTGTTCCTTAAGGACTATATCAACCCTTTGGATCTCTGCCTGTTGATTGGTGTTGGTCTTGAGTTCTTGTGCGGCGATGGAATTCCGCACCAAGACAAGCACCCCTCCTTTGTTTCTTTCCTCATGGGTCAACCTGATGGTCTCATAACCCCTCACTTAAAAGCAATGGTTTACAGTCAAATGTGTCTCTTGGACACATGCAATGTCAATATTTTCTTGTTGCATCCTTTCTGCCAGGCCAAGTTTCTTCTTATGCACCCCTTCTGCATTCCAATGGAAAATGTTGAGCATTCTGGGTGATATTGTTTGCTTGGCATCACAAGGAGGATGAGGGTCTCCTTCTTCCTCGCATAGGCATGCAGAAATTCCTTGTCCAACAACTGACTGCTCGGGGTGTGCCCCCTTTGAGGCATAGGGTCTGACTCCCGACCTCCCCCGGCGGGTCTCCAAACTTCGAGCGCCACATCGAAATTTCTGTGGACTGCATCATCATGAAAGCGTAGATGCATGGTATCGTGGTTTTAGTTGCGCCAGTGGCCCGATACCTCCGTCTTCAGCTGGAGTTTTCTTTCGGGGTGCCTCACCCTTAGCTCATGGCCCGTATGTCCTACCCCTGTGAGCACGGGGGGGGGGGGGGGGGGGGGATTATTTCTCCGAGGATCCCACCTCATGGCTAGAGGTTATAACGCGCCTCTTGACTGCATGATGAGCCCGTTTTAGGACACATGGAGTATTTCAGTGAGGACAACAGGGCCACCTGTTGACCCACCCCATCCTGGTAGGAACATCGCCAGTTGGTCTGGACTGCTTATTCTGCCAGGCAAGCCTGACTTATATCGCAGCTAACCCCCATATCTGAGGGCCGTTCCCCTATCTGCCACCTGGGGACCTGCTGGGTTGGGGATGGTCGCCCCTCTACTGAACTGGAAGCAGCCTGGTCCTGGGCAAGCAAGACAAAGTGCTGGCCAGTCATCCAGTCAGTGATGAGAATAAATGGTCTTTTCTATCACGTGTGGTCATTTGCATATCATTTTAATACTACAGACATATAAGGCTTACTACGCACACTCTATTTGAGTCCGTTGATAGAAAATAGTAACGAATGAACATTCAAGAAAAATGCATGACGTCAGTGGACGGCTCTTGGGCACTGGGAAGGCATTTTTACGGCGCCGTCAGCTGACGGCCTGTAGGCACTCTGAGGTCTATACAAATATATGCACAAATTCCTCACAATGCTTTGATTTCTGTTCTTCATTAGTAGATTCATACGGAACTGACATGGGTTTGCACAGTATTTACATGGAATAAATTCCTGCCATAGGCCACTGAGAGCAGGACAGAAGAACAAAAAGCATAATTTGTCATCGTTTACCTTTTTACATAGTGGGCATATGAAACTGTCATCCTGAACTCTGTTATACCTTTGACGATGGACTGCTGTGTCTGAAACACACCAAATCTGAGCTTTGTCATGTAATTCTTAATATGTCTGTCAATATCAAGTGAAAGATACATTTCACAGTTATTGGATGATTTAAATGTTCTGTGCCATGAAAACCTGACACTTTCTTTGCCAGTTTGCCAGTTTTGCCATCTGTTATCAATGAGTCTTTGACGAAATACTTGCAAAATATATTTCACATTTTGCACACCCTGGTTGAGCCATACAAATCCAAAACAATTTAGAAATAGTAGTATCTTATGAACACATGATGCCCCATGTGGATTTACCATGTGTATCTAACCAGAATAACATTTTGTAAGCCTTCAAAGTTAACCTATCATCATTCATCCATGATATCTTCAGCCAGTATCTGATGCACTAGACACATGAATTTATATAATAGGATGACGTCCAGTATCCCATAAACTAAATCAGTAGGTGTTTTACGTGGACGCCTAAAAATCTTTTTAGAGCATACAAATGAACCTTTTCAATATGGACTGTGGCAGCATCCAATCCCTACAATTCAGCACCATAGAGAACAATGGGTTGCACCTGACTATGAAATATCTTTAACATACTTTAAGTGAATGATTATTAAGTACGCACAACTTTCGCAAAATGCACAGCAGAGCATTTCTTGCCCTGCTTGAAAGATCATTAAAAACAGCTACAAAAACTAAGCCGGGTTGAGAAATAAATACCAAGATATTTATAACAATTAACAACAGCCATTTGGTCCCCATTAAAAGACCGTCTCTCTCTTGCTGCAAGGAAACCCCCTTTTATAAATACAACGATTTTGCTTTTTCATGTTTACCGTAAGTTGAAGTCTTGATGCTGCATGCATTACACAAATTGTTCAACAGGGTCTGAAGGCCCACAGGGGTTTCTGACAACAGAGCTATATCATTTGCCAGTAACAAAATAAATAATTCAGCTACATCTGGAGACAGGGTTGCTCAATGCCTTCCCTTCTCTCTATATTTCTTGTGCCAATTTGTTAATGATAAGGTAAACAAACAGAGCTACATGTATATCTCCTTTCTTCACACCTTTTGTACAAACTATGAAATCTGTAAAATTTCCACCACACCTGACCTTTGCTTGTACACAGTTATACATGCTCTGAATACAACGATGCATCTTACCCTTTATCCCATTCTTTTCAAGTATTGGCCAAAGCAGTTTACTAGACACTGAATCGAATGCCTTTCGAAGTCAAGAAAAGCTACGTACAGTTTCTGATTCCATGAAAACTTTCTGTATAATTGTCAAAAGTGTAAGCATTTAATCGATAGTTGAATAAACTTTCTTCAAACCCACTTGCCACAAACCCGTACTATTGTTACGTTCAACCTATTCTTGCAATCTACAGTTTATTATAGAACTATGTAACTTACTACTTATATCACAAAGTGATATGCCCCTATAATTGTTTAGATCATTCACTTCCGCTTTCTTGAATAAAGGCAATGTAATTGATTCTGTCCAGTTATCAGGAAATACCCCTTTGTCAAAAAAGTGCATAAAAAATCTGACAACGAAATTAATTTCAGCATTTCAAGCATTTTTACATAATTCTCCAACTGTACCATCAAGTCCTGCAGCTTTTCTGTTCTTGAGTTTTTTTTAATTGCAGAGATTACTTCTATTCTAGAGATCAGACGATCGAGGAAACTGCATCGCTATTAAGAAAAGTACCTTCTTCATCTACTTCTTCTACGTCTACTTCAGTATCTTCTTCGAGAACCCTTTGAAATGCTGATACAAATCGTTTACAGAAATATTGTTACAAGTACTACTATGTTTAACTGATAAATTGCGCAAATGCTTCCAGGACTCTTGTTGAATTTTTTTTTTATTAACTAAACTGCATAGTAAAGTAGAATTACACTCGTTCTCTTCCGTCTTAAAAAAAAAAAATCTTATACTCTCTTCGAGTTTTTACAATAAACGTCTTTGTCTTTATCGTCTAACGTCCTTCTAGATATTCTTAGGAGTTGCTTCACGCCTTTCTTTGGTTCCATGACATTCATGATCAAACCAATCATCCTTCTGAATGCTATTTATTCTTATTTGTTTCCTCATGCATTCTGCCTCTTCTTTTACACAAGCATTAATTACATTTAAAGCAGCGTTAACATCATCATTGATCAAGTGACAGCTTCCTCCAGCATTAGTAATGCATGCTGACTATTTATCACCGTATTCATCTTGCCATTTATACACATCAAGAAGCTGTGTGTTGCATTTTACGCCTTTTTCATTTCTTACTTCAGGGAGTAAGATTATGTTAAATACTAGAGGTAGATGGTCAGATTCAATACGCTCATTCACACAGAGGTTGCACGATAAATTAATAACAGTAAACATGTCATAGGAAGTTATGAAGTAATCATTCACACTGTTCCCTGTCTCTGAAATATATGTGAAATAACCCTGACGGTCACCGTCACACACACCATTTAAATTCATAGATCTAACATGGTCCACATGTTTAATAACAGCTTACCATACCTGTTCAATGTCTTGTCTTCAGAACATCTCCATTGTGTAAATTGAAAGGACATTTTTCTATTGGAAATTCTTGACAAATGTTAAAAATTCTACTGTTTAGATCACTGGCCAGAAGCACACACACACACACTAGGTACTCTGAGCACAACATCAGAAAGGCAGTTTTCCAAATCAGTTATGCCATTATCAATATCATAGAAATCATAGTATGTGAATTTTCCGGAGGTACATAATTATGTGCATACAAAGAGAACATTGTTAGAAAAACCAAATACACCTTTAGAAATATTGAACATAATGGTATTTTTTGTCAGCTGGTACCTCTTGTGCGAAAGGCAAAAACTGCATTTTGATAAGACGTGTAACTTCTCCCGATCGTCTTCCATGCTTTGTAAACTGAACAGCGGGTTTAGAGAAAATATGACTGCCAAAAACATATGAATGTAGATTTTCAACGAACGTTTCTACTAAATAAAGTAAATCAAAAGACGTTATGTACGAAACAAATGTTCTATCAGACAACTTAGAAAACAGGTCATTCACATTCCAGTGTAAAGATGATACATGTTTTCCTTTCGTATCAGTCAAATTCATGTCACAGCAGCTTTCTGTAAAAATTATGATAATTTCAAACCTACTATATTTCTTCTATTATTAGCCATTACATTAACCTGTCTTTTGCTCAAGTTTCAGCATCTGTTCATTCAGTCTGTCGTTCTCTGCCTTCAAGTTTACATTATCACGCCCTAGATCAATGACCTCTTTCTTCAGGGATAAAACCTCATCATTCAGTCCAGCATACATCTCTTTCATTTCCCTCATGTACGCTTTCATGTCATCAAACTTACAGTTCAGGTCCTGCATGGAAGACATGACATCGCGGAGACTGGGCTCTGCAGCTGTCCAAGAGGGTAAGGGTTGGGATGCTGGTGAACCTCCGCTGGCGCTCTTCAGTCTGGTCTGCCTCAGGCTGTCTGTTTTGCTGCCAGATACTGAGTAACAGGTCCGGGGTTGAGCTCATGTCACCACAACGCTATAGTAAAAGGCCGTAGTACAACAGAGAGGGGATCAACCCTACTGCCACACCGCTTTGCCACGTACGAATCCTTAATGTCCGACAAAGTAAGGCGGCCTTTTTCAAATCGCGTCGATGCATGAAAGCAAGAAATACGGACACAAATCCACCACATACCACACGAAAAGAAAGAGGCACCGCTGGCATACTGTTGACTACACAATGACACCTCGCAAAAAAAAAAACAACTGTAGACCTCACAAATTTCCAGTCGATTCCGGAGCTCCCAGCTATTGATGCTTACTCGTTGCGTGCCGGAAGTGCCAGCTATTGATGCTTACTCGTTGCGTGCCGGAAGTGACCTCCCCTCAAGAGAGAGAGAGAGAGAGAGAGAGAGAGAGAGAGAGAGAGAGAGAGAGAGAGAGATGATGTTGATTACGAACTCTTTGTTTTGTGAGTCAAATCCTTTAAGTTTTCAGAAAGTCACTTGAGTTTTCAGAAAGTACGAAATAACTATTAAAGTAGCTGTTAATTAGCAATCAAGTCAGGACGGGATTCCAGCCATTTTAGCAGTTTATCGTCATCAGTCCTTTGCCTCTTTTCAGACCAAGTGTTGAACGTATACATGAACGGATTGATGGCAGAGTTTAAAGGCAAAACAAATATAGCTAGGGCCACGTTCACTTCTCCTGGAATTGGAATTCCAGCCACTGCCAATACGCCACACAGACCGATTGGAAACCAGCACATGAAATCTGTTACAGCGACAGTGATCAACCGTCGAGCTATGGTCATGTCCCGTGACATTTTAGTGGAACTAGTTTTCATAGCGTTGCTCTGTATAGACCAGTAAATCAAAACCTGACCAACAGAGATGAATAAAAATAAAACAAAGTTAAAAATGATTATAACACTGAAAGAATAAACCTTTCCTTTGAAATCTTGTCTTGTAACTGGCAAAGGGATACAGATACCTGTCTGGCTGTAAAATTCCCAGTGCGCTGTCATCGGCAGTAAAGGAATCAGTGCTAAAAACCAGCCAACAGACCAAGTGAAACACACACGCTACTGCTGCGGAAGTTCTGTGGAACCTCATGGTGCTGAAAGGAAAGTGCAGGACAACAAAACGGTCCAGTGTAATAAACCCGATGATCAGAGCCGAAACCTCACTTGACACCAAAGACAGAAATCCAGCCACTTTGCAGGCCACACTGTTTCTCCACGTATTATCATTGTGAAGATATCGTCCACGGAACTGCTCATCAGCCACGCCAATAACAGCCATGTAGACACCCATCAGAAGATCAGATATGGTGAGGTTGGTGACGAAGACACTGAAGCCTCTTGAAGACGTCATGTTCTTTGAATACAGACGCGCGCAGCAACAGAAGATATTTCCCGTCACTGACAGGGAAGTGATTAGCCACAGAAACAAGCGGTATGCCCATGACTGCAACAGATCTTTACATGAAGAAAATTTCATCCCTCGGGGCACTGCAAACTGACGCATCAATGCTGTAAGGAAATATATCTTTACAGCAAAGTTTATGGTTTTGTGCTGATACATAACGCAGACTGGAAAGGCCTTTGAAAATGTCCTGTGGAAAATGTTTCACTGGGCTGCCATCCATATACAAGTGAGTTTACTGTGGTGTGTACTGGAAACCAGACTGGCTAATTGTATGAATGGAAGTAGAAGTTAAATTCAGTTTTCGTACATAAGGAAATGGTGACAAATCTTTGGCGTCAAACACAGTAAGCACGGTATGGGATAGGTCTATAACTAAAAGTGCACTTTGCTGGTAGACAGGAGACTCAGCAGTCTGAAGGCTGGCCAGAGGATTGCTAGACAGAGAGATAACTTGTAATTGTTTCAAACCAAGAAAAGAAGTGATATTGACAAAATGTAGCTTGTTTTGACTTAGATCAAGAAACCTCAAGTTTTTTTTCAGCTGTACTGTGGGGAATGAGGTA
>JADBJO010000582.1:192500-197500 GCA_016801955.1 Conus betulinus
GAAAAACCGTTTTGGCCCTCAGAAAGATCAGTCATGCACTTTCTGAGATTTTCCATAAAAGAAGAAAACCATTATGGGCCGTTGTGGCCGTTAGTAACGGTCAAAACGGTACAATATACACACACCGGGCATCATCCGTGACCCGAAATGATCATACCTACAAATTTTCAGAAAGATCGGCCAAGTACTTTGTAAGATATTTTATAAGGAAGAAAAACCGTTATGGGCCGTTATAGCCGCTAGTAACGGCTATAACAGTTAAAAATAACACATCGGGCATCATCCGTGACCCATAATGATCATACCTACAAATTTTCAGAAAGATCGGCCAAGTACTAAGATATTCTATAAGGGGAAAAAAAACCGTTATGGGCCGTTATAGCCGTTAGTAACGGCATAACGGTAAAATAACACATCGGGCATCATCCTTGACTCATAATGAACATGCCTGCAAATTTTCAGAAAGGTTGGCCAGGCACTTTCTGAGATATTCCATAAAAAAGGAAAACCGTTATGGGCCGTTATAGCCGTTAGTAACGGCCACAACGGTTAAAATAACACATCGGGCATCATCCTTGACCCATAATGAACATATCTTCATATTTTCAGAAAGATCGGCCAAGTAGTTTTACACATTTTGACCACGGACGGGACACAAACACACATACAGACAACATTTCTTCGTTTCCATTCTAAAGTACTCCCTGTTCTATAAGAACAGGGAGTACAAAAAATAACAGTTATCATGTGGTCTTCATTACAAAATGAACTAGAGCTCTTCGAAAAGAAAAGGAAGCAAAAGAAAAAAAAATTGAGCCCCCCCCCCCCCCCCCCCCCCCCCCCCCAAAAAAAAAAAAAAAAAAAACAAAAAAAAAACGGCAGCAGCAGCGCCACCAACAGCAACCTCAAGGACAACCTGACGTCAACAGCAAAAAAGCAGCGAGCTGACAAGAGATGGTGAACAAATTTAGAGACACACTTTAATGATGCCGAGTATTAAAATTGCAACATCCTGCCCCCTTCTCCCCCCTCCCCTCCCTCTCCACGCCCCTTCCCTCTCCTTAGCCTGCCCTCTATTCCCCAGTCGTGCAAAGACGATGTTTGTTGAGCGTTGCGCGCGAAAACCGTGCATCGATAGAGACGCGCAGTTTGATCGTGTGCACCCTGCAAATGGAGGAGCCCAGCTACCTGTCGTGATGATGTGCATCCTGCAAATGGAGGAACAGAGCCACCTGTCGTGATGATGTGCACCCTGCAAATGGAGGAACAGAGCCACCTGTCGTGATGATGTGCATCCTGCAAATGGAGGAACAGAGCCACCTGTCGTGATGATGTGCACCCTGCAAATGGAGGAACAGAGCCACCTGTCGTGATGATGTGCACCGTGCAATGGAGGAGCCCAGCCACCTGTCGTGATGATGTGCATCCTGCAAATGGAGGAACAGAGCCACCTGTCGTGATGATGTGCACCCTGCAAATGGAGGAACAGAGCCACCTGTCGTGATGATGCACCGTGCAAATGGAGGAACCCAGCCACCTGTCGTGATGATGTGCATCCTGCAAATGGAGGAACAGAGAGCCCTGTCGTGATGATGTACACCGTGCAAATGGGGGAACCCAGCCACCTGTCGTGATGATGTACACCGTGCAAATGGAGGAACCCAGCCACCTGTCGTGATGATGTGCATCCTGCAAATGGAGGAACAGAGCCACCTGTCGTGATGATGTGCACCGTGCAAATGGGGGAACGTGCCAGCCACCACCTGTCGTGATGATGTACACCGTGCAAATGGAGGAACCCAGCCACCTGTCGTGATGATGTGCACCGTGCAAATGGAGGAACAGAGCCACCTGTCGTGATGATGTGCACCGTGCAAATGGAGGAACAGAGCCACCTGTCGTGATGATGTGCACCGTGCAAATGGAGGAACAGAGCCACCTGTCGTGATGATGTGCATCCTGCAAATGGAGGAACAGAGCCACCTGTGTCGTGATGATGTGCACCGTGCAAATGGAGGAACAGAGCCACCTGTCGTGATGATGTGCACCCTGCAAATGGAGGAACCCAGCCACCTGTCGTGATGATGTGCACCGTGCAAATGGAGGAACAGAGCCACCTGTCGTGATGATGTACACCGTGCAAATGGAGGAACCCAGCCACCTGCCGTGATGATGTGCACAGTGCAAATGGAGGAACAGAGCCACCTGTCGTGATGATGTGCACCGTGCAAATGGAGGAACAGAGCCACCTGCCGTGATGATATGCATCCTGCAAATGGAGGAACAGAGCCACCTGTCGTGATGATGTGCATCCTGCAAATGGAGGAACAGAGCCACCTGTCGTGATGATGTACACCGTGCAAATGGAGGAACAGAGCCACCTGTCGTGATGATGTACACCGTGCAAATGAGGAACAGAGCCACCTGTCGTGATGATGTACACCGTGCAAATGGAGGAACAGAGCCACCTGTCGTGATGATGTGCACCGTGCAAATGGAGGAACCCAGCCACCTGTCGTGATGATGTGCACAGTGCAAATGGAGGAACCCAGCCACTTGTCGTCGCCATATTTTTCTCTGACAACTACAGAGACAAATCAGAAATGTATTTTTTCTATACTCTTGAAAAGAGGTATTTGGGAGAAAAATGAAGTAAAGAAGAAAACAGAAACGCATCGTACGATTCTGAAATTATGGCTGTTGATGACGAAACGTTTCAGTCCCAGCCATGCAAACAACACAATAGTAGGACCAGTACCCTAGGACATTAGCTGGAGCAGCATGACAGCATAACCAATGGCAGCAACTTTAGTGACAACCAACGCCAAACTGCGTATCTCTTTTTACCTGTGACAGTGTTTCTCCTACCTGTCAGTGCCGCTTTGTGGCACAGACGTGACAGTATAGCAACGTGGAAATCAGATGTACAAGTATCAGTGCTACCTGATAATGGGGCTGTGACAGAGGTTGGTTCACATCTGAATTAGTTGATACTGGAAACAATGAGTGTATTTCGAGAATTTCAGAGCATGATAACTTGAACTTTTGGTGACAAGGAATTGACAAACTGTCTCCAACAACAACAAAATCAAACGAATGCACTCTAATGAATAGTATAGAAGAAGGAGGTGCATCTGTTTCTCTCATTAAGATATTTGTGTTCATATTGGTATTCGTACAGATCTATTTAAACGTGTGATCTGTTGTGAAAAGGGTTTCTTTTTCTTTCTTCACGTTTCGTTGGGTAAAACTAATCATTCTGATATTCATCTGTACATTAACTGCTTTAATTATTTACAGATGGTGAGACACAGAGAAGGGCGACAATCATGTGAACTCCTCTGTTGAAGGTATACAGCAGGCTGTCGATGCAGCGAACATTGCCGTGTCATTCTGACAGGCTGCCAACACATTTTCCACGCAAAAGGCACACTGTAGGGACCAGTGAAGAAAAGAGTCAGCCACTGCAGCTGGAAATGTTTTCAGACCGCCGGCATTCTAGGCAAGTGTTCGCCTCAGGGGAAGCAAGCAGAGTGTGTGAAGTACGCTGTGACAACACACCAGAATTGGTTTTTTGATTTCATTAACTCTTTACAGTCTTGCATATCAGCTGGTGAAACTTGAAGGTCTACCCTGCTGAGCTGAATGAGTTGTGGGGGATTGGCTGCTACGCTTTCAGTAATTTAATTAGCTGATAAAAGCAATGGGACACCTGAGTCCACAGATATTAGCAGAATTCAACAGAAATAAAGTCAACATCTTTGATCAGAACTTCGCAAAGCTGTACAATCGCCATTATTTCGGACCACAATGTGGTTTGAGCATACCTCAAAAGCCACGACGTGTAATGGCAGAGCAGGGTGCCAAACGAGATGCCCAGTATGTGTTGCACAAGAGAGGGGAAAATAACCCCATGTTGAGCTTCATCATTGAAATCGGTAAGAATGTGTCACCATATCTGATTTTTTCTAAGAGCAAATTTAACAGCTTGCGTGCTATATAATGCACCATCTGGGGCACAAGGGTTCTGCAACTGGACTGGCTGAATGAAGAGAGATTTTCCTAGAGTGTATGCGTTATTCTGCATCCATCACCTCATGCAACATGGACAGGAAGGTATTTCTCATTCTTCACGACCATAAATCTGACGTCAATCTTGATGTCGTTAATTGCTTTTTGAGCAATGGCATTGTGCTCATGAATTTTTTACTCCTCACACTAGTCACAGACTACAACTTCTCGGCTGATGGATGTTTGAACCATTCAAGCATCACTTCATGCAGCTAGCAACAATCTCGGCTGATGGATGTTTGAACCACTGAAGCATCACTTTCATGCAGCCAGCAACAAATGTATGTTCCACACCCCAGGGAAACAAAAGAGCATTCATGACATTGCTACAGTGGTTGGCACTGTTGTTGCCCTAGTGCATCCACTACCTGCAACATCATCAATGGGTTCAAATGCACGAGAAATCTGGCCTTGGCCTGGGATATCTTTTCAGATGATGATTCTTTTTAGCGCTTTGTGACCGATCAACCTACACCCTGAACAAGAACTAAAAAGGACAGGGTCGCAGCTGCTTCATCTGCCAGTAATGGAGCTCTTTCTGTCAGTGCTGTAAACTTACATTAACGTCAGCTTCTGAACAAACATTTGACTCGCAGAAGAAAATGAGGGCAACGCAGACAGAGAGGAGTCTTCATCACAATATGGTACTTTCGAGAAAACTATACCTGCATGCGTCAGAACTCCTGAATCAGGGTGGGGACTCCGTCGTTTTTCCATGTTGGGCGACTGTACATCGATTTGCCAGCACCCATCCCCGTATTCATTCTTGTGTGCTTATGTATGGACGACGAGCGTGTTCGTTGGTGTGTATGCTGCGTTGTTGTATCACATCTTGGATTCGATTTTAAGATCATACGCATAGGTAAAATGGGGGAAAATGGGGACAGAAAGAATCACACGTGCATAAAGAAACCCAACACCAACCAAAA
>JADBJO010000582.1:207500-220000 GCA_016801955.1 Conus betulinus
GTGCTAGCTCGTTTATAAATTATAGAACGGAATAGGGTTGCAGATGTCTTCCTGTTTTACACGTCTAGTACATTTTATTTAATCTATGTGTTTTTGCACACATCCAATTCTTGTTTCGACAACATGATACATGCTTCTAATGCATTTAATGAGTCTTCTCGTGATCCCGCTTTTGAATAGGACAGGCTACAATAAATCTCTGTCGGCTGAATAAAACGCCTTTTCAAAGTCAATAAATGCTGCATACAATTTGCGATTGAGGGAAAAGTGTTTCTGGATTACAGCCACGAGAGTAAACACATGATCGATAGTTGAATATCCATATTCAAAGCCTGCTTGTATTAAACTGTTTCTGGATTAGCGCCATGAGAGTAAACACATGATAAATAGTTGAATATTCATGTCTAAAGCCTGCTTGGTATTCACCAATTTATGTTATTTTCCTCCACATTATCTTGTAGTCTTGGTTTCAAAACAGAGAGTGACTGAGGGCAGAAGAAGCAAAATTTCGACAGAGAGGGGGTTAGTTACCGCCAAGGACACAGACAAACATAGCACAACACAAGACAGTAGTGTCTTGTCCTTTGCTATGTAATCTGTGTCCTTGGTGGTAACTAGCCCCCTCTCTTTTGAAATGTTGTAGTCTTTCGTTAATAACGGCGCTGAATACTTTGCTACTTACATCTGACAGAGACACCTCTATAATTGTTGGTATTATTTACACTACCCTTTTTACAAAGCGAAAGGGTCAGACTCGCACCAGCTTTCTGGAAAAATACCCCCTTCAAATAATGCATTTAAGAATTTCACACACACACACACACACACACACACACACACACACACACACACACACACACACACACACACACACAAAATAACAACTTTTTCACAAGGAGTTTTCAAAAACTCTACGATTATTCCATCAGGTCCAGCAGAATTATATGTCTTATAAAGGATGATTTTACTCCTTTCGTGTGTAATTTAGATATCGAGTATGAAAACATATGTGCGTTTGTCATCGATAAACGGGTGTTTGGATGCCTGAATGATGTTCTTTATATATGTGCTTAGTTTCCACCGCAGGGGTCTCCTTTGTATTCACACTTTAATTACAGTAAAGGAATAGCTCTGCTTTAACAGTGCTTGACTGACTTGTTAATACAGATGGAAGATGTTTACATCATTTTGTTCGGTGATCTGAACAGCAGAATCTCTTATATTTTCCCATCACGTCCTGTTAATGATAATGACAATGTTCCATTCAAAAGCCATTCGGTTATTTGTGACCGGCATTATCAAGATGAATGTGTTAACAGCTACGGTAAATCTTTGTAAAATATGTGCACTGCATTGGATCGGATTATATTAAACGGAATATGTAATGGCGACCAGCAAGGTTGTTATACATATACATGTGAAAATGGGAGCAGTGTGAATGATCATTTTATTATGTCCAGTAATCTTTACGACTTACAAAATGAGGTGTCTGAATTGATTGTCGCTGAACGATTCGAATCTGATCATTTTCCCCATTGAATACTGCATTGCTTTTTGCCATGATTATTTATATAAAACTGGAGATAGCGATTGTGTGCATGTAATTACAAAATTTGTGTGGTGTGATGAATACAGGAGTATATTTCACAGGAATCTATGCGAGGAGCAAGTCCACGATAAATTACAAGTTATATCCTCGAACTAATGGACGTCAACGTCAATGATGCACTGGATATGTTTAATGAATGTATTCGAGAGTGTGCTGCATGCATGAAGAAGACTATGAAACTAGATTCGGACAGTCGTAAAAAAAGGACTCAACTGCACAGATTACTAAGAATATTTCGTAGACCATCAAAGCTGTATGGTATTGTTGCCGGAAATGATGTAACGGGAGACAAAGCTAAGGAAAACAGTAATAGATAAATGAAGGCTAGAAGAAAATACAAGCTTTTAGAAATGAACAAAAAACCAAAACAAAAAAAAAAAAACAATTCAATAGGAATACACTAGACAAGTTATTGGTTTCAATTAATAACCAAAAAGAATTTTGGATATGTATGTCTAACATTTTGTTGAAAAAGAAACAACAAAAAATAATGTACCTTTAGGTAACTGGTTTCAGCGCTTCAAAAGTTTGTTGGATAAAAGTTTATTGTATAGTGGTATTAATGACTTTGCGGAAATTGATAATGAATACATGAATCGCCCAAATTCCCGTGAAGAAGTTCTGTTAGCGCTTAGAAAATTTTTGTTTTAAACGAGAGAGAGAGAGAGAGAGAGAGAGAGAGAGAGAGAGAGAGAGAGAGAGAGAGAAGAGAGAGAGAGAGAGAGAGAGAGAGAGAGAGTTGATCACCTTTTATGACAAAAATAGTATAAAATACTTGCATGACAAAGAAGAAAGATGAACAAGAATATAGGAACATAACTGAACATCCTTTTCACTGACACATAATAAAGCAGTGAACGAAGACAAAAGCAGTTCGAAATCCTGATGATAAAAGAACAAGAAGCACTCTCGTGGAACAAAACCAGCTCACTGACTGACTAAATACACACGTAAATCAACCTGTCAAACTCACCAAATATGACATGTATATGTTGTATAAAGAATGTGTGTCTGAATATGTTATTACTAGTCATAGAAAATTATAAACGATAATATATTTAACACAAAATAGTTCAGAAGTGAAAAAGAAACATCTCCAGTCAATCAACTGATACTAAAACGATAATGGTCTGTTGATTTAAGCCTTACAGTTGAGATTTAGTTTAGAACATATCAAAAACACTACAAACATTGTCGAAGAAAAAAAAACAAATTCGTTGTAAAATGGAATCAAACCTAGTCTTACACTGAGGTGCTAAAATGCAGGTTTGAAATGGGGAAGGGGGTGGGGGTGGGAGTGAATAGAATATCACAATTTCAAAAGAAGGTAATCGTCGGAGTGTAACCCTTTTTTCGAAGATTAGATGTGGGGATGAGGAGAGGGAATACGCTTCCATATCTTTTAGGACACACTTCCATTGAAGGCATATCCGTGTTATACACGGGACGAATAGGCTTCCTAAATTTCAGTGACAAAATCTCTGAGGGCAAACGTTTTGTTATGGAACGAGAATATGTTCATCCGGTTAGAGGACAGAACATCGTTGAGGGCATACCTTTTATAACAAAAGGAGAACAGGAAGGGGCAGGAGGTGGGGATTTCCTCAGTTTCATGCGTACGTTTTCGTTTTGTGGTTAGTCCTGTAGATGGACAAACACATTGCGATTTTATAAGGGAGAAGCATATCCACCTTCCCCCCCCCCACAGTACGAACGGCACACAATTGTTAAGGCCGAATCCTTGTTATGGGAAGAGGGGATAAGTGGTGGTGGTGAGGGGAGGGGGGGGGGGGAGAAGTGGGGGCAGGGCAGATATGAAACTCGACCGATAGGCTTGAAAGTTTGAAAAGCTCGTGGCTATTGTAAGATAAAGATGTCTATGAGAAATAGACAAAGGAAAGTGGGGTTTTGGGAGGGGAGGGGAGCAGGGGGAGGGTTGAGGGAGGAGAAATAATTGGTCAACATAAATGGCATATACTAGCAGACGGTAACCCTTTATTATGGGATATAAGGGGATTGAGAGGTCAAAGTCTGGATCTCAGGCAGGTAGGCTGTGTGTTGTCAAGGCAGGTGGAAGTCGCAGGAGGGGCTGGACTCGACCTGGACGTAGCTGTAGTCGGCAGGTGGTGGCTTGTGCCACAAACAGGTCGTGGGTTTCAGGCATCTGAGTCTGCCACAGGTTTCAGGAAGTCATCGGATGAATCGCCTGCAAACATACACATGTAAAGGGTATGATCTGCCCAACCTTTGAGAACAGAGAGTTTGCAGTTGTTAATCCCGCAAACGTGGGACAGGATCAGGGTGTGGGGTAACCTAACTGGTAGTTTGGAATGCCAGTTAAGAGGCTGGTCACTCAGCAAACAATTTGTCTACAGCTAGTCTGGGCAGACTGGTTTAGATGAGACAGCCATTAAACTTCAGCCACATCGTAATTTGTTGCTTTTGCTAAGGAGGTCTTGAGCCTCTCTTTCACCATGGTTGGTCTGGATGGCTTGGTGTAGAAGACTAATTGTAGGCCAAGGAGACAGCCTGGGAGACCATGGAGCCGTAGTTGGTGTTGTCTTTGCTGAGGAGGACTTGAGATTTTAGAGAGGTAAATATCCGCAGTTGGGAGTCGTTGGCGACGGAGTGCACACATGCTCGATTTTGCCCTAGGGACGGAGTCTAAAGGGTATGTCTTAACATTCTTCTACACTCCTTTAGATCCAGCCACTTACATGACGGTTGACCCCATTATTTGTCGGGCCTGGGGGATAGAATATCAGTTCAAGAGCAGCCCAGCAAAACCAGATATGGCCTCATTAGACGCTTCTAAAGGTTCAATTGTGACTCAGGCCACAAAGAAACTTCTGGAAAGATCTTGTTGAAAGGACTGGAAGGACTATATATTCCCAGCGTTCTGGCTCTGAGGCCATTTCTTCACTGAGCAAAGTGTGGTGGAGGCTGTGACGCTGATTCCGTTATCAGGTGTTTGTGAATGTAAAGGTATGTTGATGGTTTTTGCCTTTGGTTTGGCTATGTTTTACCTAGAGTGAGGGCAGACAGAGTACTATTTTAGTGAAACAACACTAGTAAATGGAAGTTAAAAGTTTTCGCTTCTTGCATTTTTATTGTACAATCTCCATTTACCTATGAACTGGAAATGCGACATATACCAAATTTTCACCATCAAGTATTCAAGTAACTCTGCAAGTAAGGAGGGGCTGGCGCTTAACAAGAATGATTTTTTTTAAAAACGTATCAGTATTATCACAGATTTTATCATTAGTAATCAACAAGTCGATGCTAGAAAACATAGATTACGGATATTACTGTCTTTTATTGTAATTTGTGGATAGATTAACATGCGCCTTGCAGGTTCCTTGTGTTCAAACACTAGACAAACTGACTTGTAAACATTGCCCTTGTTGGCTGGCGAGACCAATAAACACTCGCAGAGTAACTGATGTAACAACCGAATAAACAAACAGACTGACCAGTGGCTACTTACGCACAAAATAGCCACATGAACGTGCAAACAGTCGAACAGCATCGATTACCTTCACTGACAGTATCTTAATCATTTGCACAGGCCATGACTTATCATGGCCTGTGTAAATGATTAAGATACTGTCAGTGAAGGTAATTTTGATTTGTGTCTGGGTTGCTACCTGTTTACAAACGAGTGTTTTACCTGTTTGTTCGATTGTTTCATTATTTGAGCGACTGAAGGGTTGCGTGGTTACCTGGCTGAGTAATTAGGCAGTTAATCACTTGGATGCTGTTCAACTGTTTGGGCGTTCATGTGGCTATTTTGTGCGTGAGTAGCCACTGGTCAGTCTGTTTGTTTATTCGGTTGTTACATCGGTTACTCTGTGAGTGTTTATTTGTTCGATATATTTACATGTGTGGGTCCATTGCAGGGATGAAAAGCAGCAGCCATCATTGGGCCAGGGTGTAGGCCTAACGTGAAGCGTGAGGAGCCGTAGCGCGTAGCACACACTGTCCTGAGGTGGTTGTGTCTACTGAGAATGAAAAATAGCTTTAGATGGCTGGCTGATGTGCGATACGTGTCCTTTTTGAATTTGATCATATATCTGGACACTGTGCAGATGATTTTTTTTTTCCGTATAACGTTGTAACTGCTATATGGCCCAAGTGATGCCTTGCTATTGAAAATTAGATGTTATTAGTTTCATTCATTGTTCATAGCTCCTGCCGTTTGCAATGGGGTCCCCTTTTTTGGTGCGTGTGCTTATGTATTTTCATTTATAATACTGTTATTCACTGTAAAATTATTATCCATGCTTTTGACTGTTCCTAACTCCTGCCGTTTGCAATAGGGAGCCTCTTTGTTAATGTTATGATAATGAAATAATTATGTTGCTGATCCTGCTGATTGCAACGGGAATCCCCTTTGTTAATGTTATGATTATGAAATAATATGTTGTTGATTGCAAAAGACATGTTTTTTATTTCCTTCCATTCGCAACAAGGAAGCCTTTTGTGCATTTGTGTTGTAAATCCTTGCAAAGCCATAGACAGTGACCAAAACCATAGACCGTCAAAGAAAAAAAGCCATAAACAGAGACTAAAGCCATAGATCGAGAAACAATAAAAAGCCATAGACAGTGACCAAAACCATAGACTGAGAAAGGAAAAAAGCTATAGACAGAGACCAAGCCATATACAGAGCCATGGACAGAGAAAGAAAAAAAAAAAAACTATAGACGGAGACCAAAGCCATAGATCGATAAAGAAAAAAAGCCATACACACCAAAGCCGTAGATATAGAAAGGGAAAACAAAAGGTCAGACAGACCAAAGCCATAGACAGAGAAAGGGAAAAAAGGTCAGACAGATCAAAGCCATGGACAGATAAAGGGAAAAAAATGGTCAGACAGACCGAAGCCATAGACTGAGAAAGACGAAAAAGCCATAGACAGAGACCAAAGCCGTAGACCGAGAAAGGAAAACAAATGGTAAGAGAGACCAAAGCCACCAAGAAAGGAAAAAAGAGGTCACAGAGACCAAAGCCATAGACCGAGAAAGAAAAAAAAATGCCATAGACAGAGACCAAAGCCATAGACTGAGAAAGAAATAAATGCCATAGACATATACCAAAGCCATAGACTGAGAAGGGAAAAAAATGTCATAGACAGAGACCAAAGTGATAGACCAAGAAAGAAAAAAACAATACCATAGACCAAACCCCAGAGACTGAGAAAGAAAAAGATGCCATAGACATATACCAAAGCCATAGACTGAGAAGGGAAAAAAATGTCATAGACAGAGACCAAAGCCATAGACCGAGAAAGAAAAACAAGCCATAGACGGAGAGCAAAGCCGTAGACAGAGAAAAGAAAAAAGCCATAGACAGAGACCTAAGCCATAGACAAAGAAGGGGAAAAGCCACAGACAAAGACCAAAGCCATAGACCGAGAAAGGAAGGAAAGCCATTAACAGAGACCAAAGCCATAGACCGAGAGAGAAGCAAAGCCATAGACAGAGACCACAGCCATAGACCAAGAAAGAAAAAGAGTCGGAGACCAATGCCATAGACAGTGAAAGAGAAATATATGCCATAGACAGAGACCAAAACATAGACTGAGAAACAAAGAAATGCCCTAGACAGATACCTAAGCCATAGACTGAGAAGATAAAAAAATGTCATAGACAGAGACCAAAGCCATAGACCAAGAAAGAAAGCAATGCCATAGACCAAAACCACAGACCAAAAAAAAAAAAGGCATTGACAGAGAGCAGCAAAGCCATAGACCGAGAAAAGAAAAAAAAAACATAGACAGAGACCTAAGCCATAGACGAAGAAAGGGGAAAACAAAAGCCATAGAAGGAGACCAAAGCCATAGACCAAATGAAAAAAGCCATTGACAGAGACCAGAGCCATAGACCGAGAGAAAAAAAAAGCCATACACAGAGACCAAAACATAGACCAAGAAAAGGAAAACAAAGCCATAGAAGAGACCAAAGCCATAACCGAGAGAGAAAAAACGCCAAAGACAGAGGCAAAGACATAGACCGAGAAAGAAAACAATGCCATAGACCCAAAAACCAGGTACCGAGAAGAAAAAGATGCGACATATGGAAACCAAAGCCATGGACCGAGAAAGAAAAAAAAAGCCATAGACAGAGAGCAAAGCCATAGTCCGAGACAAGAAACAAGCCACAGACGGAGACCTAAGCTATAGACGAACAAAGGGAAAAATGCCCTCGACAGAAACCAAAGCCATAGACTGAGAAAGGAAAAAAAAGCCATTGACAGAGACCAAAGCCATAGATCAAGAGAGAAACAAAGCAATAGACAAGAGACCAAGCCATAGACCGAGAAAAGGAAAAACAAAGCCATAGACAGAGACTAAAGCCATAGATCGCGGAAGAAAAAAGAAAAGGTCAGACAGACCAAAGCCAAAGACCGAGAGAGAAAAAAAAAAATATATATATATCCGAGACCAAAGCCATAGACCGAGAAAGAAAAAAAGGTCAGAGACCAAAGCCATAGACAGTGAAAGAAAAATAATGCCATACACAGAGACCAAAACATAGACTGAGAAACAAAGAAATGCCCTAGACAGAGACCAAAGCCATAGACAGTGAAAGAAAAATAATGCCATACACAGAGACCAAAACATAGACTGAGAAACAAAGAAATGCCCTAGACAGAGACCAAAGCCATAGACAGTGAAAGAAAAATAATGCCATAGACAGAGACCAAAACATAGACTGAGAAACAAAGAAATGCCCTAGACAGATACCTAAGCCATAGACCGAGAAAAAAAAAAATGTCATAGACAGAGACCAAAGCCATAGACCGAGTAAGAAAACAATGCCATAGACCAAAAACCAGAGACCGAGAAAGGGAAAAGATGTCATAGACAGAGACCAAAGCCACAGACCAAGAAAGAAAAAAGGTATTGACAGAGAGCAAGCCATAGACCGAGAAAAAAAAACAGACAGAGACCTAAGCCATAGACAAACAAAGAGAAAAAAAAAAAAGTCATAGAAGGAGACCAAAGCCATAGACTTAAAAAAAAAAAAAGCCATTGACAGAGACCAGAGCCATAGACCGAGAGAGAAAAAAAAGCCATACACAGAGACCAAAACATAGACCAAGAAAAGGAAAACAAAGCCATAGAAGAGACCAAAGCCATAAACCGAGAGAGAAAAACGCCAAAGACAGAGGCCAAAGCATAGACCGAGAAAGAAAACACATGCCATTGACCCAAAACCAGGTACCGAGAAAGAAAAGATGCGACATATGGAAACCAAAGCCACAGACCGAGAAAGAAAAAAAGCCATAGACAGAGAGCAAAGCCATAGTCCGAGAAAAAAAACAAACAAGCCATAGACAGAGACCTAAGCCATAGATGAAGAAAGGGGAAAAAAAGCCACAGACAGAAACCAAAGCCACAGACTGAGAAAGGAAAGAAAGCCATTGACAGAAACCAAAGCCATAGACCAAGAGAGAAACAAAGCCATAGACAGAGATCAAAGCCATAGACCAAAAAAAAGGAAAACGAAGCCTTAGCCAGAGACCCAAAGCCATAGATCGAGAAAGAAAAACAAAAGGTCAGAGAGACCAAAGTCATAGACTGAGAAAGAAAAAAAATATCAGAGACCAAAGCCATAGACAGAGAAAGAAAAAAAATATCAGAGACCAAAGCCATAGACCGAGGAAGGAAAAAATCAGAGAGACCAAAGCCATAGACAGTGAAAGAAAACCCATGTCATAGACAGAGACCAAAGCCATAGACCAAAAAAGAAATGCCATGGACAGGTACCTAAGCCATAGACCGAGAAGGAAAAGAAAATGTCATAGACAGAGACCAAAGCCATAGACCGAGAAAGAAAACGATGCCATGGACCAAAAACCAGAGACCAAGAAAAAAAGAGATGTCATAGACGGAGACCAAAGCCATAGACCGAGAAAAAAAAAAGGCCATAGACAGAGACCTAAGCCATAGAGGGAAAAAGCCATAGATGGAGACCAAAGCCATAGACCGAGAAAGAAAAAAAAGCCATAGACAGAGACCAAAACATAGACTGAGAAAAGGAAAACAAAGCCATAGAAGAGACCAAAGCCATAGATCGAGAAAGAAAAAAAAAAAGGTCAGAGAGACCAAAGCCATAGACCGAGAAAGAAAAAAAATCAGAGACCAAAGCCATAGACAGAGAAAAAAAAGCCATAGACAGAGACCAAAGCCCAGAGAGACCAAAGCCATAGACAAAACCAGCGACAGAGACCAAAGCCACAGACAGAAACCAATGTCAAAGGCAGCTACCAAAGCCATAGACAGAGATCAAAGCCATAAACAGAGACCAAAGCCACAGACAGAGACCAAAGCCACAGAGACCAAAGCCACATGGAGCACAACCACACAGACCAAAGCCACAGACAGAGACCAAAGCCATAGACAGACAACAAAGCTATAGACAGAGACCAAAGCCATAGACAAAGACCAAAGCCGTTGACAGAGACGAAAGCCAAGAAAGACACGGACCATCCCACTTCCTTAGCCCGGCAGTCCCAGACTTCATAGTGGGAGCTGACAGCACTGTTGTCTGTCTCAGACTTCAGACACGCCGTTTCAGGACCAATGGAATCGTTTTTTCTGCGACGGCTTCTCTGTTTGCGGTCGCTCAAGAAGAGGTGTGCTCCCTGCTGAGAGATCGACAAAACAGGGGAGATATATATATATATATATATATATATATATATATAATATATATATATATATATATACTAGTCACATAAAGTTAAGCACAGTTTACATGTACCCGCATAATTTCCAAAATATAAAAGCCACGATTTTGAAATTGGGAACAGATTTAATTCATTATCTTGTTCCAACGTACATTGAATTTCATTGGGATTGAATGAACGGTTGTTGATTTACAGACAATTAAACAGAGGATGGGTCGAAATCAAAGTTCGCAAAATCTGTTCAGTTCACAAAATCATTTCAATAGTGGGTGTGGCCACCGCCATTGGCGAGACATTCCACGCAGCGACTCCTCATCGAGTTGACCAGTGTTCTGATGACCATCTGAGGGATTCTCTGCCATTCCAGTTGCAGCATTTGGAAGAGATCCTGGCGGTCTCTGGGAGGTGGATGGTTCTCCTTCACACGTCTCCCCAACTCATCCCACATATGCTCGATGGGATTGAGGTCGGGACTATACGCCGGGAAGATCATCCTGTTGATGCCGGCCTGCACAATGAAGTTTCGGCACACCGGGCCCTATGTGGCCGAGCATTGTCGTCTTGGAAGACTGCCATGGGTCCTATCCGTTGCATGGTCGGAACAATGAAAGGCGCCAGGATTTCATCCCGATAGCGGATGCCTGTGAGGTTTCCATCAGTATGGTAGAGTGGTGTCTTGTGGTGGAGGCTGAAGGCACCCCATACCATAACAGATCCTCCCCCAAAGGCCCTGGTCTGGCGAACAGCTGCATCAATGTAACGTTCACCAACACGCCTCCAAACTCTAGTTCGGCCGTCATTGTGTGTTCAAAACTAAACCGCGACTCATCTGAAAAGAGGACCTGGGACCACTGTTGTTGGTTCCATCTCACATGACGATGGCAGAAAGCTCGGCGAGCCAGCCTATGGGCTGCTAGCAGTCGTGGTCGAACAGCTGGGCGACGTGATCTGAGGCCGAAGTGGTGAAGACGGTTTCGTATGGCTTGACGGCTGAGGATGGTGTTATTTGCCATACGAAGCTGCCTTTGGATGCTGCTGGTGGAAGTGTATATCCCGCTGCAATAGGGCCTGCCTCTCGATGAAACGATCTTCTCTGGGAGTAGTCTGCCTAGGCCGACCTGACCGTGGCCTCTCTTCAACGCTGTTGGTCGCCCTAAAACGCTGATTCAGTCTAACAATAACTGAATGATGCACACCAAGTCGTCGCGCCACTTCAGCCTTTGCAATGCCATCTTGTATCACGCAATCGCCCTGGTTTTGTCAAAGGTGCTAAGTTTTCTTCGTGGTGGCATGGTGAGAAAAGGGCTGACAGTAACCAACCCCGCGCTTAAACAGCCAAAAGAAGGGGCATAAAACTCACTTGAGAGACTGCTCTTGCACGGGAAAAAAGAATTTTTCATTTTACACATCTTGTGTCGCCAGCAAGCTTGATGCAAAACAGGCACAGTTAACGCAACTTTGCACTTTTTATCCCGCGCGGTAACGAGGTCACCAAGACCCCCGTGCGCACTACCAGTTGACACAGGCTGGATTACACACTGCTGTGTGAGATTCCATCATTGGTTGCCGCATAAACAAAAAAAACAATGTTTTTTGAAGGGATGAATCAACCCCCTGTGTGCAAAGGCCTGTGCTTAACTTTATGGAATTAAAAAGGACAAGGTAATGAACGCAAGAAATCTTAGAGAGATAGATAGATAGATAGAGAGAGAGAGAGAGAGAGAGAGAGAGAGAGAGAGAGAGAGAGAGAGACAGACAGACATACAGACAGACAGACAGACAGACAGGGGAGAGACAGACAGAGACAGACTGACAGATGGACAAGGGGAGAGAGAGAGACAGAGAGAGACAGAGAGAGAGAGAGAGACAGAGAGAGAGAGAGAGAGAGAGAGAGAGAGAGAGAGAGAGAGAGAATACAAATACGAATATGCAAACATCTTTATTCAGGGTAAAATGGATGAGCTAATAGGTTATTTACAGCATGCCCTCAAGAGCAACAAAAGCAACGAACAATATCAAATGATCATATGCATGATACAAAGGAGGAAACAACAAACACTCTACTAACGGCAAAACATAAACAAAATAAACAGTACTTAGCAAACAAAATTAGGTAACAATTAAGAATCATGTAGATTCAAAGAAAAAAGAAGAAAGAACAAAAATAGCACGCACCCACACCCACACCCAC
>JADBJO010000582.1:230000-232500 GCA_016801955.1 Conus betulinus
GATTTGTTGAAGATTCCTAAGCAATTCTCTGTTTGCCTTGAAAAAATGTTTTTATGGTGTACAGTCCTTTTCTTATCAGGTCATTAGATTTAATTATTACATCACCAATTTTTTACATTTTCGTTGTAGAAAAATCGGTCCAGAAAGCAATTCATTCCAAGTTTGGGATTTTACATTATATGGAATGCCTTATATGCTTTCAGTACATGCATCCAAAAAGGGCTCATGTTTTATGCTTAAAATTGAAAGCTGTTTAATAGTGTTCTAAAAACGAAAGAATCGGGCATATTTTCTGTTGCTATACATTTCCATTTATGGTTTGTAGTTTTCAGTTTTTTAATCCACGATAGTTTCAAAACACAGATATATTTCCTTATGCCATGTATATTTAGTCCACCCTGTTTCGTTGTTTTGATAGAAGTCTTCCGACTAATTTTATCTTGTTTTCTATTCCAGACAAACTGAAACCACAGCGTCTGGAGATTTCCTATAAAGTAGTCTGGTGGATCTGGGAGTAATATCCATAAGTATGTTGATTAACACGAAACAAGGAATTTCACAACAGCTAGTCGACCTATTGGGGTAACTGTTCTTTGTGACCAGTTTTTTAACAGTAGTTTTGACTGCAGAAAATTTATCTTATAGTTAACACTTTCACAATCATTTAGATCTTGAGTGAACCATACACCTAGTATCTTGAATCCAGGAGGATTCCATATCATTTTATAAGTGACGAGAGTAAGTTACATGTGATCTCTTTTGCTTCCTAACCATACTGCTTGTGTTTACTACTGTTCATACGCAGCCCTGACACTCTGTCAAAGCGGTCAAGCGAAAGTAGTATTGTTTTTTTTTTTCAAGTGAAGTTTTATCTCCTACTTTAAATAAGTGAGTGTCATAGGGAAACTGAGAAATGTTGTGTTCAGTGTCACCGATACGAATTCCTTTAATCAAGTTTTCTTCCTTAATAATTATTGCCAAAAATTTCCGCACATAGAATAAACAATATGGGGAAAGAGTGTCTTCTTGTCTGCATCCTCTTTCTACCTTCAACCACTGGGAAGTATTTCATTATTAATGACTGTTTACTTTATATTTTTTTGTAAAAACGTTTCGATCCATCGACAAATACTTTCTCCAAAGCCATATCCTCTTAAGATCTTAAACGTAAACTTCCAACTTAAATAATTAATGCTTAGCAGTAAATCTGGAATCTTCTTGCATCTGAATAAGTCATTAAATCGTAATGACAGTTATCGCCTATGTATCTGTTGGCCATAAAACAAGACTGATTTTCATTTATCAACTGTGGTAAAACCTTTTTTTATTCTGTTTGAAATGCATGAAGAATCTATCTTATAGACAACATGCAGGAGAGATATAGGACGCCAATTTGAACATAATCTTTCGGTTTATCACCTTTGGGAATACAAGAGATCAATCCTTTTTTTTGTGTTGTGGACAGTTTCTCCATCCTTAAATGCTTCATTTAAAGCTCTCACTACCAAAGACCCTATCTGCGTGCAAAAAAAAAAAAAAAAAAAAAAGAATTCTGCACCAAAACCATCTGTCCCTGGACGTTTTACCGTTCTGCATGATTGTTTTTTTTTTTTTTAATGCAAAAAAAACCCTGCCTCCTCTAAAGAAATTTTGCCTTCTAATAATTGCTCTTTGTCTTCCGATAGTTTAAAAACATTTCTAATAAGGTCCGACATTTCCCGTTCTTCTACGTCTTTTTCCTTGTGTACGTTTTCGTAATCGCTTTTCATATCGCTTCCTGTAAGTTTGAATCTACACAGCTCATGGCTTTCTGGAAAGCCATATCTGTAGAATTTGGTTCAATTTCTGTTGTATTCGCTCTGTTCCTGTTTTTTCGCTTAAACTTGTGTCACTCTCGTGAGAGGTAGACGAGTGAACCTTTTTTGTTGTTTTTTAAGCAACCAAGCACCAATGTTGCCCGTATCTTCGAAGAGCGACCAGAAATCCCACGAAGCACATAATCTAAAGCGATTCAACAGTTCAGCACAGTGACCGCTCACATGCATCCCTTTCTCAAATGCACTGTTCCGCCATATTGTTCATACTGAAGCGCTGCCTGCTTGCAACGACGAAAACTCTCTTCGCCGTTGAGGTTTAATCCCACATTGAAATTACTTTATACTGACATGTTCGCCTCACCGACAGCCACACACTAATCTGCACAAAAAACCTTCGTTAGCAAACAATTAATACACTAGTTAATTATGATAACAACGCGTGCAGCCCTCATGAGCGATCACTCACTTCTCCCGAGATTACCACAATGTTGTCTGAGAAAGAGAGAGAGAGAGAGAGAGAGAGAGAGAGAGAGAGAGAGAGAGAGAGAGAGAGAGAGAGAGAGAGAGAGAGTAGAGAGAGAGAGAGAGAGACAGAGAGAGAGAATACAAATGCAAATGAACAGGAATGTTAAACTGAGGCTGACATGGTCAGTTTACAAATCTTACTGAAAGGAACACGACAA
>JADBJO010000582.1:242500-250000 GCA_016801955.1 Conus betulinus
ATAAAGATGATGACGTGCGTGTCTGAGGTTGTTTTTTTTCTCTCTCTATCTTTTTTTTTTTTCGTTTTCATTTTTCTTTTATATTTTCCTTTTCTTTTTTCTTGCTTGGATTGCTTTAAGTATCGTGTATAGTAAACAAAATCTGTGGAACATAATTGCTTTTGTCTGGCTTTTGTACCGTCGCTCTCGTTCTCTTCATCCAACGTAATCTCAATACCAAACAAAAAAAAATGTTGCTGTTTTGATAAACTTCTCAAATCACCCCTTAGTTTCGTTGTATCACTTACAAAACTTTAATGCATAACTGAAGTCAAAAGTCTCAAATGATACATATTTTAAACTATGCATGCAGCGCATGATAGGCCCTATTATTATCTCCACTCTCTCCTCATGATAGGCGGCGGACTCTTCTTTTACTGAAATGCAACCAGCGTCAAGTTAGAGAGGAAAATGACTTCTTCAGGGAAATAAAGAAGAAGTCAGATTTTCAGAAATAATCCTGAAAAAGCCCATTAAAATATTCACGTCTGTGACAATCGAACAGCAATAGTGCTGAAAAAAACAGACGCCTCTTGCTGATGTCTAATTCCTGTGGGGCTCTTTTCTGTCCCATCTGCTGAGCTCACAATCTCTCAAAGCGATTATCAGCTGCGTGCTCCTCTCTCTCTCCCTTCCACCTCCCGAAGCAGGTCTCTCACGTACTGTCACCTTCTTCTCTCCTTCCTCCATTCCCCCCTCCCCTCCCAAACCTTCTTCCTGACACCTGTCTTCAACCACACAACCCTTGCAACCATCTGCACTCATGACTGCCGTCCTTTCTTTGTTTGGTAGGCCTGTCCACCGTGACTGAAGGCTTACTTGTTAAGGCTGACGTGCGTCAGTAGAGTATGATGAAACACATGACGTCAAATTTTAACTTAGCTTCTGTTCCGTTTTATTTTAACTCATCCATCCAGGGAAGATTTTCTCACAAGTAACGTCTTTCTATCATTTAGCAGGAATTTTAAATCGACAAGACGTATTCCTACATGAGTTTTTTCTTTTTCTTTTTTTTTTTTTTTTAAACAGTTATAAAGTGTTATGCCACACACAACACATCATACTTAACCTAACTTCTACGGTCTATGACTTAAGCATCCGAGAAGTATTTCTAAGAATAAGCGACTTCTTTCTGTCATTCACTCACAATTTAATTTTAAAATTGACGAAACATATACCTACGACGGTAATTCCTACAGTTTATGTTCCCCAAGAATCTGCCATGATCTAATCTATGAAAACCAAACTGTTGCTTTATTGTATGCTTAAGTTCCTATAATTCACAAATTACAAGAATTCATCTTGTCTTACTTACCAACATTTATTTAAAAAAAAAAAGAGAGAGATTTACGTCTGATCTATCTTGGTGCTGCGGTTGGTTACAGTCTACATCCATTTTTATGTGCATCTCTGCCTGATAGGAATTACATTACATGAGTTGATCTTGATAGAATATAACCTAATAATCAGTGCAATGTTTACCTATAATTCATGAAGTCTTTTATCAGTGTTAAAGCAATACCTCTCACTGATCAAAATTCGTAAGAAAATGAGAATTTTGTCCGATTGAAATTATTGCTGAAAATGTTACACGCAGATTTATGGACGAAACTATTCGGTGACATCCTCATGGATGGGATAGGATGGGCAGAAAGATCTGAATATTAAAAGATAAGTAAATGAAAACATGAATAAATCAACCTCTTTTCTGCTACGATTAGACATTATACTGTTTTTAGGCCTGAGAAAATGCTAATGTAAAAATTTATTGCACACACACACACACACACACACACACACACACACACACACACAGTGTGTGTGTGTGTCTTTGTGTGTGTGTGTGTGTGTGTGTGTGTGGGGGGGGGGGGGGGGGCGTGCATGCGTGCGTGTGCGTGTGTGTGCGTGTGCGTGCGTGTGCGTGCGTGCGTGTGTGCATGCATGTGTGTTTGGACGCACATGCAGAAATGCACAAGTATGCTATTTACTCTGAACATCCAGAGCCAGTCCATTGACATATTTCAGGTTAGAGCTGATCAACGTCCTTCTGTCAGTGCCATCGTAGTTGGCTCGTTCTATCTTGGGGTGTACCCCCCAGTCTGTCCAGAACATCACCCTGAACATACAGACAAAGGGGAATACGCCGCCCGCAATGAAGCAAAACATGAAACAACAAAAATAATAGTAACAACAAAAAAAAGAAGAAAAAGAACAACAACAAACACAACAACGACCAGAAAAGGAAGATTAAACATTAAACATACAAAACAAAACAAAAAAAAGAAAAAGAAGAGAAAGAGAAATGCTAAAACATTGACTATGACACAGTTTATGATTTCGTTGGGCGACATGCCATTTGTCAAAGAGAGTGTTGCTGAGGAGAGAGAGTGTGTGTGTGTGTGTGTGTGTGTGTGTGTGAAATAGGAGCACGGTTACAAGGCAGTATTGTGTCAGCTTTCTTTATTTCTTTGGCATTCGACAGCCACGCAGTCAGGGTCTAAGTCCGAGGGATGCCATAAAATCGGACGTCCGGCGAAGATCGGCTGCCGTCCTCCAGAGCTTGGTGTTCAGGTCCGCACCCCCAGGCCAGGACTGATGCCGTGTTTCCTCGTGCAGGGGGCAGTCTTGGAGAATATGGGATGGGGTCTGGTCAGCCTGGCCGCAATCGCATAGGGGTGTGGCTGCCACTCCAATCCTCTTCAGGTGTGCTCGGAGGCCGCAGTGTCCTGTGCGACGGCGGTAGATTGTAGTCTGGTGTCTCCTCTCCAGTGTCCTGATAGGATCCTGGTGCGCCTGGTAACCTCCATTCAGGGTGACCCAGCCTCTTCGGAATCTGACTGCGGAGTAGAGTTTTGGCTTCCCCATACGTGGCAGGAACGGTCGGCTGTGTGAGCTGGCTTCCTTCCTTAGCAAGTTGAATAGCCTAATTGGCCTTCATGCCAAGGGGGGTAATTCATAATGTTCTTGGAAATGGCACATAAACATGCAACATACACATACAATAGCTTAATTGGCCTTCATGCCAAGGGGGTAATTCACAATGTTCTTGAAATGGCACATAAACATACAACATACGCATATACGATATAAAAAAAAAAAAAAAAGAAACGGGTCAAAAGGAAATTGCACCACAGCATTCTATCTGCAGTCAAAATAATCGAGTTCACTGCGATACGAAACGTCAACGTCAATACTAAATCAAAGTAAAAGAAAATCAGGAGAGAGAGAGAGAGAGAGAGAGAGAGAGAGAGAGAGAGAGAGAGAGAACAAGTTAGGAGATAATTTCGTCTCATCATGTCACAGTCATTGTCCTGTTGAGGTTTGCCAAGTCCCAGGAGAGTGTGGAAGTCTTGAGAAAGATTGAGTGCAGCGCTGTCTTTGGTACCCTCTGGATCTTCTTTTCCACAGGTGCCGTAACATGGAACTGTGCTGCAAGCCCTATCATGGTACAAACCACTACTTCATGACACCCCGGTGACCTAGACCTTGCTAACGGGAAAGGATTAACATTGAACCGTGCTGCAAGCCTTATCATGGCACAAAACACTACTTCATGACACCCATATGACCTAGACCTTCCTAACCAGAAAAAAGGACCTACCCATCAGCAATGTGTGAGCACTATGGCCCGAGGTTTGTCCAGGTCGGTGTTGATGATAGTCCTGTGAGCCAAAGTCGATATGGTCATCATGGCAATTAGGTCTCTGCCAGCGTCTGTGTAGAAAATCAGCCTGGACGAAGAATCAACGGCCAGTCCGGCCACATGTGAAGCTGAAACAAACCATTAAGAAGAGAAGAGCAGTATGCACCACGTGCCTTTTTTGTCAGCACTGTTGAGTTGTTCATCCGTCGAATCCACGAGGACCACTTCAGTCTTCTAGAGGTTGGAGGGGGGAAGGGGGTGGGGGTGGGATATGATTTGGGGATACGTAGGTTGCTGGTCAAGCCGATGCGTGCACGGAATGTGTGGTGACGGCTTGGACAGGCAATGAGGGAGAACCGCTCTTGCTGGTGCGGGCTTTTCTTGCCTGTCTCTTTTATTGCACTGCAGCTGTCTTCCGTTCTTCACATGAACTGGGCGCATTTGCGAACAAGAGTAGCTCCATCTAGGCCGATCCATAGCAGTTTTGTCACCATGTGTCAGGGTTGAAGTTAAACGCTTTCGAGGACGTTTTGAGAGTACCTTTGAAGCGTTCCTTCTGACCGCCATGGGAGGGCTTTCCTTGTTGCAGCTCACTGTATAGGAGTGTCTTGGGTGGCCGGCTGTCTTCATGAGCACACTGTGGGGAACAACACCAGTCATGTCGGCAGCAGAACAAAGATGCTACGCAGTTCAATACTGCTGCGATACCTGCGCGAACGGGTTTCAATATTCAACCGTGCCTGTCAGTTGATTTGATTGTTTGCCTGTCAACAAGACTACAGATAAATTAGTGGACAGATTTAAAAGAAAGATGGTGGGCAGATGGATCGAATCCCATGATCCAGCCTACTGATCAGCATCACGTGGCGGATCCATGATTCGCTTTTCAAGATTGTGAGAAATTTTCCATTGAAAGGAAATGGGGAGGCATTGTGTACAAAGTATGGCTACCTAATAACACACACACACACACACACACACACACACACACACACACACACACACACACACACACACACACACACACACACACACACACACACACACACACACTTTTTTAGCAGTGGGAAGCTTCTATTTGTGATAACTATCTACAGGAAAAAATTAAACGAGTCAGGGAACAGTAAACAGTAAATAACAAACAAGTAGGGTTACTTGCTCCCATGGTGAAACAAAAACACGATCATAACTCCAAACGAAATGATTGGGGGATGTGTCCTCGTTTGTTCTGTGTCCTCTGCGCTGTCATATGTGCTGGGCGATTCAGAGTCATAAGCAGTATTCGTTTGGAAGTATAAACGTGTATTTGTTTCTTCGTGGGAGCAAGAGTTACCCTACTTGTTTGTTATCTACTGTTTACTGTTCCCTGCCTCATTTAAGAGTTTCTTTCATTTCTATCAGATCGACGTTACCTGTGCTTGTTACTGTTCGTCCGTGCACTTGTCTGACTATATTCAAGATCGAAAAGGCTGTGCTGGTCTTGAATAATGTACATCTGTATTTATTCATTTCTCTTGTTGTTGTTGCTGTGCTGCTGTGTACAGTACGGGGTGTATAGGCAAGCTTGGAACTTTTTTTTTTGGGTGGGTGGCTGGGTGGGGGTATGTTTCCTTGTTTGTTCTATGTGCTCTTTGCTGTCATATCTGCTTGACGATTCGGTGTCACAAGTAGCATTCGTCTGCAATTATGAGCGTGTATTTTTTTTCGTCATGGGAGCAAGAGTTACCCTACTTGTTTGTTATTCAATAACTATCTAGTAAGACACACACACATGTTCATGCTAAGCACGATCTTTTATCAATAATAAAAAAAAAAACATATCAGTACAAGCAGCCTTTTTTCTATTCAATAAATAATAAGAAAAATAGCACAAACAGCCTTTTTTTCTATTTGCTACATAAAAGCAATAACTGCAAAAAAAAAATGAGTGAAAAGAAGGTACACATCAGCATGAGCACTAACCATTGCCAGTGTTGAGAACTTTGTGCATGCCACCGCCACTGACAGAAGATGCACGGATGCCTTTTTCTCGACCCACCTATACAAAAAACACATTTTGGTTTTCACCAATGGAAATTTTCACTAGTCAACAACAACACACCAGTTATACAAATGTTTGGCATATATGAGGTAGGACGCCAAGCACCTGTTAGCCATTCAGTGTCTGATCTGGATCCTTTCCCCCGATCCAAACAAACCAGGTTATATTTTGAACACCATCCTCACCACGATTCCTTTCAGACTGTGGATCGAGCATGACTCGTTTCCAAGAGATGTAGGTCATGAAGAACGTTAAGTTCACGATCCACTCTACTCCACGCTCCAGCCAACGGGACGTTACTCTAGAACCATGTCCTATGATCTAAACAAAAAAATCATGGTGGAGCACACAGTGTGCAAAGAGAGATTAATGAACAAACTTCCTTCAAGTGAAACAAAATGTGAAAAAAAAAATACAAGAACATGTGAACTTTGTGAGCAAATTGAAGTGTGTATTTGACGTCCCATTGTCAAAATATATTCATATTAATTTTTATATTTTGATCAACGGCGAGAAAGACACCGTGTGCCGCTCTGGGTGTATGACAGTGACTGGTAGCAAAAATACTACGCTCTCCATGCCAGATTTGACGTCATGGGTTGATGATTGTATTTTTTTTTTTTTTCCTTTACGTGCTCCTTCCAGCCTGATTTGACGTCATGGTTTGATGAGTATTTTCCCATTAATTTTTCTATAGTTATTCGAACACAAGTCAAATGACAACTGCGTTGGAATTTCCACACAAATGTAGATCTTGCTATTATACTCCACGGCATTTTGATCCGCCACATGATGTCAATGCCCAGTGCAAGTCTAGACTAGTCTAGCTGGTTTTCAACATTCTTTGATCACATATTCCACATGACAAATAAGTACTTTGATTTGAAGATTTTCCATAGAAACAGAAGAACAGAAAAGGTCATACAAATTTTGTTGTTGTTTTTGTTGTTCTTTTTAGGTTTTATTGTTGTTCTGTTTGTTTGTTTGTTTGCTTGTTTCTATACAAAATCTACAGATCATCTTCAAGGAATGTTCTTATTTGTAAAGAAGAAGACGTGAAGTCAAGAATCATAGTTCATGATTCCACACGACGTTAAGACCATGTTATGTTTTTGAATGCTTCGTTTTCCCCCAGACAGACTGTGACTTGAGTTTATTCCATGAACGATATAGCCTTTTTTTTTTTTTTTTTTTTTTTTTTTTAAACAAAGGAGGTGATCTCAGCGCTAAACTCTTTACCATATACCTTTATTCAGATGGATACAATGGTTTCAGGTGCACCCTACAGCTATAATGAAAACATTGTTCACCAGCCCACCGTACCAAACCGTAAACTGAAACGGATCCTGTGGCTGGCCATACGTCTCCACCATATGGCAGATTTTTACATGTCTCCTGAACCTAGCAGCTTAAACGGCCAGTCTGCTACTGAAAGCGGTGCTGCTAAGGCTGTGTGCATAGTGGACCTAGACCCGGCTGTGCGCCCGTCACAAAAAAAAGCACACACACACACACACACACACACACGCAACCTACTCAGGTCATCTCTTTTCCACCTTACTTGGACGGCTGACCCGTGTGATGAGAGCCGTAATTTAGCCGATCGTGCAAACCGTACTTTTCCCTGGCCGTCAGGGTGAAATGACCGAACACTGCCTCTGATATACTTTTTTTTTGTTTTAACACTATTACATTTTTTTCCAACATGGACGACGGAAAAGCTCTTCGCTGCCGTGAGGCTTAGATCATTTATTGACACAAAAAGTGACAAGAATCA
>JADBJO010000582.1:262500-265000 GCA_016801955.1 Conus betulinus
CCCTTGATCTCAAGACTGATGTGTGCGATTATTCAAGCGTTACCAACAGAGCTATAACACGGAAGAAAATTCTTGACATGATAGCCACGTATGATGTAATTGATATGTTGAGGAATCTTTATCCAATGAAAAGGGCATACACATGGCGTAAATTTAACTCAATAAAACAATGCCGGCTTGATTATTTCCTAACTTCCCAGACACTCCTATCAGTGATAAGAGATGCAACTGTAGATACTGGCTACCAATCTGACCATTCTTTAGTTTCACTTGTGTTGAGAAAAGATCACTTCAAAAGGGATAGACCCTTCTGAAAATCTAACAATTCACTTCTCAAAGATGATAAATACATAGCAGAAATAAAACAGAAAATTTTGGATGCAAAAAAAAAAAAAAAAAAAAGAATATGTGCTACCAGTTTATAATACTGAAGAACCTAGTAATGTTCCAAATAATGAATTACAATTTCAGATTAACGAACAATTGTTTTTCGAAGTGCTTTTGATGGAAATACGGGGCAAAAAGTATTGCTTATTCTTCACACAAAATGAAAACTGAGAAAGAAAGGGAAGGTGACCTCACAAAAGAAATACAAGCCTTAGAGGCAATATAAGTGAAGATAACATACAAGTACTAGAAGAACTAAGAAATGAACTGCAGATACTAAGAAACAAAAATATGGAAGGGATAGCTGTACGAGCAAAACTATATGGTTAAAAGATGGTGAAAAAACACAGCAGATATTTTAGCAACTTGGAAAAAAGAAATTTTGTAGACAAATCGATGAGTTACCTCGACAACAGCAATGGTGATATAATATCAGACCAAGATAAATCTTGTCAGAGGTCCAGACTTTTTTACCACAGTTTTTGCACAGTTACAGAGAGGGTAATGATATAAACTTTAACCATCTTTTGCCAGATGCCCCAGCAATTTCTTGTGATGCGAGAGAGAGCATTAAAGGACCCCTCACGTACAGTGAGGCTGCAAAAGCACTGAAAAAAAAGCAAAATGACAAAAGTCCGGGTCAGACTGATTCACTGTTGAATTCTTAAAGTTCTTTTTTTGTAGACATTGGTCACTTTCTTCTTGTCAGATCAGTTAATTCTGGCTACGACTGTGGGCACCTTTCAGTCTTACAAAGACAAGGAATCATTGTGAGTTTACCCAACGAGGAAGAACCCAAACAATTTATTAAAACAATGGCGCCCAATATCCCTGTTAAATGTCTCCTATAAAATAGCTTCCGCTTGCATGTCTGCAAGATTATAAACAGTCTTGCCAAGCATTATAAATGGCTGTCAGAAGGGCTTTATCAAAGGTCGTTACATTGGAGAAAATATAAGATTGTTATACGACATTATACTTTACACTGGAAAAAACAACGCATTCCTGGTATCTTAATTCTGATTGATTTTGAGAAAGCTTTTGACAGTGTCTCTTGGGTCTTTATTGAAAAATGTTTGATTTTTTTTTTTAATTTTGGACCTAGTATAGAATTGTTCAGTGGTTTCGAACATTGTATATGAATACCACATCGTGCGTTCTGGTGACTTACTTACTTACTTACTTACTTGACTTAATCCTGTTGGCTCCTAATGGAGCATAGGTCATCCACGAGCCTTCTCCATATCTGCCTGTTCCGGGTGGCGACTTCCAGCTGGCCCAAGGAATAGCCCAGTCGAGTCGTCTCCGCCCCTGTTGATCTTCTCCAGGTGGTGCACGGTCGGCCTCTCTTGCGTCTTCCCTGTGGGTTCCATCGCAAGGCATGGCGGACAACGCTGGATGCCGGTTTTCTGAAGGTATGACCAAGCCAGCCCCACTTCCTGCGCTTAATTTGATTTTCAATGGGCTCTTGTCCAGCTCTTCTCCACGAGTCTTCGATTGTGACCATGTCCTGCCACCTGATGCTATAGATGTACCTCAAACATCTGTTCACACAGGTCTGCAGGCGGTGTGCCGATGACTTGATGGTGCGCCACGTTTCACAGGCATAGAGAAGCACAGACGTCACATTTGTGTTGAAGATGCGGATCTTGGTTTTTGAAGAGATGGTGTGTGAGGTCCAGACAGGTCTGAGCATCTTGAAAGCTGCGGATCCCTTGCCTATTCTTGTTTGGATGTCTTTGTCTGTGCCCCCGTCCTTGCTGACAATGCTGCCGAGGTATGTGAAGCTGTCAGCGTTTTCCAAGTCCTCTCCGTTTAGTACTATGTTGTTGTGCGTTCTGGTAAGTGGTCAGTATTCTACCCGCTTGAAACTTGAAAGCGGGTGCAGACAGGGGGACCCGCTTTCTCCCTACCCTACTTACATTTAATATGCGCAGAGATTTTGTCACTGATGATTCGAAAAAGTAAAGATGTTAAAGGCATTAGCATAAAAAACACAGAATTTCTCCTGACACAGTTTGCAGACGATACTTTTCTGCTACTTGATGGTTCTGAACAGTCTCTGAAGGAAACTATAGATATCCTTGATGAATATGCACAGATGTCAGGCTTG
>JADBJO010000582.1:270000-280000 GCA_016801955.1 Conus betulinus
CCCAGTGAACTACGTGTGGAAGTCTAAGGTCACTTACTGTTCCAAAACATTCAAGAAATGGTACGTAGAATATCAATGTGTGGTGACGGATCATGCCGCGTTACAAGTCCGTACTGTCAATGTAAAAAAAAAAAAAAAAAAAAACAAAACAAAACAAAACAAAAAAACAAAACAAAACAAAAAAAAAAAAAACTATGAAGTGTGGGTAATGACAAAAGATGGTTACAGATGTTCCTGCGTTTATTGACAAAAAGATCTGCGAAGCTCAAGACACGCTCGAGTGACAGGTAAAAAATAACCGACACGACTTGAATCTTCTACAATCCAGACCAACCAGTGTGTCCCTCTCTTTCGTACAAAGCTGCCATTGATTATACAGCCATTTGGACGTTAAAAGTTGGTGAGAGAAAAAAAAAAATGCGCCGACGTATTGACATATCAAAACATGCGTTGATGTCAGAATCGTAACATAACTAATATATTGACTCCCTTAAATCTGATACAATTGGGTTGTGCTGTGGGCGCCGGTCATTCTCCTTAATTCATGGTTCCCGGGTTTAAAAACAAGTGAAAAAGTGACGAAAAACAACGGAGCCACAGAAATGCATAATTAAGCGACATGCGCAAACAGACACTGCAGAACGAACAGCTAGAGTGCGCTGTGGACGGTGATCACAGTTTCAGAACTTAGTCACCGGGCTACAACATGACTGGCATGTCATGAATCCTACCCAAAGAGGACTTGTGGATTTTTTCTGACCAAAGACGGATGAAGAGGCTACAAAGGCAGAAAGACTGTGGACAACAGGAAAGCTAAAGCAGAGTCAAGGACAGTGACAGAAAAGAGGAAGTCCCTAGAAGAGAATTTCTGGATGGATGGAGATACCATTTGGACTGAAAGATCGCCCAAATCAGCCAAAGGAAAGATACAGTTTGGACTGAAAGACATAGTTTTGACTGAAAGAGACCCCCAATTCTGCCTAAGGAAGATACAATTTGGACTGAACGATCCCCCAAATCTGCCAAAGGAAAATACAATTTGGACTGAAAGATACCCCAAATCTGCCTATGGAAGATACAATCTGGACTGAAAACATCCCCCCAATCTGCCAAAAAAAAGATACAATTTGGATCGAAAAATCCCCCAGATCTGCCAAAGGAATATTTTGACTGAAAGATACAGTTTTGACTGAAAAATCCCCCAAATCTGCCAATCAAGACACATATTTGACTGAAAGATACCCAAGATCTGCCAAATGAAGATACAATTTTGACTGAAAGATCTCCCACGACGGCTGAATGAAGCTATAATTTTGACTAATAGACCCAAGAAGCAGCCAAATGAAGATAGACTTTTCATCATCATCATCATCATCATCATCATCATCATCATCATTATTTTCATTATCATCATCTATCATCATCATCATCATCATCATCATCATCATCATCATCATCGTCAACATCATCATCATTACTATTATTATCATTTTTATCAACATCATCATCATCATCTGTAAGACAGTAGGCTGTTGTTTAGCAGCAACAAAGGCCCATCACACTGTCATCACCCTTCCCAAATTATTCAAATTGTCTAAAGAGGCGTAAGGGGTTTGCAAGAGTAGTAGGCTACACTCATGCCCTTTATTATTATTATTTATAGTCCCCGGTCTATAAAGACTGAACACATTGGATGCATGCATTAGTTCTTGAGCCAGTTGGGCTATCTGATCAGTAAGAACAAAAGTTGTGGGGCCTGCCTAATCCATGATCATCTTTCTTGACTTTGAATTTGACACCACACGCAGCATGTTATCCTTCGACAAGGTAAATCACATCGCTTTTGCACGATTTTAGCATGATTGTTAATTTGGGCACATCAGGCAATCCGAGAAAATGTCGTTTCTTTTTTTTTTTTTGTTGGCGCTTATTGGGTATCCTGAAGTTTTTCTAAACAACAACAACAACCAAACAAACACCCACCCACAAAAATAAACAGAAGATAAGAAAAAGAAAAAAAAAGTGTCGTAAAGCTTAACTATTAAATGACTTTCAAAGTGGTGATCAATGACAGCTGTTTTTCTAACACGTGTTTCATGGCACAGTGTAATAAATCGACAGTGAGGAGTGCCTGTCCATGCTGATGCACTAAATGCAGCAGCCAGAGCTTTTTTTTCGGCAGGGAAAGTGGAATTATACAGGGTTTACCTCTGGCCTACCTACAGCGTCCACTTTCCATCTCGATTTGAAGAACTGTGTATGGATCTGCGGGATCAGAAGACTTGGAGGCATCTAGGGGAGGAAATAACAGTGATGATGTATACCAACAACATAGTCACAAATCTGACGGTTAACAAAACGATGGAGTAGAAATGGGTATACAACCTGTCTGTGGCGAAAAATGGTATGGTCGTGCGCGTAGCAGGATCGTTCAGAGCAAATCTTACAATGAGGCAGAGGAACTGTGAACAAGAACTAACGGACAAGTAGGGTAAACCCTGTTCCCATGATTAAATACGTACGCGGCCATAACTCCGCGAATGCTGCTTATGACACCGAATCGCCTGGAAGAAATGACAACACAGAGCACACAGAACAAATAAGGAGACAACTCCCAAAAAGGTTTGTACATATATCCTGTATATGACACATCTATACAGCAACAACAACTGTAGAGATGAAACAAACGCAAAGTAACATGCATCAATACACGTGTAGTGTGTGTCTTTTATATCTTTCAACGTTTATATACAAGTGTAGATAGATAGATAGATAGATAGATAGATAGATAGATAGATAGATAGATAGATAGATACTGAACGACTTGGTTGTCGGGAAAACAAGTGCAGGCTGATCAATACTTCCCTCACCACACTAGTGGCTTGGAAAAGATTGTATTTATATATTGCACACACACACACACACACACACACACACACACACACACACACACACACCAGATTTCAAGTCTGCATTAACGGCTTTACACCGTCCTGATCTCATCAGTGAAATTTTATTTTCAATTCACCAGTTAATGATGCGAGGTTCTCAAATAACATTATTATGGGTACCCGGTCACTGCAATCTTCGAGGGAATTAATTGGCTGATACCTGTGCAAAAGAGGCTTCAATGTACAAATCGAATACAGTTTTATGTGATATTCCTTATTCGGTTCTTGAAATAAACAATATTCTGACAAAAACACTCTGGGACCAGAGAAGAACACAGTACATTGAAGCTGCCATACAGAAGAACAGATGGGATCTTACTGCCCCCAGCAGTCATTGTATAAGTCCGCCAGGTTCTATTCCGAATCGAAATTTATTGCACAAAATACGGGTGGATGGTTGGTTAGGCAGGTTTTTAAAACCATCTGCTTTGTGTGTCTGTGGTCAAAATCTTAATGTATCTCATTTTTTTACTTGAATGTTCCATAACAAAAACGTATTTTCAATGTCTTCATGATCAAATTTTGTCTCTAAAAATCTACCTTTAACATTGCATAGTGTTTTTTGTCCCAACCCAGAAAATGGGTGGAGTCTAGCCAATTTTGGCTGTAAATCTGATCAAGTCTCATCCACTTGGCAGATATTTCTAACGGATTTCTTTTTTTTTTTTCTTTTTTGGTTTAGTGGTCTGATGTACACGTAGAGCAAAGAATTTGTTACATGACATAGCTGTCCGACTCTCACGTGTACTAGGTCGCATTATTTTCATTTACGAAATTCTTGCATAGGTTGTGCGCGCGAGAGAGAGAGAGAGAGAGAGAGAGAGAGAGAGAGAGAGAGAGAGAGAGAGAGAGAGAGAGAGAGAGAGAGAGAGAGAGAGAGAGTTTTTTTTGTTTATAGGTGAGTGCATGCTCTGCGTACGTCTATACATTTTTTTGTGTGGATAAGTTTTTGAGTGTGTGTAGGGGAGGGGGCGGTTTGTGTGTGTGTGTGTGTGTGTGTGTGTGTGTGTGTGTGTGTGTGTGTGTGTGTGTGTGTGTGAGAGAGAGAGAGAGAGAGAGAGAGAGAGAGAGAGAGAGAGAGAGAGAGAGAGAGAGAGAGAGAGAGAGATTTGGTTTTATTTGTTTGTCAGTGAGTGAATATATGTGCGTGCTCGCATACACGTGAGTAGGGGGAATGGAAGCGTGGTTTTTGTTGTGTGTGTGTGTGTGTGTGTGTGTGTGTGTGTGTGTGTGTGTGTGTGTGTGTGTGTGTGTGTGTGTGTGTGTGTGTGTGTGTGTGTGTGTGTGTGTGTGTGTGTGTGTGTGTGTGTGTGTGTGTTGTGTGGGTTTAGGGGGCGGGGGCCTTTTTTATGGTGTTCTGTGTGTGTGTGTGTGTGTGTGTGTGTGTGTGTGTGTGTGTGTGTGTGTGTGTGTGTGTGTGAGAGAGAGAGAGAGAGAGAGAGAGAGAGAGAGAGAGAGATTTGTTATTCTCAGTACAGTTAAGATGTAATTTGGTTTATTGTTACAATTCCTGTTTCTATTATTCTACTTACAAATGTAAATGTTTCCCTGTTAATTTTTCCTTTACGATCTTTATGTCTTTCAGATGTTATTTGTATTATTTTCTTTCTCTCATTTATTTATTTCGGTTTATCCTTTTAAAATGTCAGTACAACAATATGTTAATCTGACAGTAAATGGTTTCAGTCAGTCAGTCAGTCAGTCAGTATTTTCAATTTTCTCTCCATACAACAAAAGATTCTGGCAGTGTTTCATGTTAAAGATGTTCGAGAGTAATGTATTCCATAAAAGTGCCTGCCGTTTTATGAGTAGAACAACTTTGTTCTTTCTGTTAGTACGACTGTAAACACCAGCAGAATAATGTTGCTTCTTCTGTTAGTGCGACTGTAACCATTAGTAGAACAATGTTGCTTCTTCTGTTAGTGCGACTGTAACCTCTAGTAGAATAATGTTATTTCTTCTGTTAATGCGACTGTAACCATTAGTAGAACAATGTTGCTTCTTCTCTTAGTGCGACTGTAACCTCTAGTAGAAAAATGTTATTTCTTCTCTGTAGTGCGACTGTAACCATTATTAGAACAATGTTGCTTCTTCTGTTAGTGCGACTGTAACCACTAGTAGAACAATGTTGTTTCTTCTGTTAGTGCGACCGTAACCACTAGTAGAACAATGTTGTTTCTTCTGTTAGTGCGACTGTAACCATTAGTAGAACAATGTTGTTTTTTCTGTTAGTGCGACCGTAACCATTATTAGAACAATGTGTTTTTCTTCTGTTAGTGCGACCGTAACCACTAGTAGAACAATGTTGTTTCTTCTGTTAGTGCGACTGTAACCATTAGCAGAACAATGTTGTTTCTTCTGTTAGAGCGACTGTAACCATTGGTAGAACAATGTTGTTTCTTCTGTTAGTGCGACTGTAACCATTATTAGAACAATGTTGTTTCTTCTGTTTGTGCGACCGTAACCATTATTAGAACAATGTTGTTTCTTGTGTTAGTGCGACTGTAACCTCTAGTAGAACAATGTTGTTTTCTTCTGTTAGAGCGACTGTAACCATTATTAGAACAATGTTGTTTCTTGTGTTAGTGCGACCGTAACCACTAGTAGAACAATGTTGTTTCTTCTGTTAGTGCGACTGTAACCACTCGTAGAACAATGTTGTTTCTTGTGTTAGTGCGACTGTAACCACTCGTAGAACAATGGGTTTTTTTTTCTGTTAGTGCGTCTGTAGTCATAAGTAGAAACAGTGCTGTTTCTTTTGTAAGCGCGATTATAACCGCTTGTGGAACAATTCTATTTTTGATACTAGTGTGACTGTACCCGTGCTATACACATGGCTGACTGCAGAGGGGTTTTTTTTCCATTGTAACCCGTAAATCTCACCTGCAGATGATTGCGAACTAGTAGACATTTTGCGTACGTGCTGGCTCAGGCAAGAGTGTGCGTGCACGGGCGTTTATGCAAACTGAGTGTGACCATGTAAAGATGGGGAGAAGTGGGGAGAATGGGAAGGTGGGCAGGGGACGGGGAAGGACGTTGGTATTTTTTGTGTGTGTGTGTGTGTAAGGGTATTAACCCAACGGTAAAAGATGAACTGTTGTCGGTACACTTTATTGCATGGATAACAAAAGTGAATAATAAGCACATGTTTAGGGTAGTGTGTGTGGTTGTGTCAGGCTGCAGTTTTGTACACGAATTCAAAGGAAGAGACTAATATGTTTTTAACAAAAAAAAACTGGCATGAAATGGATAGAATCTGGTGATAAATATCGATAGTGGTTCTTTTTTATACTGAACGGTTTGTAACGTCGTTAACAAACAAAAAGTTTTCAATCATAATGTATTAAGGTTTGGTACAAGAATGTATGGTTACAAGAACCACAGACATGGGTTATGAATGAAGAAGCTCATAAAGGAGGATGTGGGTACGAAGACCGTTTTTTTTTTTTTCAATTACTTAGAAATCACATAATAATTCCTTTTTTTTTTTTTCAAACATTTGTCAACCGAGACAAAATCAAATGAAACAATTCATGTCTTCAAACGAGATGTCAACAATCAGAAGTTTTGTCAATCTGCATTACGTAGGCTCTAGACAAAGGACCTCAGATATTAAGCCAGATCAATAGCGTTGATTGTGGTTAGGGATGCCGCTATGTACAGTCTGTGTTACGCGTTACACATCCTAATGTGTTACATGTTTTCACTGAATGCACAGGAAAATGTATCTTCACGTCAGATGCTTTCTTGTTTTCTACTTTTCACCGATGGGCCGTTGTTGTTTTTGTCAAATAAGATGCTCTCTCTCTCTCTCTCTCTCTCTCTCTCTCTCTCTCTCTCTCTCTCTCTCTCTCTCTCTCTCTCTCTCTCTTGTCAATAATTCATTTATTCATCAGATGTAAATGGTAGGCATGCTGGTCACAAAATGCAGAGAAGTATATATATGGACTAGTCCGCATGCACTGACACCTCCTTGATGGAACTGAAAGACCCCCTCCCCCCCCACCTCTTCCCTCTTTATCTGTGTGTGTGTGTAGTAGTAGTAGTAGTAGTAGTAGTAGTAGTAGTAGCAGTACTTTAATTTAACGTCTCTTCACCCTCAAGTGACATTCGACAAAAAAAAAAGCATGTGAGAGAATCTTTTAAGTGTTGAGTGTTTTTGAGTAAATGTAACATCAATGCCATACTTAAGTTTCGGATTCTACAACACAAATGATCTCAACATTACCAACAACTATCAAAGAAAAATACCAGCAGAACTAGAATGCAAAGTTTCTGAAAACAACTTAAGAAGATCAAGGTCATTAACTATTTTCTGTAATGTTATTGGATTTCGATGGTTGAGCTCAGTACTTCCATTTTTGAGCATTTGAGCTTTTATGGCAGGACAGTGCAGAAGCAGATGATTCGTAGAAATTTGACTCCCACAAACACAAATAATATCCTTACAAAATTTTGTTTTGAGAGCATTTAGACGAATTTTAAACATCAAAGACGCAATTGATCTGGATTTGATTTGACTTAAACTCTTAATTATTATATCCCAATGCAGTGTGTCACAAGCTTTTACACAATTATGTGAATATTAAATAAATTATGTGAATATTGAATATCTAGGTCTTCAACTTGTCAACAAAATTATCCTTTGCTAACTTGTGTCAAAGTATTTATAATATTCATGTAGATCTAGCTTAACATTAAGTTTAATTGTCCCTGCAGCGTTGCGTGCTGCACTCTTGGCTGCTTGATCTATCTGTTCATTAAAGACAATTCCACAGTGAGATGGAATCCAATAAAAAGTAACACTGATATCTTTGCTTGCTAAGTGATGTATCAAGTGCTTGATTTCCTGTATCATTTCAACCCGTGCCTTGGTATTGTGACCTTTGATGGCATATAATACTGATTTTGAATTCACACAAAATAATAGTTTGCATGCATTTAAAGGTAACTCTTTAATGTGATGTAACGTCCTTAAAATGGCTATTAATTCAGCAGTGAAAATGGAATAATGTCTACCAATATTATAACGTTTTAATGTTTTCAAGGAAGGAATAACAAATGCTGATCCTGCACTGCCATTTTCTATTACAGACCCGTCTGTGTAAATCTTGATATAATCAGTATACTTGTTTTCAATGCTTATGTTTACTAAAATTTTTCAAGATATTTGGAGATTGATTTTTGTTTAAATTTGTATCATCAATATCAAAAGCAGGTTTAATATGCTCCCAGGGTGCTACTGGTGAAACAGGTGGTTTAGTAGTTTATTTCTTGGTGTTTTAATTCTTTAGCATTGATTATATCGGTGGCATAGGAATTGATTGATTGTAAAGAGTGTATTGTTTTAGCTCTTTTAGCAAAATCTTTCGTGGAGTCTAATCTATTTCTTCCTTACAAAATGTATCAAAAGCAAAAGACTTTACTATAAATTTAGCGCAAGAATTTTTCCTATTGTCATCTAGAGGAAGCACACCCGCTTCTTTATTGGATCCTAGATTGGAACATGTATTGGTACCCCAAGTGCTAGCTTTGCAGTCTATGCTTTGAAGTTTGGATAATAGGTGCTTGGGGGCATTAAAGAAAACTTCTTGGGCGTATATTAAACGAGATCGAACAAGTGAGTTTGCAAGACATAAAAGTGCTTTAGTATCTTGACCCCAACGTTGTTTACTTATAATTTTGAGAAAATTTATGCTTTTCGTGCTTTATCAAGTATATGATATATATGTTGATTCCAGGTAAGTTTTGATGACAGATAAACACCTAAAAACTTTACACTTTGTACAAACTTAAGGGCAGTTCCATTAATGCTGAATATTGGCATTTTCTGGGTTATAACCTGAGTCAAAAAGGACCATGTTTGTTTTTTCTAAAGATAATGATAAACCATTTTCTTTCATGAAATTAGTGATTTTATCTAATTCCTTTTGGTAAAACTTTTTTTTTTTTTTTGTATAGTTTAATGCTCTAATGGGTGTGTTGCATGAAACGTGTGTGTGTGTGTGTGTGTGTGTGTGTGTGTGTGTGTGTGTGTGTGTGTGTGTGTGTGTGTGTGTGTGCCGCTGTCTCTGTCTCTCTCTGCAAGTGTATATGGTGGATACGTGGGCGTGTGTGTGTGTGTGCTTTTTTGTGTGTGTGTGTGTGTGTGTGTGTGTGTGTGTGTGTGTGTGTGTGTGTGTGTGGCGCTGTCTCTCTCTCTCTCTCTCTGCAAGTGTATATGGTGCATGCGTGGGCGTATGTGTGTGTGCATGTGCGTGTGTGTGTGTGTGTGTGTGTGTGTGTGTGTGTGTGTGTGTGTGTGTGTGTGTGTGTGCCGCTGTCTCTGTCTCTCTCTGCAAGTGTATATGGTGCATGCGCGCGCGCGCGCGCGTGTGTGTGTGTGTGTGTATGTGTGTGTGTGTGTGTGTGTGTGTGTGTGTGTGTGCGTGGCGGCGCGCGCGCGCGCGCGTGCGTGCATGTGTATATGTGTGGGTGCACGCACGCGCGCACGCACGGGTGTGTTTCCTGACGAACGCCTGACTGCATGGGTCTGGTCCCTGAACGGGGTTTGGTCTGAGTCAGCAAGTGTGTTGGTGTCCTCTTGCCTCCTTCCTGTCCCGTTGTGGCCTGTCTGTCAAATGTGTACCTGTGGAAGAGGAGAATAACACTACCTCCGACTGCCGACACATGGGTACGATTCGCGTAACTCGGGTTCTCTCTTTCTCTCTCTCTCTCTCTCTCTCTCTCTCTCTCTCTCTCTCTCTCTCTCTCTCTCTCTCTCTCTCTCACCACACTCTTGGCGGATCTGTCGTCCATCAGGTTTGTTTGCACTCGATGGCTTGCTAGCTGTGTCGCTTGGGTAATTATGTCATTGGATATCGTCGTCTTTGAAAGTCGGGGGGGAGGGGGGGGGGGGGGGGGGGGGGGGAGGGGGCTATGCTGGGGATGGGTTGGAGATGGGATGGGTCTGGGTTGCAGACAGGGTTGGTGAGTAGAGGTAGGTGTGTGTGGGGGGGGGGGGGGGGGGATAGCTGAGGGGAGGCATGAAACATGCTTAATGCCAATGT
>JADBJO010000582.1:295000-320000 GCA_016801955.1 Conus betulinus
CAATACACGGACAAGGTACAATGTCGGACTGCTCAGAAACAGGGACACATGGGCAGCATTCCAGATCAGCCTTTCAAACAGGTTCCAGCCTCTACAAGAGCTGATACGGTGAGACGGACATCGAGACACAGTGGGAACACTGCAAGAAGTTCTGGCAGACACATGTGAAGAGATCATTGGCGAGAAGAAGACCCAACACAAAGAATGGATCTCTGCCGACACCATCCACAAGCTGGAAACAAGGAGAGAGAGAAGAAAACCACGCTGACCACGAGCCGGACAAGAGCAGCTAAGGCAAAGGCACAGGAATAGCACACAGCAGCAAACAGAGAAGTAAAGAGGAGCATCAGAAGGAAGGACAAGAGGACTACTACTTTGACGACCTGGCCAGACAAGCAGAGGCAGCAGCCGGACAGGGGAACCTGAAGGACCTGTACCTGGTGACCAAGAAGCTGACAGGCAAGTTCCAGCAGACAGACAAGCCAGTGAAGGACAAGAACGGAAACCCACTGACAACAATCGAGGAACAGCTGAAGCGATGGACAGAACACTTGAGAGAGCTGCTGAACCGCCCCACCCCTGACGCACCACCAGACATTCCAACGCAGAGACAGAACTGCCCATCAGCTGCGACAAACCCTCAAAAGCAGAGATCAAGAAGGCCATCATGACTCTGAACAATGGGAAGGCTGCAGGGCCGGACGAGATACCAGCATAAGCCATCAAAGCAGACACAGAGACAGCTGTCAACATGTTATACAGCCTCTTCAGCAAGACCTGGGAGAAAGAGGAGGTACCGGCACAGTGGAAAGAAGGAATCATCATCAAGCTGCCAAAGAAAGGAGACCTGAGGGACTGCACTAACTATCGAGGGATCATGCTCCTGTCAACGCCAGGCAAGGTTCTCAACAGGGTTCTACTGGAGAGGATGAAAGAGGCTGTCGACCCCAAGCTCCGAGACCTGCAGGCAGGCTTCCGGCGAAACAAATCATGTGTCGACCAGATCGCCAGCCTGCGCATCATGTGGAGCAGTCGCTGGAGTGGACCCCCCCCCCCCCCCCCCCCCCCCCCCCCCTCTACATCAACTTCATAGATTACGAGAAGGCCTTCGACAGTGTGGACAGAGAGACGCTATAGAAGCTGCTGAGGCATTACGGAGTCCCCGAGAAGATCATCTCCCTCATCCAGTACACCTACCAGGACATGAACTGCAGGATTACCCACGCCGGTCAGCTGTCTGAAAGTTTCGAGGTGAAGACTGAAGTTTGGCAGGGGTGCCTGCTGTCGCCGTTCCTCTTCCTCTTGTCATTGACAGGATCATGAAGACCACTACAACAGGCAGGAACAACGGTACACAGTGGACACTCTGGACGCAGCTCGACGACTTCGACTTCGCTGACGACCTGGCGCTCCTATCACACAGCCACAGCCAGATGCAGGTCAAGACCACTCGCCTGGAGACCACATCAGCCGGGACAGGGCTCAAGATCAACAGGAAGAAGACCGAGCTAATGAAAATCAACACCACTGCCAACATACCAGTCACAGTCGGTGGAGAGCCCATCAGGGAGGTGGAGTCTTTCGTTTTACTGGGAAGCGTGGTTGACCAACAGGGAGGTACGGACCGAGACGTCACAGCCAGAATCGGCAAGGCAAGAGCAGCTTTCGTCATGCTCACGAACATCTGGGCGTCTGGAGGAACCAGCATAAGAACCCAACTCCGCATCTTCAATCCAATGTGAAATCAATTCTGCTCTATGGATGCGAGACATGGCGGACAACACAGACGATGCAACAAAAGATGCAGACATTCTTCAACACCTGTCTGAGGCGCATCTACAAAATTCGATAGCAGAGAAGATCCGAAACGAAGATCTGTGGGAGCGTGCGGGACAGGAACCAGTGGCCAAGCAGATACTGCGAAGGAAGTGTGGCTGGATCGGACACACCCTCAGGAAGCCAGCGTCCAGCACCACACGTCAAGCCCTGACCTGGAACCCGCAGGGAAAGAGGAAGAGAGGCCGGTCTCGCAACAGCTGGGGGCGAGACACTGAGGCGGAGCTGAAACAACAAGGGACGAACTGGACTGGAATGACCAGAACAGCCCAGAACAGAGTGCGATGGCGAACGGTCGTCGATGGCCTATGCTCCACCGGGGAGCGATGGGCATAATGAGTGAATGACACAGACACCTGGAGTAACAAAGGAAACAAGCTTGAAAGCAGGAGCCGTTGCCAAGTACTACGTCATCGCAAAGTATAGAACTGAGTATCTCAGAGTACTGAGAGGCCATGACAGACCAGGGCAGTTCAAAAACTGTCCCACAGAGACACACACGTGCCTAGAATCTAGAAAGATGGGAAGGATGTTCAATCTATTATGGACCTCCTTGAACACAGCTGGTTCAACCCAATGTCTCCTGGGGAGCAGGACCTAGAGGGCCTATCCACTGGCACAATTGCAACTCCTGATATCACAAAAAATCTTCTGGAGGCACATCAGTCAGGTGAAAGCCAATACCAGAGTTTCAAGCAGACACGACTGGATGGAGACCCGCCAATGGTTGAATTCTGCGACACAATGAAGAAGCTGAACCTGAAGACATTCTTAAGTGTTGGCAAAAAAAATGTTCATGGTAAGAAGGTGCAAGATGTGGAGGCAGACCGAAATCTGTTTAGGTACATGCTTTTGGTGGCTGAGAGATGAAAGCTACATACGAAGGATGTTCTGAGTCACCCGTCGGGACCTCTTCCATGGTTTCTTGCCAACATCGTCAGCTCCCAGCGCAAAACAAACAAATCTGCCCTGGCCGTTGAGTTGGAAACAAAAAATGTCTCTTGTGCTGAGGACATCCCCAGACCGTCAGCCTGCTTCATTGACGGCATGAACCTGGTGCATAGTATGAACAGGAACAAGAAGACTTATACACTGCAACCAGCCACCGACTCCCGGCTGGGAGGTCGTGGGTTCGAATCCCATCAGAGTCATGTGGTTTTTTTTCTGCCCCGACAGGCTCCTACCCAGAGTTGAGTTTGCTGCGGATTCAGTTGGGAAGACTGGGACCACACAGTCGAGTTTCATCCACTTAATGGATGCGTTTTTTGAGAATGTTGCTCAGATTATCCCAACCAACACTGCAGGTGCCTGTATCTCTCCGGCCTGGTTGACGTCGGGATATATTATGAAAGGAAGCGCAGAGTACAGCCCTGTCATGTAGTCTCAGACCGGAATGGAAATCCGTAGCATCATCTTTATCATCCTCATTTCTCATCGATCAGCATAAAGTCTCAAATTCTGTGGCCCTTCATGCCCTACTCTCATGGTGACCCTCAATTTCGATGTCCTCTCCACGTCCGTGGCCTTGGTTTGGTTCCGTCAAGGTCAGCGGTATTGGCGAGTCCATGGGGGCTGTCGTTGGACGGACGTGGTGGCGCCCTTCGGGTGAAAGCTCACTCACGCCGGCTCCGCGACTAAGCAATTATTGTCATCATTAGGGGGCTTAGTAGGTGGTGTCCTGCGTATGTTAGATCAGAACAAGCGCCACTGAACACCACCGAAGTGACTCGGCAGCAGTGCAGTGTCTCCTTCGGTGGGTTGCTTCTTGACGACTTGACATTGACTGCTCCCTGTGGATTGCCGGTGCCGGGGCTGCGGCGGGGCCGACCGGGCTCTGGCTGTGGACGGGTTTGTCGGAATGAGCGGCGTGGGTGCACTGCCCCTGAGGTGGTGCAGAGGTTGGGACAGAAAAAAAAACCAACACAGTACTGTACAAGAACCTTTCAGGTCACCACAACATCCAGCAATGGAGAAAGTTCTTGTGTAGTCCAGGAAACAAAAGCAGCCTCATCAAATTCTTGGTGGAGCAATGAAAACAGACAGATCACAGAAAGAAACTGAGTGGAAAGACAGTGTGCGTCACAAGCGAGGAATCCTGCTTTCGAATGACAGGCGATGCCTGTGTGGAGGTCCCAGAGCTGTTGTCAACTCAAGAAGAAACCGGCACGCGCCTGCTGCTCCATGCTTTGCATGCTGCAAGGTCTGGCTTAAAAGCTGTAGTCGTCACAGCTGAGGATATTGATGTCATGGTTCTCTGCTTAGACCTCCACAAGGACATTCCCTGCCACGTCTATCAGAAGCGTGGCACACAGAGCCGCACACGATTCGTGGACATCACCAAGCTAGGAAGGGCACTAGGAGACAGGGTGTGCAACAGCTTAATAGGGCTGCATGCCTTTGCAGGCTGTGACATCATCAGTACCTTTGCTGGTCGTGGGAAGCTAGGCGCCCTGAAGCCGCTGAAGGACACCTCCTTCCAGAAGATTTTCTGCCAGCTAGGCCAGTCATGGGATGTTTCCCAGGAACTGTTTGAGAGGGTCCAGCAGTTCACCTGTCACATGTACACAGCAGGTAGCAACACAACACAAGTGAATGAACCGTACTACCAGCTATTCTGTGCCCAAACGTGGGGAAGTCGAGTCCAGTCAACTTCCTCCATGCAGAGAATGCCTCTTCATGCACGTTCTTTGAACTAACTACAGGCTGCAATTTAGAGGTGCTTCCTGCAGAGTCAGCCTGCTGTACCAGATCCAACAGAGAGTAGATGGATCAATGATGAAGGTGGCCAGCTGTCCATACACTGGATGCGCACACAGCCTTCACCAGAGGTGGTCTTGGAGCTTCTTGCCTGCAAGTGTACGCGCTCTTGTGTGTTGCCCAACTGCTTCTGCATTGCCAGTGGGCTACACTGCACAGATCTCTGCAAACTCCAAGCCTGCAGCAACCAGAAGCAAGATGATGACCCTCAGTTTCGGCTTGCAGACTCAGACAGTGACAGTGATAAGATGTCTGACGATGAACTTTGAAAATTGTTACTTGGTCCTGTCTGCTGGTTGCGCTGTAGCAAGCATGCAGAACTTTGTGATGAACTGAAATCTATGAATTACACCTAAATATTGTTGGACAATGTTCTAATGGATCCCTTCTATCACCAAAATGAAACATTTGGATGCCAAAGGGAGTATCTGAAAAAATATGTTAAGATGATCGCTAAAATGATTTGAAACTTTAAATCTAGCAAGGATTGCCTTATGGGATGATTTTTGTTCTATTTTATGGACAAATGATAGTGTGTGTGTGGTTGTCTGTATGTGTGTGTGTGTGTGTGTGTGTGTGTGTGTGTGTGTGTGTGTGTGTGTGTGTGTGTGTGTGTGTGTGTGTGTGTGTGTGTGTGTGTGTGTGTGTGTGTGTTGTGTGTGTGTGTGTGTGTGTGTGTGTGTGTGGTGTGTGTGTGCGTGCGTGCGTGCGTGCGTGTGTGTGTGTGTGTGTGTGTGTGTGTGTGTGTGTGTGTGTGTGTGTGTGTGTGTGTGTGTGTGTGTGTGTGTGTGTGTGTGTGATCTATGCTTAAAAGAAAGCATTTCTTTTCAACACCTGTTTTTCATCATAAGCATTCCGTCATATGTTAATCTATTCATGTTTATAGCCCTATGGACCATGATGGATCATATCGGGACTGTCATATTGTTGACGTTTTTCCCTTACACAGCTGATTAACGATAACTCCCCAATGAAACGCATTTTGTTTACTTAAAAATGTAAAAAATGGGCCTTACAAGAGGTTCATCGATAAAATCACAGACCCAATGGAAAAACAACAACAACGTATACACCAATCTCTCTCTCTCTCTCTCTCTCTCTCTCTCTCGCACCTCTCTCTCTCTCTCTCTCTCTCTCTCTCTCTCTCTCTCTGTAACTATATGGGTTTTGATGTTGGACTCTTGCAATGGCTATAAAAGCAACAATAACCGAGGTGCTCTGAGTCCCCTGCCACCGGCTTTCAGCACGTTGACGCAGGGCTGTGAAGGAAGGCCTTTTGTCCGGGTAATACCACCGACTGCTTAATGTTTCCGGGGGGACACACTCTCTCCTCCTGCGACCCAACCAACCATTTCAAATTGCCCACCCGCCTCCATTCCGGCTGAACCGGTCCAGTGTTTACAATGCTCCAAACTCGTATCCCTGCTCGCTAGCCTCTTTCACTTTACCACCCGTACCCCCACCCCCCCCACCTTTTGCCCATCTCTCTCTCTCTCTCTCTCTCTCTCTCTCTCTCTCTCTCTGTCTCTATATAGTTGAGTCTAACCCACACATTAATGTAGATCCTCTTCGCGTTCCATTAATGACAATGGAACTTAGTTCTGAATGAATGTCATACCGCGCTTACGTGTAGACTTCGTTCAGAACAAGGATTGACGTCAGTGTATTCCAAGAGCGATCATTGGAGAGACCGGGCTCAGCCAGTCCTCTTCAGCTCCCCTATTGGTTGTCGGATAAACCACAACTGTGTGGGGCTGCTAGAAAACTGGGAAACGATCAGAACGGAGTTTGACATGGCGTATGCAGGAGTAACGTTCTAAGCCCTCTCTGGAGATTCAAGGCTACTAACCAAACCGGAGTCTCCCTGTCAACACACCACCTCCTGAAATCTAGTCCTGTCTGGTGGAGTCCATCCAGGAACAATCAGCCACGTGATGCAGCTAGCCAGCCTGAGATCCGAGACCGAGGCAATGACTGGGCATTGACAGCCAGCCATCAAAGTCGTGCCATCCATCCGGTCCACTACAGCGCCGCTACCCACGCCAGGACTTCACTACGGCTAGGAACGGCCAGGAGGGTCCGTCCTTACTGGCAGAGAGGCAACACATTTCCGAAGAGAGCCCTCCAGAGAGCCAGCGACCGTAAGTTCCAGGACTGGTCCAGACAGAGAGTGATGGCGTTTGAAGTAAAACACCATGCCGTCTTTCTCTAATCGCTGCGAAAACAACGAATAGGGTCATAGCTTCTCAGCAACTCCTCTTCGTCAAATGATGATGATGATGATGATGATGATGATGATGCAATTTTTCCACAAACTGACTAACAGTTTGCAGCAGTGGATTTTCCCTCCCTGTTATTCCCTTGTTTCTTTTTGTTTTTTTTTCCCTTATTTCTTTTGCCTAAGGTTGTTTTTTTTTTTTTTTCCCTTCCCCTCTTATCTCTTTCCCCCTTCCAAATCATTTTTACTTTCCGTTCAATAGAAAGCTTTTGAGTCCAAAAATGGTTGGGTTTAAATCACATTTTTTTTTTTTCTTTAACTGACTCACAACGAGTTCCATGAGGACCGTGGCTGAAGATTACATTTGGTATTATTTGAAAAAAAAAGGCATTTCTTGTCCAAAGAAAGACTACGCTACGTGCAATAAAGTTCAAAGCGCCATGAGACACCTTTGCGACGACATAGAATGCAAATACTTCAAAAACAACAAATTGAATTTGAGTGATACAACATTCCAGAGTTTCAAGCGTCTGACAGACGAGCTTTTTCGGGATGGCATAAACTGGGGGAGGTTTGGAGTGTACTTTTACTACGGAGGTCAGTTCGCTCTACACGCTTTCCTAAAATCCCCGGAATATACGGTTGTGGAGTCTGTGATAGACTGGGTATCCTTCTATGCCGAGACAGTCCTCCAGCCTTGGATGATGAAAAACAACGGCTGGGTCGGTTTTCTAGAGTTCTGCAACCATCTGAAACATGATCGGGCAGCGGGTTGCAATTGGAGTCAAAATGCTGTAGGTGTTGCAACTTTCGCTACGGTCTTCTCCTTAGTATGCGCCATAAGAAGGTTATGAGTTTGTAAACATTACTGTCACTCTCGTGAACGGGGGGGGGGGGGGGGGGGGGGGGGGGGGGGGGGGTAAGACAGCGGTAGATTGTTTTCTCGGTGATTCTGTCTGTCTGTCTGTCTGTCTGTCTGCATGTATGCATGTATGTATGTATGTATGTATGTATGTATGTATGTATGTATGTATGTATGTCTGTGTCTGTGCGTGTGTGTGTGTGTGTGTGTGTGTGTGTGTGTGTGTGTGTGTGTTTCTCTTAGTCTCTTGTGTCTATATCTCTCTGATTCTCTTTAGACTGCTATACTGCCTCTGTCTGTTTGTCTGTCTGTCTGTCTCTCTGTCTGTCTGTCTGTCTGCCTGCCTGCCTGCCTGCCTGTTTGTCTGTCTGTGTCTGTCTCTTCTCTCTATCTCTCTATTTCTCTTTAGACTGTTATGCTGCCTCTGTCTCCCTCCCTCCCTCCCTCCCTCTCCCTCCCCTCCCCTCCCTCCCTCCCTCTCTCTCACACACATGTATAGGGCCTAACTTGGCGTCCAGTACTTTTTCCATCTAGTAATTTTCCACTTAACTGATGAGGAGAGAGGGCGGGAGGGAGATGAGTTATAGCGTAAGGGGGCTGCTGCACCGAGTGGAAATCTCCGCAGTCTTCGATTGGAGGGAAAACAAACCGCATCCCGGCCTGTACTGAGGGCCCCGGTGATTTTTACTTTCTGCATCTGTCATAATACGTAATATTGTTTTCCACTCCGCCCACTGAATATCATTATCTCTCAGTTTTTGTTTTCCCTGGGTCTTGGTGGCTAAAATATATTTTTTTTCCACTCCGCCCCTACCAGAGTATTTCGTTTTCCCCCCCCGCCCACTAGTCCGATTATTGTTTTCCCTGGATCCTGTTGGCTAGAGCCCCCCCCCCCCCCCCCCCCCCCCCCCCCCGCCCCCCCCCCCCATACAGGCTTCCAAACCTGATGAAAGTCATCATTACAGTGTATAAGTGTGTATGCCGCTACAAACTTTACAACACTTCGCTTGGCCTTGGTTGTGTCCCCTTCCTGCAATGGGTTTTCTAAATGTTTTCCGTGAGGGCGAGACCTGAAGACTTTCTGCGCTCGCTCCCTTGGTGTCCTGTTGCTCTGAGACTACAGGCCCAGAGTATACCAAAGGTCGGACAGAACGGTGGACGGATTTTTATAAAGATATTCAAAAGAATCTTAACAGTCTGTCACACTTCGGAATAGCTTCGGAAAGCGTAAGTAGTATTTTGTTGCACTTACGTTTGTTTGAAAACTCTCAGTTTTCGGAACTTGTGTTTTCAACCGAAACTTCCAAAACCTCATTGCTTGAGATTTTTGCAAAAAAAAAAGTTACTGTAGAAACTACTGCTACAGACAAAAACGGGGTTGGCTACCAGGTTCTGGCGGTCAGTAAACTCCTTCTGTCGATTTTTTGTAGGTTAATTTCTGAGGTAGGAGAACGAGAGATAGAAGGAGTCACAGCGTTAAAAGCCGGTTTCAGACGTGTTTTTTTTTTAGGCCCTCCTGAAGACTTTTACATCTTTAAGGAAAGCGAGAAGGATAGGACACGAACCAATCGCAAAAAAACCACAGAGGTCAAATTGAAAATTACTTCAGAGCGCGAGAGCGATTTGAAGAGTTTAGTTGGGGAAAGTTGGTGCAAATATATTTTACCTGAGAGAAGGAGTTCTTGTGGTGGGTTCAATAAAATAAATAAGTGGGAGTATCCCCCAGGTTTGAAACTTTTGATTTTTTAAACCATTTATCTGTAGCACCAGCAGATTATTAACGTATTCAAAGCAAATAAGTCTTGAACCGCAGCAGGAAGCCCAGGAAGCGGAGGAAGAAGTCTTCACGGAACCGTTTCTCATGGAAGGATACGACGACGTCACTCCTCCAAGCGATGAATCCTGATAGATTTACTGGATTCGTCCTCTCAGCCTTTTGTGGGGCTTGACCAGACCCCTTCCTCACAAACCCCCACAACATCATTTTTTGTACCTGACCCCCAGACCAGGTCCAATCGGCCCAGGTCCAGCAACTCCAGCCAGCTCAGCAACCGGCCCAACAAGTCCAGCCTCCCAACGATGAATCTCTGATCGATTTACTGGATTCGTCCTCTTAGCCTTTCTGGGGCTTGACCAGGCCCCTTCCTCCCAACCCCCCACAACATCATTTTTTGTACCTGACCCAGACCAGGTCCAATCGGCCCAACAAGTCCAGCCTCCCGACGATGAATCTCTGATAGATTTACTGGATTCGTCCTCTCAGCCTTTCTGGGGGCTTGACCAGGCCCCTTCCTCCCAAACCCCCACAACATCATTTTTGTACCTGACTCAGACCAGGTCCAATCGGCCCAGGTCCAGCAACTCCAGCCAGCTCAGTAACCGGCCCAGCAACTCCAGCCGGGTCTGCAACCGGCCCAACGAGTCCAACCGGGTCTGCAGCCGGCCGGCCAGCAAGTCCAAGAGGGTCTGCAACCGGCCCAGCAAGCCCAAGAGGGTCTGCAACCGGCCCAGCGAGTCCAGCAGATCAGGATCGGCAGCCGGTTCAGCATTTCCAGCCGGGTCGGCAACCGGCCCAGAAAGTCCAACCGGGTCTGCAACCGGCCCAGCAAGTCCAACCAGGTTTGCAACCGGCCCAACAAGTCCAACAGGCTCGGCAGCCGGCCCAGCAAGTCCAACCTGGTCGGCAACCGGCCCAGCAAGTCCAGCAGGGGGGTCGGCAACCGCCCAGCAAGTCCAACCGGGTCTGCAACCGGCCCAGCAAGTCCAGCAGGGTCGGCAACCGGCCCAGCAAGTCCAACAGGGTTTGCAACCGGCCCAGCAAGTCCAGCAGGGTCTGCAGCCGGCCCAACAAGTCCGGCAGGGTCGGCAACCCGGCTCAGCATTTCCAGCCGGGTCTGCAGCCGGCCCAACAAGTCCAACAGGGTCTGCAACCCGGCCCAGCAATTCCAGCAGGGTCTGCAACCGGCCCAGCAAGTCCAACGGGTCTGCAACCGCCCAACAAGTCCAGCAGGGTCTGCAACCGGCCCAGCAAGTCCAGCAGGGTCGGCAGCCGGCCCAGCATTTCCAGCCGGGTCGACAGCCGGCCCAGCAGGTCCACCACGGTCTGCAACCGCCCAGCAAGTCCAGCAGGGTCGGCAGCCGGCCCAGCATTTCCAGCCGGGTCTGCAGCCGGTTCAGCAAGTCACCAGGGTCTGCAACCAGCCCAGCAAGTCCAGCCGGATCTACAGCCGCCCAGCAAGTCCAACCGGGTCAGCAACCCCAGCTCCAACTCCAGCCAGTTCAGCAACCGGCCCAACAAGCCCACCTGGCCCGGTGTACCCGCCAGCCGGCCCAACAACCCCATCTGGCCCCGCTCTGCCCTCCAGCCGGCCCAACAACTGCAGCAGCTGGAGGATCTCCTGCAACCGGCTGCTGGACCTGGACCGGGCAGCAACGGCAGCCGACCCTCCAAGTCCAGCCGGCGCAGCCAGTCCAGCGACCGGCCCAGCAGCACTGGTAACAGTCCCCTCCTCTTCTGAAGAGACCTTTTCTCTAGCCCCCTCAACATCCTCTTCCCTTTCTTTAGCCCCGCGGAGTCTGTTGATGATATGATGGTAGAACAACAAAATGAAACGAAAAAAAAGGAGGAACTTTTAACCACCAGACTCCGTTGTAGGGCAATAACATATATGTATAAAATGACAAGTTATATTTAGTAGTATTTTTTCTCGGATTTATTTCTCGGATTTATTTTTTTCTCGACTGTGAATACCAACTGAGATTATTACTGAATCGTGTAGTTAACTGTATATTGTTTTAAAACAATTAACATTTATACATATTATCTTAAAAATGCGTGTCTGTCTGGCTGTTTGTCTCTCTCTGTCTGTCTGTCGGTTTGTTTGTGTGTTTCTCTGTCTGTCTGTTTGTCTCCCTCTCTCTCTTTAGCGAAAAACAGAAGGCGAGAGACAGAGATTATAGGCCATCTTCCACACAATAATGATGGCGCAGTGGGTAGAGAGAAGAGACAGTGTAAGCGAGTACACGCACACGCACGCACACACACACACACACACACACACACACACACACACACGCGCGCGCGCGCGCGCGCGCGCGCGCGCTTTTTAGAATTCTCAATTCATTTTTATTAACATATAATACAACAACCCCAGAAAGGGCAAAGTCTCTCTCTCTCTTTTTTTTTTCTTTCATTCTTTGTCATTCTCTCTCGGTCTCTGTCACTGTCTCTGTCACGCACACACACACACACACACACACACACACACACACACACACACACACACACACACACACACACACACACACACTCTATCTCTTTCTTTCAGGTTCTGTCTGTCTGTCTCTCTCCCTCTCTCTTTCTCTATTAACATATAATACATTGTTCTACAGATACAGAGTCTTTCTTTCGCTCTATTAACATATAATACAAGATGTAAAGTTACATTTTTCTACACATCTGTCTACGCATCTTTCTCTCTTCTCTTTCTTTGTCTTGCATGGTATATATTATGCTAGAATCTCTCTTTCATGATCTCTCTCGCTCTCTCACACACACACACACACACACACACACACACACACACACACACACACACACACACACACACACACACGTTGTTAACTTAAAACAACAGCCTTAGTACCATTAAAGTTATAATTCTAAATCAACTTCATTGGGACAATTGTGGAAGCCCTTAAAGACAGTATGTCTACCTAAAGGCTTTATTCCATTTGGACAATGTGGAGGCCCCCTTTCTGTCTGTTTCTAACATAAAAACACTTTGTAAGCAAGTAAGCAACATGCACCCTCTTGCATTCGCGTTTTCCAGCCTAGAACTGCTCCTAGTATTCGTATTGTTTTGGACATCAAACGTTGACAATGCTACTATGATACGTATACCGGACAGACAGTAACATTGTCAGCATGTGTTTGTTAGTATAAATCATCAAAGGGTGGCCTACCTCGACTTATAAACAGCAGTCCTGGTTCAGTAAATCCAGTTTTTGGGGGTGTCACAAAGTGTCACATGATTGTCACATACACAAACATGCAACTAGGTAACTTTACATGTTTTTTTTTTTTATCCTAAAAGGGGGTGTTTGTCACTACTTAACGATTTTTATCACCAGAATATATACACAGTCGCAGAAATAAGTAAACTCCATTATTGACACTCTAATGTGGTGTCTGGTCACACACAGCAGGAAGGTAAGTGTCACCACTGTCACATGTCACCAATATGGTAAACACTACTCTTGATCCATGGTTTCTACCATATTTACCGCATGGCAGAAATCATGTTTGCGACATCAGCCCCACTGATCCATGGCTCGCTAAACCGAAGATCATTTGACCAGTAGCACCAGAGTCTTGGCAGACGTTTGAATCCCATCATGACGAGCACAGCTAGGTATGCACGCATCTCCGCAGGTGTTGTATCCTACAGGGTTAATGCAGTAAAAACTATATACAGTAGTGTTATAACGCAAAAATAATTAGTGGCTGATTGCGGGTTTGGGGCGAGCGGGGCGACGGGTGTTTCTCTGTACTTTACGGGAAGCCGCCCTGTTCAAGGTATAGATATTCTGCACCAGCCGCTGTGTACGACCCCCTCGGGTAGCTCCGACAAGGATCTTGTAGAGGTGGGGCTAAAGTGATGTATGTTGAAGATCCTGCATCCTTCGGGCAGATCCGAACCCATATACTTTTTCCCTCGTGGCCATGGCAGAGTTGTCATCCAGTAAGCTGCCCTGGACCATGCGGTTCATGATGGCGTTCGCTTGATTGAATTCGGGCAAGATGTCAGGAACGGACTTGTGAAAGAACTCTTTTGCGCCAGTGCGCTTCAGTATCTCCTGCGCTTCTCGCAGAAGAGTCGCGTTGTCCATTCCAAGCAGATGGTCAAAGGCCACGTCGATTTCCTGGCTCAGGCGATCGTACTCCTCTTTTACCAGCACGGAGCGAATTTCGGTGCGCAGGTCAAAGTCCTCTTTAGCCGCATTGCACGCCGTCTCCAGGAAGCCCATCTGCTGACACCTTGCCAGTTCCAGGCGATTGAGGAGAAAGTTCTTGAAAACGTCAGCGATGCCTGGCTTTTTTTTTTTTTTTTTTTTTTTTTTTTTTTTTTGAGTTGTAGGTCCAGAGATTTTTTTCTCTTCCTCCTCCAGCAAGGTGCGCATCATGGTGGCCGTACTCCGCACTTTCACGATGTTGGTAGGCAGAGTCCGGCATATGGGACACGCATCGATGGCTTCGCCGATAATGCGCCGGCAACAGGTGTAACACCCATCGTGGTTGCAAGGAACCATGGCCATGGGGTAACGGAAGCCGTCGTCGTAAACGTTGTAACATATGGTGCAGGTACTGGTTCTGCACATCTCGGTAAACAGAGGGGACAAAACCAAAGAATTGTCTTTGCACTTTGCCTGCATCCTGCTAAGAACAGCCTCGCCGTCTAATCCGTAGTCGGCGGGAGGGTCGATGCCGTCCCAGATGTGGTAGGCCATATCGACGCGCTCGGATAGTTCTTCCAAAGCCTGGGGGTTTTTGCGGTGGCAGTTCCAAAATCATGGTATCAGCATCACTGTCGTCGTCACTGTCAGTTGCGTACTGGGGAACACTAGGGACGTACCGGACACCGGTGGGGTAGTACTGGGCATCGTGCTGGTCAAGAACGGCGGCTTGATTCTGCCTTTGCCCGTACCGGGTGGCGTAACCGGGCATGATTTGACTCCCAGGATCATGAGGACTTGCCCCACAAACCAAACTTTTATAACTTCAGTTTTTTTCTTCCTCTCTCCCTAGTTTCTTTTCCCTGGCTTGTTTTGGTTTTCCCCACAAAGTTATAAAAGTTTTCTCAGTCTGGTTCTTAGTCCAGGGAAGGAAAAAAAAGATCATGAAAAAGGCAAATACGTCGTTGAAAAAAAAAAAAACCCGATAAGAACGTCGACCTGCCAAAAACTACGCCGAGTGAAGAACCGGACATTAATAACGTTCTTTGGGACATTGCACTTCAAAAAGAAGATTCTAAAAGAAAACAGGGAACGTCGATGCCACGTCTTGATAAAGAAGGAAAAGATTCTAACGGGAAGGAGTGAAGGACGAAGAAAGACTAGATTATTTCCCTCTCCCGGATTTTTTCTCATCTTATATTTTCTCCCCCCCCCCCCCCCCTTTTTTTTTTCTTTTCCTTTTTCCCCTTTTTCCCTGCTCCCACCTTTTTCCCCCCAGCTAACTGCTTAAAAGTGGTGGCAAGTAGCAACGTTTAGCAGTAAGACAATGAGAGTTCTGAACAGAAAACCAAGCCATATGATTCTATTGTCTATATTTTTCTTCGTGGCGGTCCATGGCTGCGTTTTTAGGGGCGAGGTAGACACGGACACCCAGCAGGTGATGTTAAGTTGTGAATGTAACGTCAGTACCATCGAATGCCAAAACTGCACAAAGAGAATCCATGGACTGAATATCAAACCCCTCGCTGGGAAAGACGGGCCCTGGAGAGTCGTTAGAGTGTCCAGTAACCGAACAGGGACGCCAGTAGAAAATGTCAGAAAGAGTACGTACAGATTCACACGTAACCGAAATTATTCTGGAGCCAGCCATCCTCCCCGGAGGTACGTTTGAGTGTAGCACAAAGGGAGTGGACTATACCGGATGTGAAAAGATCGAGAAGCACCGATTGGCGATTGACTTTATGGAGAATGCTACTACACCCACAGAGGTTGATCCCTACCACAGCCAAAGCAGTTACCACCGTTGATCCTACCACAACCCAAGCCGATCCTACCAAAATACTACTGCAATTTCAGCAGCAACGTACAGAAGGAGAAGGGGCGGATACTATTCGATTGTCGATGTAACTTCACTGCAGACAGATGTCCAAACTGCCTTTGGAAAATCCGTGGCGTGTACATCAGACCCCTTAACCCCCACAATGCCGCGCCCTTCTCAATCTTTCCACTCTCCGATCCCCCAGAAAGAGTAGGGACGGGTTATGTCATAACAAACAGTACCTATGGATTCATCATCGACGAAGGTTTCTCTGACGTCGGCTATCCTGCCGGAGTTACATTCGAGTGTAACGTACAGGGACTGGATTATACCTATATCATGCCAACGAGGGGAGCTACCTATTGGAGACTGACTTTTCGGATTACTATACTGGACCCAATAAAAAGCCCAATGCTACTACGGTTTTAACCGAACACGTCACGCTCCAGGAAGAAGTTACCACCGTTGATCCTACCACAACCCAAGCCGATCCTACCAAATACTACTGCAATTTCAGCAGCAACGTACAGAAGAGAAGGGGTGGATACTATTCGATTGTCGATGTAACTTCACTGCAGACAGATGTCCAAACTGCCTTTGGGAAAATCCGCGGCGTGTACATCAGACCCCTCAACCCCCACAATGTCGCGCCCTTCTTAATCCTTCCAGGCTCCAAACGAGGAGAGCTACCTATTGGAGATTGACTTTTCGGATTACTATACTGGACCCAATAAAAAGCCCATGCTACTACGGTTTCTACTACGGTTTTAACCGAACACGTCACGTCACGCCCAAAAAAGAAGTTACAGCCGTTGACACAATAGTCAAAATACTTACTACCGAACCGACAAATGTGCGTTTTGCATTTCTGATGTTTTTTTGCGTAGGTGTTTTGCCCCTTCTGATGTTCCTTTGCCTGTTCTGTTGTTTTCGTCGCAGGCTTGTACTGATAGAGACATGCAGACGGACAGGACAGACCAGCAGACGGACATGCAGTAAGACAGACAGTACTAAACTGAGGAGCGGTGTGTGAAACGGTCAGTACGGGACTGACATGTTATGACACATTAAGCCCGAAGCGGACGACGTTGCACGCAACAAGCCGGGACTGACATCTTTTTCACGAATCACAGAACGAGAGGCGACATCACGGATTTCTGGATAGATGGTGCCCCCCCCCCCCCCCCCCCCCTCCCCTTTCCCCCGTTCATTGCCTTACTTTCCATCCCCCCCCCCCCCCCCCCCCTTCGCACCCCCCCTTTCTCCACCCTCTCACTCCACTCACTTTGCATCATCGCTTGTTCTTAACCGCTGTCCCTGTGAAGTTTTCCTTTCTCCTCTTATTTCTTTTCCGGTCAATTCATTTTTTACTTTTCCCTCCAGTATAAACCTGAGTTTGATTTAAATGATTGGTTTAGTAATGACTGTGTTCGTATTGTACATGGTAATTTCTGAACTTTGTAAATTATTTCCCTCCCTCCAATATAAACCTGCATTTGATTTAAATGATTGGTTTAGTAATGACTGTGTGTCGTATTGTACATTGTAATTTCTGAACTTTGTAAACTACCTTAACACTTTGCAGTACATTCGTCGAGAAACGTCATCCAAAAAACAGTAACTTTGTAAAATTCCTTAAAAAAAATAGGGAATAGGCAAAAACCCCGAGTGAAACAGTAATTTCACCAATTTACTGAAAAATTTTAGCGATTTTATAAACTCCCTTGTTTTGTAAATTCACTGTAACACACACACACACACACACACACATATGTATACACATATATATATATATATATATATATATATATATATATATATATATATATGTAGAGATAGAGAAAGAGAGAGAGATATGATCCGCTCTGCTGGTTGGTTGGTCTAGCCGATGTACATCTGAACGCTGATTCTCAAAAACAGCGTGCTTCCGCTCCAGTGGAGCTCGATTTTCCGCGTCTTCAGTTGTCAGCTTAGCGAGCGCGAAGCCCGAAATCCGTGTAATAATAGCCCATTCTTACCTCCCCCTCCTTCCTCTGGAAATTACGCCGGGGTAAGTCTGGGTTAGCCTGCTTTTACACTCGTGGTCATTCCAGGACTAGCTGGAACTTCCCCCCCCCCCCCCCCCCAGTCATTTGCATTGTACAAGATACACAGGCACTCATGAGACACTAATTAGCTGTTAAAATCTTTAATATACATTAAAGGACCATGGTTCTTGACACTGACCACTGGTTGTCTGCATTGCATAAGGTATACAAACACTCATGAGACACTGATTAACTGTAAAATAGTCGAAATATCTGATTTACGTCATAGTGACCTGTGGTCAGTGGCACTGACCACCAGTCGTCTGCATGTGTAAGGTACGCAGGTACTCCGGAGACTATAATTAGCTGTTAAATAGTTAAAATCTCCGATTTACGTCATAATGACCAGTAGTCAGTGGCACTGACCACAAGTAATCTACGTTGTACAAGGTACACAAGCACTCTGGAAACACTAATTAGCTGTTAAATAGTTAAAATCTCCGATTTACGTTTATAATGACCATGGTCAGTTGCACTGACCACAAATTATCTGCATTGTACAAGCTAATAAGGTACACAGGTACTCAGGAGACTATAACTGTAAAATAGTTAAAAGGGGCAAACCGGGAAGACGCAACAACGGTACTTGGTCACAACGACACGTGGTCACAACCACATTTTGTCACAACTACGCTTGGTCACATTGGCACTTGGTCACATTGGCATGCTGCCGTCTTTCTTTCCCACGCATGCACGGGCGTACTCACACACCCGAATATTGACCCACGCATGTAAGCCAGCGCGTGAAATGTTAATACGTATCTGTTAGTCAACCAGGGGTGTGTGTGTGTGGGGGTGTGTGTGTGTGTGTGTGTGTGGGGGGGGGGGGGGGGGGGGGGGGGGGGGGGGAGTAGGAGATCCATCTATTGAGAAGAGTCTTCTAGTACTACACTTTGTCTAAACCCCAACTGACTGTATATAGTAGTAAATGGGAGAGGTGGGGGGGCGGGGGGGGGGGGGGGGGGGGGTAAATATACAGACTAACACCATTTTTTTAAATGGCGGGTGTGCGTGTTGGGAAAAGGCAGAGGAAAACCTTGAATAACCCTCTCTTGTTTGAAGGGTGGGATGGAGGAAGATTCCAAATAGTCCTAGACTAACCCCGGGGGGCGGGGGAGGGGGGGGGGGGGGGGGGGGGTAAGTTCTAGACAGCCCTAGAACTTACAGTCTAGGCAGTCCTAGAATGACCCCCGGGGGTAAAAGCAGGCTAGCCCACACTTACCCCCGGGGTAAGTTCCAGAGGGGGGTAAGAACGGGCTGTTACACCGGTATCGTATCGCCAGCTAAACGGTTTCTTCAGGTTTGTTGCACAGTAGAACTACTACACAGGCCGCTGTGCTTGCTTTCCTGCATAGGTCTTGGTCTGTGGAAGTGTGGACGGAGCAAGAACATCCATATAGAAAAGACACACAGACAGAAATAGATAGATAAGAATCGGCGCCAGGCAAAGCATTATTCACAGGTGAGTCGTAGTTATTTTGAGTCAAGAAATAGAGGTACGGTGGGAAAAGTGTAGATCAATGTCAAAGGAAACGTTCTCTCTCTCTCTCTCTCTCTCTCTCTCTCTCTCTCTCTCTCCCTCCTCTCTCCTCCCTCTCTCTCTCTCTCTCTCTCTCTCTCTCTCTCTCTGTGCGTGTGTGTGTGTGTGTGTGTGTGTGTGTGTGTGTGTGTGTGTGTGTGTGTGTGTGTGTGTGAATATGGTGCTTGTGTTGCTTTTGAATGTGGTGTGTGTGTGTGTGTGTGTGTGTGTGTGTGTGTGTGTGTGTGTGTGTGTGTGTGTGTGTTGCTTTTGAATATGGTGCTTGTGCACAGTGTGTGTGTGTGTGTGTGTGTGTGTGTGTGTGTGTGTGTGTGTGTGTGTGTGTGTGTGTGTGTTGCTTTTGAATATGGTGCTTGTGCACAGTGTGTGTGTGTGTGTGTGTGTGTGTGTGTGTGTGTGCTGTTTGAATGTGGTGCTTGTGCATATGGTGTGTGTGTGTGTGTGTGTGTGTGTGTGTGTGTGTGTGTGTGTGTGTGTGTGTGTGTGTGTGTTGCTTTTGAATATGGTGCTTGTGCACAGTGTGTGTGTGTGTGTGTGTGTGTGTGTGTGTGTGTGTGTGTGTGTGTGTGTTGCTTTTGAATATGGTGCTTGTGCACAGTGTGTGTGTGTGTGTGTGTGTGTGTGTGTGTGTGTGTGTGTGTGTGTGTGTGTGTGTTGCTTTTGAATATGGTTTGAATATGGTGTGTGCAGTGTGTGTGTGTGTGTGTGTGTGTGTGTGTGTGTGTGTGTGTGTGTGTGTGTTGCTTTTGAATATGGTGCTTGTGCACAGTGTGTGTGTGTGTGTGTGTGTGTGTGTGTGTGTGTGTGTGTGTGTGTGTGTGTGTGTGTGTTGCTTTTGAATATGGTGCTTGTGCACAGTGTGTGTGTGTGTGTGTGTGTGTGTGTGTGTGTGTGTGTGTGTGTGTGTGTGTGTGTTGCTTTTGAATATGGTGCTTGTGCACAGTGTGTGTGTGTGTGTGTGTGTGTGTGTGTGTGTGTGTGTGTGTGTGTGTGTGTGTGTGTGTGTGTGTTTAGGAATGTTCGGTGAGGATGCTGTGGCCCTTCACATGCACTCATGTCTGATGCAAACGTTTTTATCCTGATATTTTTCACTGTGATGTTAACGTACTCAGTTGTTTCTTTTTAAGAAGTGTACTCGGAAAAATACCTTATCCGACCAGGATATGATGATAAAGAGTTTGTCCGTGGTGTGTTTCTCCCCACTGTTATTGATATGTTTGTTTTCAGATTTTAAACGAATTAAAAGACAGGTGTCACTTTATTTCGGATTTGTTGGAAAGCAGACCCATTTGTGAGACAGTGTGGGTATATTTAAAAAGAAGTTGTCTGTTAAGCTCTTTCATATCTTTCAGATAAATGTTGAAGTATAAGGTTTTTAGGTCTAGAGAGAGAGAAAAAAAGAAAGGAACAGTATTTAGAAAACACTACTAATCAAACAAGAGCTGTGAGACTGGCCTCTTTGTCTGGAATACCTACATCATTCCAATGGAAGACCCACCTTTGTCAACACTCAGTCCCCACATTCCGTGATACGTGCCCCTGTTTCAGACAACACGAACTACGAATTACAGCATTTGGTTAACGGCTTCGTCCCGGCCAGGTTGAACTTTTGACATTAGAGTTCATTCCAGTTGCCTGTTTTCATGGCAATCTCACTCGTTAGAGCCTGGAGTGTGAACTGAACAGTTGTCTGTGTAGTGTGTGTGTGTGTGTGTGTGTGTGTGTGTGTGTGTGTGTGTGTGTGTGTGTGTGTGTGTGTGTTTGTTTATTGTGTGTGAGTGTGTGTGTGTGTGGGGGGGGGGGGGAGCAGTTGGGTGTTATGTCTTCTAGGAAAATAAAATGAATATTGTTCAAAGGTTAAGAAAACATCACAAATAGGGATGAACTGCCTTTTTTCAGAAATAAGAATGCAGGGTGCTCTATGGGGGAAAACGTTCCTGAAAAAAAGCGTCCTGGAAAGGAAAACTTGTGTAATGTAGAGAAGGAAATGATCTAGTATGGAGAAACAAACGTATAAGGTGGGGAAAAGACACTAGCCTGTTGGAACGGATTGTTGTGCCCATTCTCTTTAAAAGGACAACAAATTTACATACGAAAAGCAAAATTAGTGTCTCGTAGAGAGAAGAAAAAAAAACGTGTCTGATAAGGAAAAAAAACGTACTCTCTTGTAAGTGAACGCTGTGAATTGTAGAATAAGACACTTTTGCAAGGGGGGGGGGGGGGGGGGGGGGGGGAGGTGTGTAGAGCAAGGCATCTATCTGTTGGTAAACGCTGTGTTTTGTAGAATACAGTACAGTTTTGCAGGCGAAAAATATCTGTAGAGTCTTGTGAGAAACGTTGTGTCTTGTAGAAGAAGATACAATTTTGCCGTCTTGGGGGCCGGGTCAAGGGGGGGGGGGGGGGGGGGGGGGGGGGGGGGATGTCTGTAGAGTAGAGTAAGACATCTGCCCTGTAAGAAAGGCTAGGTCTTGTAGAATAGAATAGGATACAACCTCATACAATACAACCTCGCAAAAAAAAAATGTCTGTAGGGCAAGACATCTGTCCTGTAGGCAAACGCTATGTCTTGCAGAATGACATACAATTTGGAGGAAGGAAATGTCTGTATAGCAAGACAGCTGTCGTCTGAGAAACGCTGTGTCTTGTAGAATAAAATACAAAGTTTCAGGGGGAAAAGGTGTCTGTAGAGCAAGACATCTGTCCTCTGAGACACGCTTTGTCTTGTAAAATAAAATACGCATTTTCAGGGGAAAAACGTGTATGTAGGGCAAGACATCTGTCATATGTGAAACGCTGTGTCTTGTAGAATATAATACAATTTTTTGCAAGAGAAAAAAAAAGAGTCTGAAATGCAAGACATCTACCCTGTTGGAATAAGGGAAGTTCCATATAGTACAAAATGATGGCTTATATGGAAACCTAGTGTTTCTGTATTGAAAACAAATGCAAAAACACGGAGGAAAAGCAGTTGTCCTGAAGTAAAACTGCAGTAACCTCGAGGAAAAATACAGTAACCTGCAGGAAAAGAAAAAAAGAAAAAAAGATACACCCAAAGGTGCGGAAGAGACTTAGAGAAGTGCTGTCCTCAACTGCTAAATAGCTGGGAGCAATTCTTCAACATCCCTGGAAGATTATGCTGTATTAGCATTAGGTACAGGGACGCACAGGACATTCCATTAAGACGTGAAGGGGCATAGTTGATCCATGGCAGATACCATGGCTACTGGATGTAATTCGACAGTATCTCCACGGGAGCGTCCCCAAGGGTGTATTAGCCCATATTTCACGACTGCAATAGCCCGCCGGCGAAATACGCCACGTGAAGCAAATGCCTGGCGCAAACACACAGCCACGCTCGTTGCTGTTCCGCTGACAGGTATAAACAGCACAACAACTCCAGACACAGCCAAGGTTTTGCCACATGAGGTCCTACGTGTTCTCCGAATAGAACGCCGGCTTTAGGTTTTCCCTGTGGTCAGTGGGTCTTTCCTCACCGTCACTGGGACGTTCCCCAGAGTTGGCCAAAACCACCAAATGAAAAATCCGTAGTGTCCTTTCACGAACAACATTTTTCTGTGTAAAATAAAAAAAAGGTGATGTCCTTTGGTAGTGCTGGTTTTATTCAGAATAAAAAAAAAGGATGTCATTTGGGAAACAGTGATCTCTTGTAGAAAGAAAAGTGGTGTCTTTTAGAGAACAGTACACTCCTGCACTTAGAGAAAGCGATTTCCGTTAGACAGTGGTCTCCTGCTGAAAAAAAACATCGTGTCATTTAGGGGGGAAATAGTTTCCAAGAAAAAAAACAAACGAAAGTGTCCTTTAGGGAACAGTAGTCCTCTGTAAGGGAAAAGGTATCCTTTAGGAAACAGTGATCTTTTAGAGAAAAAGGCGCCCTTTAGGGAAAACAGGTCTCACGTAGCGAAGGAAAGTGGACAACTTAAGGAATAGCAGTTCCAGATAGGAAAAAAGTGCTGTCTTGTAGGAAGTAATAATCGCTTGTACACACAAAAACTGTCCTGAATGGAATAGGAGTCTTCTATAGAGAATAGCATCCCTAAGGAAACAGGAGTTTCCTGTAAAAATGTAATGTCCCCCAGGACACAAAAAGTGTGCTGAAGAAATGTAATGTTCCTCTGAAAACAAGAGTCTACTGTAGAAATCCAATGCCCATCAGGAAACAAGAGTATGCTGTAGTAATATAATGTGTTAAAAAAGAAACAATGCTCCTGTAGGGAACAGTAGCATTCTACAAAAAAGTTGCATGCAGGGGGAAAAGTAGGGTCCTGGAGGGATAAGAAGAGGTAATCTCCCTGAGGGAAAAGTGGTATTCCATAGGAAAAAAAGTGTCCTGTAAAAGAAAGTTGTGTTTTTTGTAGGAAAAAAAAAAATATCCTGAGAGAGAAAACGTCGTGTCTTGATGGGAAACAAGTAGTGTCCTTTTGGGATAAAAAAAAAAGTACTGTCCTGTGGGAAAGGTGTCGTTTCCTGCAGAAAACAAATGTAAAATCACATGGTCTCCACAAGGTAAAAAGAAGCATTGTGTAGGAGAAATAGTGATTTGAAGGGAGAGCAGTTAGATCAAAAATGCGTCCCCTGAATCTAATGACTGTCTTGAAGGGAAAAAAAATAAGGCACCGTTGAAAAACAAAAGTAGAACCATGTAAAAAAAAAAAAAAAAAAAGAAAAAGGAAGTTATCTGTATAAATGAGGAGGTTTTTTTTTTTTTTTTTTTTTAGTTTTGTGTAAATGAAATCAATATCCGATGAAAAGAAGGTGGGCCACGTAGTGTAGGGCAACAGTCTGTTGTAGGAACGATTCACGGGCTGAACAAGTCTGGGCAATCAAATGAAAGACCTGTGGGAAAAAAACACCTGCGCGCCAGTCTTAACACCATTCGTCAACATTTACCCCACCCCCCCACCCCCTTTTCCGTCCATCATCCTCATGGTCACCGTTTCCTCCACCTAACCCATGCAGCCTTTGTGACTCCCTCCTTTCTTCCGCCTGTCCTCTAACCATTCCTCGACATGCCCCACAACGCAAGGTCACTGGCGTATGTATGATTTATGTATGATAGCCGGATGCCTTTGTATACTTGTCCTCAAAGTCGCAAGTGAATGTCAACCCCCGTCCCCGCCTGTGTGTGTGTGTGTGTGTGTGTGTGTGTGACTCGATCAGTGGCGCATGAATGGCTGCAACCAAGCGAGGCGCCGACCGTTCCTTCACCACCACCACCACCACCACCACCACCACCCCCCCCCCCCCCCCCCCCCCACCCCCGCCTGACAACATCTGTCACTTGTTTACAAAGCGAGTTGCTTGAATAATCCACAATGGGGGTGAGTAGGACTGTAACAACCCAAAAGTACTTCCCGCCCAGAAGTACTCCGGGGGGTACTGGGGCCGCGCCAGAATGACTCCCGGGAGCACTTCTGGGTCGGGTAAGAAATGGACCTCCCTGTTTTCATAAAGTACAACCAGAAGTCATTCTGGGCTGGTCCCAGAAGTACCCACCCCCTCCCCCGGCATATCTCTGTTAAGGTGTTTTAGGGTTGTTGTTATCTATTGGTTATAAACCCATTCATGGACAATATATCTGAAGCAACATTAAAATATAATCTGAATAAATTTTAGGAGGAGTACTTCTGGGCCAGTCCCAGAAGTGCCCCCCTTGCATATCTCCTTTGTTAATCTGTTCATGGTTGTTATTTACTTGATATAAACTCATACATGGACATTCTACCAGAATCAACATTGAAGTATAGTCTGATTCAACCTTTTGGGGGAGTATTTCTGAGCTGGTCCCAGAAGTACCCCCCTTGCATGTCTCCTTTATTAATGTGGTCAGGGTTGTTATTTACTGGTTATACACACTCATACATGGTCATTCTATCTGAATCAACATTTAAAATATAGTCAGACAAAA
>JADBJO010000582.1:330000-350000 GCA_016801955.1 Conus betulinus
GACTTGGTGTGTGTTGCATTTTAGCCTGGTTTGTATAGCACCTTGACTTGGTGTGTGTCGCGGTTTGAAGTGGTGTTTTGCAGTTTGAAGTTCCGTGTGCTACCATTTGACGTGATGCGTGTGGCGGTTTGACTTGAGATGTGTTGCAGATTAACATGGTGTGTGTTACAGTGTCACGTATTGTATGATTATTGCAGTTTGACGTGGTGTGTGTTGCAGTTTGACGAGGCGTGACTTGCACTTTGATGTGTGTTGCAGATTGACGTGGTGTGTGTTGCAGACTGACGTGGTGTGTGTCGCGGTTTGACGTGGCGTGTCTTGCACTTTGATGTGGTGTGTACGGTAGATTGACGGGGTGTGTGTTGCAGATTGACGTGGTGTGTGTTGCGGTTTGATGTGGTGTGTATGTGTTGTAGACTGACAATGTGTGTGTCCCAGACTGACGGGGTGTGTGTGGTGGTTTGGCGTGGTGTCTGTTTCAGTTTTGTGGTGGTGTGTGTTGCACTTGGATGTGGAGTGTTACAGTTTGACGTGGTGTGTGTAGCAGTTTGACGTGGTGTATGTTGCGGCTCGACGTGGTGTGTGTTACAGGTCAACGCAGTGTGTGGTGCAGTTTGACGTAGTGTGTTTTGCAGATTGACGTGGTGTGTGTGTCCTGCACTTTGACGTGGTGTGTCTTGCAGATTGACGCGGTGTGTGTCCTGCACTTTGACGTGATGTGTCTTGCAGATTGACGTGGTGTGTGCCCTGCACTTTGACGTGATGTGTCTTGCAGATTGACTTGGTGTGTGTTGCACTTTGACGTGGTGTATATTTCAAATTGACTTGGTGTGTGTTGCACTTTAACGAGGTGTGTGTGTTGCAGACTGACGTGCTGTTGTGTGTTTAGGAATTCGAGGTGGTGGTGTGTGTAACAGGTTGACGTGGGGGTGTGTAGCAGGTTGACGTGGTGTGTGTAGCAGGTTGACTCGGTATGTGTAGCAGGTTGACGTGGTATGTGTAGCAGGTTGACGTGGTGTGTGTAGCAGGTTGACGTGGTGTGTGTCGCAGGTTGACGTGGTGTGTGTGTCGCAGTTTGACGTGGTGTGTGTAGCTGTTTGACGTGGGATGTGTTGCAGTTTGACGTGATGTGTGTTGCAGTTTGACGTGGTGTGTGAGCGCAGCAGTGTGTACCGGGCCAGTTCTAACATGATAGCGGAGATCGGCACTCTATGTGGCACGCTCACCATTGGATTCGTTGCAGACAGGTAGACCTACGGGGTCGTTGTCGTACGATCATGTGGTCATAGAATCCATGCTACGCACTACTGTGTGGTTTATGTATTCATATTGTGTGATAGCCTACGTCTTCTGCTCTCTTTCTCTACCTATTTCTGAAGTATGATACACGGCGTGTCCTGCTTTGGTTACCCCTTGGTATGATGCATCATATCTTATATTGTTATGTATTCCTCCAGTGTCATTTTTTTATTCAGTGATTGATTTTTTTGTTTAATCATTTATTCGTGTGTTTATTTATCTATCTATCAAGCCTTTCATTTATTTATATATTTGTTCATATATCTATTTATTCAAATACTTAAGCGTTTATTATTTATTCATTTATGATTTTTTTTGTTGTTTATCTATTTATCTATTCATTCATTAAATAATTTGTCGCCTGCACCTATACTGTGATTCACCATTATGTATCTGTAGTGTTAGCTTGTCCATATCGAGTGAATCGTGTTTGTGATTTTTTTTTTAAATTTCAGTGAACATTAGTATGCAACTTGTGTTCGTCTCGCTTACCTCTTCTTGTGATGTGATACGTCTTTTCCTCATCATTTCTGTGACACTCCTTCGAGTAAGTGGCGTGTGGGATTTTTGTTCATCTACACACAGCATATGATTCATCGTATGGGTCCGCTCTTCATCAACTGGCATGTTATTGCATATTGTATGTTCTCTTTCGTTGATCTGTGTCTGTAATTTAGATCATGTGCTTCAGCCTCCATTGCTATACCATGTACAACAGTATGTAAACAGTTGATCACTTCAGGCTCTTCAAATGGCCAACAGGACGTAATGTGTGCTGCAGTTATCTAAGATAGAACTGTTACCTCTTATAATTTGATAGAATAGGTGAAAGGCAAATTGACAATATACTCAGTAGGTGCTGAGCAAAAAAATCAACGAACGTGTGATGACGAGTATCTTCACATACACTTCAAGGGGAATTCTGAAAGATCGAAAGAAAAACGACCGTAGCGTCCACTATCATCTGTTCGTTCACAAGTCCTGATGTAAAAAGAAAGCGATGAACACTATGAAAGAAAGCAAAAAAAAAACAAGACACACGGATAATATCAGGTGACCACAATCCCAGCTCTGAAACGAAATGAGCAAAATTATAGCCCATTTGCCCAATGGCAGTAAAAAATAAACGGAGACGCTGAAGATAAAAGCTATGCTCTAAAAGATAAAATAGAATAATGGTTGGAAGAGTATGACAATAAAAAGGGGGACTTGAACGACCAGAAACAGCATTGCCGCCAGTTCAATATACGGGTGTACGGGGTACCGGCGGTACAGAGTGGCAAGAAGACAATGGAGCACAGCGTGATTAGTATGTGACCACTGTGTCTTACTGATCAAGGTGCCCGTAACAAACATTGAGCAAGAGATCGCAGCCAGTGCGGGCACATCAAGTGGCGCCAGACACAGACCGGCATTGTACAATTCCACTCAACATGACTTGTGCTGTGCGTTGTGGGCAGATAGATAGATAGATAGATAGATAGATCGATAGATCGATAGATAGATAGATAGATAGAGAGAGAGAGAGAGTTAGAGAAAGATAGAGAGAGAGAGATAGAGAGCTAGATAGATAGATAGACAGACAGACAGACATAGATAGATAGATAGATAGATAGATAGATAGATAGATAGATAGATAGATAGATAGATAGATTGAGACAGACAGACAGACTGATTGATTGATTCAGTCAGAACAAACTGGGCAAATTATTGTTCATTGCATACAAGGTAATCGATTTCACACGTAAAGCGAAAGGCTGTGATAGTTCTCCTCCTCCCGTATTGACATTTTTTTTCCAAATGCCTCGGACATAGTGCGTTCCCAAAAATGTATCGAAGTTTTGGGAAACGGAAGGCAGCTCTTACAGTAACTGAAGTATATGGAACTACTTTCCAATAATGCCCTGTGTGAGCACTGGACTTGAGTTTTGGAGAACAGTTGCCAGATGGTGTGGATTAGCTTCTATCCGATTTGAAAATGTCTTCATCGAAGCCCATAGTTCCTGCTGCCTAACTGTGTTGAATACCTTCTTTACATCTATGAAGGCATGGTAGAACTCTTGGCGAAAGAGATGCTTTTTGCGAAGGGTACACAGCTTAAAGATCTGTTCTCTGGTACTTCTCACTAGTGGAATCAAGCCTGCTCTTCGCCAAAGACGGCATCTACACGCGGATATAACTTATTCGGAATAATTTTGAGCGTCACTTCGCGGGGATGGCCGATCAAAGTGGTGGTGCAGTACTTCTGGCAGTATCGAAGATTTTCTTTCTTGAGGAGAGTAACGATTAGGGTGTGTTTTAATTATTCCTTCCTTTTTTCGCTCATTCCGACGACCCCCCCCCCCCCCCCGTCCCGTCACCCAACCCTACAGATCGTCCGACCCGCCGCAGCCTCTGCACTGGCAATCCACAGGGAGCAGTCAATGTCAATCGTCAAGAAGCAATCTATCGGGGGACACACTGCACTGTTGCCGAGTCACCTCAGTGGTGTTCGGTGGTGTCTGTTCTGATCCAACATACGCGGGACACCACATACTAAGCCTCTACTGACGATAATAATTGCTCAGCCGAGAAGCCGACGCGAGAGAGCTCTTACTCCGAAGGGCGCCACCAAGTCCATAGAACGACAGTTCCCTTCAATTTGCCAAATCAAACCAAGGCAACAGGCGTGGAAAGGATATCAAAACTTAGGTCACCATGAGAGAGAGGGGCATGGAAGGCCACATAATGTAATACTTTTTTTTTAAAGATGCTGATCGATGAAAATGAGGGTGACGAAGATGATGCTACGGATTTCCATTCAGGTCTTGGACTGCATGACAGGGCTTTACTCTACGCTTACTATCACGACATCAACCAGGCCCGAGAGTACAGACACCTGCAGTGTTGGTTGGAAAATTTAAGCGACACTCTTAGCAGCGCATCCATTTAGTGGATGAAACTCGACTATGTGGTCCCATTCTTCCCAAATGAGCCTGTAGCAAACTCAGTTCTTGGTTTGATTTGGTCGGGGCAGAAAACTCCCACGAGGCTCCACCGAAAATCGAACCCACGACCTCCCAGCCGGGAGTCCGCTACACTAACCACATCACCACGGCAACTTGTATTGTGATTAAGTCTGTGGCGTGTGTCATTCTCCAGAATATCGGATTTGGCTGCAGATGACAGTTAGGATATACTTCTGCGTCTGTACGTGTTCAAGAGTTCTACAGGGATACTATCGATGCCTGCAGCCTTCCTACATTTCCGCGATCTCACTGCAGCCAGGAGGTCTTCACGACTTATTGGAAAGTCATCCTCATTTCATGTATCCTGAACTGCTAGCCGACTCGGAACTCACTGTTCTATGTAATTCACATGATGTACATCTATACTAAGAAAATTATGCATTGTGTGTTCATGTCAGTCATTTATTGCTGTTGTATGTTTGTTTTTAATATACCTCTACGGTGCCACTCTATCATATCAAATATTCTTTTCTTCAGGGGTTTCCATGGTTGAATGCGTAATGAGTCTTTGTTGAGAATATAAAACCCCGGTAGTATGATACTGCATATGCTATTCTTGTTTGTTTTTTTTTTTTTTATTTATTTTTTTTTTATCTAACCTTCTGTATGTATCTTATGTGCTTTTTTCTCATTGATGTCTAACATGTGACAGATCACGCTTGCTAGTTCATTTTCCCCATGGTGTGATAGAGGGAGTGTGCTCTGAGTTCATTAATTTCATAAGGTGGTGATCCATTATGTATCCTTGTTCATTATACCTACAGCATGAAGCATCATGTGCTGGATTTCTTTACAGCATGATGCATGTTTGTCTTTGTGTCTGACTTATCTTTTTGTATGATCAAAGTGCGTGCCACGTTCGCATGTCAGTAGAACACTTTTCACTGTTTCACTATAATTCAGTCGCAAATATTCATCATTCATTTCTTTGTTTGTCCACTTGTTTGTGTGTTTGCTTGAAGAACTTTTATTCGCAAATCTTAATCATTCATATACCATGTCTTTGTTTATGAGCGTGTTTGTGTGTTTGTTTGTTCCAAGAATTTTATTCCAAGAATTTCCAAGAATTTTATTTCGTTACGACCTACTTGTCAACAGGTTTGGTCGCAAGATCCCGTTCTATTTAGGAGGTCTGGCTCTGGTTGGCGGAGGGTTTGGCATCGCCTTCACCACTGACTTCATCCCCTCAACATCTGTCGTTTTATCTTGGGCATCGCCCGCATCTCCACTTTCGTCAATGGCATTGTGATCGGTCAGACCATTGCCTTTGTTTTTTTTTTTTTTGTTATTGTTATGGTATTGTGATGACGATAGTGGATCAGACCTCGTTAAGGCAGGAACTGCTCTCTCTCTCTCTCTCTCTCTCTCTCTCTCTCTCTCTCTCTCTCTCTGTATGTGTGCGCGCGCGCGCGCGTGTGTGTGATGTAGGAAAGCGAGAGAGTGTGTGTGTGTGTGTGTGTGTGTGTGTGTGTGTGTGTGTGTGTGTGTGTGTGTGTGTGTGTAAAGGATGTAGGGAGAGAGAGAGAGAGAGAGAGAGAGAGAGAGAGAGAGAGAGAGAGAGAGAGCGCATGCATGCGTGCTTATACGTGTGTGTGTGTGTGTGTGTGTGTGTTCTGTAAGAGAGAGAGAGAGAGATTAAGAGAGAGAGACATCTGGTACGGTGCAACGTTCTTTATATATATCCCCAACTCTGTTTCTTCCTCCGTAATGTTTGATGCATTAAGCCAGACATCTTTAACAAGACGAAACGCTTCATTAAACTTACTGGGTTGTTCCGATGGAAAAATGCTTCTTTAACAAGATGAAGGTTGAACATTACTGAAAGATGATGAATCGGTACAGATTAGAATCACAGTAACAGATGCTGATAGAACTCTTTGTCTGCTGACCTTTACAGTCAACAGTTTATTGTGTACAATAAAATGTGTACATAAAAATAATGTGTGTGGGGGTGTTGACCGTACATGTAAATTATATGTGGCCACTTGATTGTGATGATTCTTTTATTATGTACTAGCCGGTATACCCGGCTTCGCTCGGGTATGTCTGTACAATAATGTTCTGGCCACCCCCCTCTCTCACCACTTAAAAGACAACACACTAAAATTCAGATTGGTTTGTTACATTTTTCCCATGCCGAACCAGTTGTCCCAGCCTCCCTATCTACTTCACCCAATTTCTTAGGACGCCCACTCCCTTCTTGCCTCTCAATCTGTTTTCCCTCACGATTTTTTTTTCGTTGTGCAATACACAGTCGATAGAGGGATGCCTGTACTTTGTGAACTTACCGATGCATTCTCAATTCCTCGATTGAAGTGCTCCAAAATGACAACTCTGTAGGGGCCGCCATAACTAGTGGATAAGGGGCTGAGCTCATGATCCAAAGGTCGTGGTTTCGAATCCCGGCTTGGTCTTGGAAATGTTCACGTGGAATGTTTCCAGTTAAATTACCATAGCTCACCCCGATACCCACCCCTGGCCCCGCAGGTGTCAAGCCAAAGTGACGGACCAGCCGTCTGCGTATCCTTGATTTGGGCACGGACGTTAAACCCAACTCAACCATGACAACTCTGTGAAAAGACTGCATTTTCGCGATGTATCATGTCTATTGGAGGGCCTCTGGGTAGACAACATTTCTGGTGTCCCTGTTTGGCGCAAGTGTAGTCAGTGTTTCTGCGCTTCCAGTTCGTGATGCTGCAACGTAGAACATTCCATGTATTTTTGTTTGTTTGTTTGTGTGTATTGTTCAGCTTTTAAAACCGACACCTTAATTTGGGCGCGGACGTTAAAACCCAACTGAAAGGCCCTAACGTGAATGTAAAAGTGGCATGATGTTTCGTATATAGAAGAATTAATTGTAAAAATATAAATGGAAAAGTGTTACTTTATGCCCACGTTTTACTTGTATGTTTGAACAATAACTTTGGGTACACAGTTAGGAAATTTCCACTCACTTTGTAGCTTTCAGCAAACGATAAATGATGCTTTTCAACACTAACTTTCCAAATAAGTTTTCTCAAATTGGTGTCGTTTGTTACAATCGTTTTTGTGCATGAAAATTACGAAATTTCAAGGGAAGAAATAAATATGACGTATAATGTATGACGTAATGTTACCTCATTGCTGAGTCCAAAGTGAAAAAAAAAAAAATATTACAGCACAATTGGAGAAATATGTTCTAATTAATTTAGATGAGTTACATTTCCATGTAGGCGTTGAATCCAATTACTGTGTCAACTAATAATTGTTTTGAATATATTTCACACACACACACACACACACACACACACACACACACACACACACACACACACACACACACATATATATATATATATATATATATATATATATATATATATATATATATATTGTGTGTGTGTGTGTGTGTGTGTGTGTGTGTGTGTGTGTGTGTGTGTGTGTGTGTGTGTGTTATCTTACTTTCGGTACGTATAAGTTGTATATCACTGTTCAGCGTTCAAAACTGCAACTGCATATCGAATTTCATGAAGTGCGGTTTAAATTTAGAAATTAACGGCTGTGTAACGGTCCATTTTAAGTTTCTGTTCATATTAGTTGTCTATCATTGATCAGCGTGTAAAACTGCACCTGTATACCAAATTTCATCAAAAACGGTCTACATTTAGAAAATAGCGGTTCTTAACGGTTTTTAACGCTGAAGTTTAAGTTTCCGTTCGTGTAAGTTGTATATCATTGTCCAGCGTGTAAAACTGCATCTGTATACCGAATTTCATCAAGAACGGTCTCGGGAGATGTCCCTTTAGGTTCGTGCCAAGTTTGGTGACGACCCATCGATTCTCCTTACCGTCAACTTCAGCCTCACACACACACACACACACACACACACACACACACACACACACACACACACACACACACACACACACACACACACAGCTCACTTATTATATAGTTTTTCTGTTGATATGAGTTGTCTATCATTGCTCAGCGTGTAAAACTGCACCTGTATACCAAATTTCATCAAGAAAGGTCTAAATTTAGAAAATAACGGTTCTTAACGGGTTTTAATGCTCAATTTTAAGCTTCCGTTCGTGTATGTTGTATATCTTTGTTCAGCGTGTAAAATTGCATCTGTATACCGAATTTTATCAAGAACGGTCTAAATTTATATAATAACGGGTTTTTAAAAACGCTCAATTTTAAGTTTCGGCTCGTGTAAGTTGTATATCATTGCTCAGCATTTAAAACTACACCTGTATACCACATTTCATCAAGAACGGTCTAAATTTAGAAAATAATGCTTTTCGACGGTGATAAATAACAGTCATAAACACTATCGAATGACCCTATATGTTCCACAGTATGTCCCTCTAGACTCACGCCGAGTTTGGTGGCGATCCAACGATTCCCTTTGCCGCCAACATCAGAAAAGATTTTTTTTTTTTTTCGTTTTTTAGGGGGGGGGGGGGGGAACGTGTTGTAAACGGTTTTTAACGGTCATATAAATAACTGTCGTAGAAACTATCCAGTGACTCTGTGTTACTCGGAAGATGTGTCCCTCTAGGTTCGTGCCAAGTTTGGTGCCGATCCGTCAATTCTCCTGGCCGCCAACTTCAGCCTCACACACACACACACACACACACACACACACACACACACACACACACACACACACACACACACACATACACACACAGCTCACTTATTATATAGATGTTGTCTGTGATACTGTTTATTATGCACCTATTTTAATTTCTCTCTTTCTGAGATAATGAAGTATTCATATCATATCATATCATCATCATATCATATCATATCATATCATATCATATCATATCATATCATATCATATCATAAAATATCATATCATATCATATCCCATTGACTGCTGAACCACAGTGATGATCTTTGCTGAAACAAACGAGTGCATATAGATTGGGAAAAAGGGGGTAACACAGGTTTAAACTCTTGATTGCAGACCGTGATGAAAACAATCCAGTGTGTACACACTGGGAGCCGAGAAACAGACGTTCCTATAACCCCCATCAACCAATAACCCTTGTTGAGAGCAGATCACTTTATGCAGACTGGAAGAACGTCAACAGATCTTGCTTTAACCCTATAAATTCTGACACTACAAACAGACAATCAACGTGCATATGTTCGAAGAAGATACACTGGTCACTGCTTCATCTGAAGCACATTCATCCTGTTCCATGTTAAAGATGACAACACAGGCAATGGTACTTTGTAACTGATTCGTTTGCCCCATTCTATCACATGGATGTTATCCGTCATAGCAGTCACAGGGCTGATTTAGGACGGAAACAATCGTATTATCATTTATGTTGTATTACCTTTGAAATGAAACCTCTTTTATTTTGTTGAATGATCTGATTTGTCAGTATGTGCAAGTATCCTTTGTTGCTGTGGTTTTTTGTTCGCCTGTTAGTTTTCCTTTCAAACCTCGTTCATATGTTTTCTAGTTCTTTCCTGTACATAGCTGCCAACTCTGGTATCACCACATACCACATACCACTTTCCCCGTGAGGGGAATCCCTGATTGCTTATTTCGCATCAGGTATGGAGATTGTGGGCCCGTCCAAGAGAGCCTCGGCGGGCGTCTTGATTGATGTGTTCTGGTGCGTGGGCGAGTTTCTGCTGCTGCTGATGGCTTACTTCATCCGGAACTGGCGGTACCTGGAGATCGCACTCTCTGTTCCCAGCATCGGTCTGCTCTTTTACTGGTGGTGAGTGTCACCAACAATCCCTTTACTACAGAATCCGCATGCAAGGTCCAGTCTGATGGAGAAGAATATGCACTTGAAGAAGAAGAAGAAGAAGAGAAGAAGAAGAAGAAGAAGAAGAAGAAGAAGAAGAAGAAGAAGAAGAAGAAAAGAAGAGAAGAAGAAGAAGAAGAAGAAGAAGAAAGAGGAGAAGAAGAAGAGGAGGAGGAGGAGGAGGACAGGAGGAGGAGGACATTGCAGATGATAATGTTTGCAACAACATTAATGATGGCTAATCCAGTTTTTGACACTTCTGAGCAATGTTGTTCTGTTGCTGATGGATTTCTTTTATTCTCTGTAAAGTTTCCTTTCACGTTTTGTGGATCAGACCATCATCTGCTGATGTCAATCGTCGAGCAATTCAGGGTCTCCATTGAGGTCTGCCTTTAGTGTAAACATTGTGCAAACAGGGGAGAGGACAGAAATATGAGATAATCCCAAAGGCACTTTGTGAGGTTCAGACATGCAGTCTTCAAGACGTAAAAGAACATACGGCTCATACATAAATACACTGCAATAAAAGATATACAAATGAAAAACAAACATTTTCACAACCTATCCTCTTATTCAAGTTCGTTCCGTTTATACCAACTTAAATTTCCGAAGGGGGTGGGGGCGACTAACAGAGGGGAGACGTGTTTGCAAATAATATCAAAGAACTTAGCAACTCGTGTCACTTCCTCTGATAGTCTCTGCTGCTGTAACACAGTCGCAAGCTCAGGAGCCATCGGCCAGCTTATGAAATGTCGCTGACAAATCGCGTCATATATCACTTGCGAAAATAAGTGTGTGAATAACCCTAGTTTTTTTGCTGTTTTCCCGTTATTATTATCCTGGTTCATAAGTATTCCCTGATTGTGTATGTCAAATAAGAAAGTAACATGTCGCGTGTCATTCTGTTTTGCATGTGCTGCGGTAATCCTCGTGCGTGATCACTCTACAGCTATCCCCCCCCCCCCCCCCCCGCCACCCGTCCCTCCCCTCCCCCAACCTTTCTCTCGCTGGTAGTGACATCTTCGTTTCCTCCATACCAGATCCTCCTGGATACTTCAAACGCTGTCTGTGTCGTGACTCAGCATCACTGTGGTGCAGGCTCATCCCAGAGTCCCCCAGGTGGCTGTCTTCCATGGGCCGGGAGCAGGAGGCCCTGCAGATCCTGGAGCGGATCGCCAAGTCCAACAAGGCGGAGATGCCTCCAGTGGACGACGCCAGTCAGCTGATGAAGGCAGCTCCAGGGGAGGAGCAGATCAGCTGGCGCTACGCCATCAGGAACTGAGAACTGCGTTCTGATGTAATCGTCATCAGTGTAAGTCATCTCAGCAACATGTAAGTCATCGTATTCAGCAACATGTAAGTCATCGTATTCAGCAATATGTAAGTCATCGTATTCAGCAACATGTAAATCATCGTACTCAGCAACATGTATCGTCATCGCAACATTAGTCATCATCAGCAAAATTCATCGTCATCAGCAACATGTAAGGTCATCGTCATCGCCATTGGCAACATGTAAATCATCGTCATCAGCAACATGTAAGTCATCGTCATCAGCAACATGTAAGTCATTGTTATCAGCAACATGTAAGTCGTCCTGATCAGTAAACATGTAAGTCATCGTGATCAGTAACAAGTAAGTCATCGTGATTAGTAACATGTAAGTCATTGTGCTCAGTAACAGTAACATGATTAACCGTCGTCATCGTGATCAGTAACAAGTAAGTCATCGTGATCAGTAACATGTAAGTCATTGTGTACAGTAACATGCCAACCGTCGTGATCAGTAACATGTAAGTCATCATGCTCAGCAACAAGTATGGCATCCGTCTGTCTCGAGAGACAATGGTGTTACCCCGTAGATCAGCCAGTTGAGTTGCAGTGCCTGCTGCGGCTGAAAAGCTCAATTCTCGAGTGGCCCACGCTGTTGCAGCTGCTGCAGGTGAAGTCTTGGTTATCAGTGTTTTGTGGGTGCCGATGCAAATCTTTGCCATTTGCAGCGCCTCCGTTTGTCCCACTGGGCCTCTCGCTGCTCTGCTCTGCTTGCTTGATGCCGGCCTTGATGGTGGGCCGCCAGCTGACACCGGTTTCCAGCTCTACTTGGTCGCGGATGTCTGTCCTCAGGTTGCGCTTGCATACATGTTTTTAGCGTTGGGAGGGCCGTCCCGTGGGTCTGGAGCCTGTAGCCAGCTCGCCGTACAGCAGACTCTTTGGGATGCGACCGTCACCCATGCGGCTGCCGTGGCCAAACTAGCGCAGGCGTCTCCGAATCAGTATGAGAAACATGCTCGGCATCCCTGCATGGGTTAGAACGTCCTTGTTGGTGATGCAGTCCTGCCAAGGGATGCCCAGGAGTCTTCTGAGGCAGCGCAAGTGAAAAGGCGTTCAGCCTGCATTCTTGTCGAGAGTACAGGGTCCATCCTTCGTTTCCGTGGGTACACTTTCATCTTGGTGTTTGATGTTAGCATGGTGTTGTCCCAGACTCTCTTCGCTAGATGGATCACCACTGTTGCTGTCGTGCCGATCCACGCGTACAGCTTGACGTCCAGAGCTGGATTGGAGATGGTGGAGCCCAGGTAAGTGAAGTCGTCAACTACTTCGAGGATGTGATCGCCGATGGAGATGCAGAGACTGCTGCTGACGTTTTGGCCCATGGTTTGTTTTCTTCAGGCTGATAGTGAGGCCGAAGTCGGTGCAGGTATCTGTGAAGCATGAGAGAGCCATTGTAGTGCTTCCTCGGTGTGGGCAGTGAGGGGGGCGGCGTCTGTGAAGCGCATCTCCCTGAGGTCTTTTTCCGCACCTTCATCTTTGCTTGGAGGGCGGGTTAAGATGAAGAAGCTTCTGTCACTCCTAGTGTGGAGGAAGATGCCATCTTCAGACTCTCGGAAGGCGTAGCGTAGCACCTGGGAGAAGAAGATGCTGGAGAGTGTCAGAGCGAGCACACACCCTTGTTTGATACCGCTCTTGATTTGGCCGGATCCGCTGATGAACTGTCATACTGGACAGTGCCATGCATGTTGTCGTGAAAGGACATGATCATCTGCAGGAGCTTGGGGACGGGGGGGAGGGGGGGGGGAGGGGGGCATCCAATCCGGTGTAGTAGCTGAAGAGACATGACCTACTGATTGAGTCAAACGCTTTGGTCAGGTCAATGAAGGCGATGAACAAGAATTGTCTCTGCTCGCGGCACTTCTCTTGTCGCTGCTTCAAAGAGAATATCATGCCGATCGTTTACCTCGCAGCTCTGAAGCCGCATTGAGCATCTGGGTACACTCGTTCAGCGAGTAGTTGCGGACAACGCGGGCGAAGACTTTGCCAACAATGCTGAGGATGGTTATTCCGCGGTAGTTATTGCAGTCTTTGTGGTCCCCCTTTGTCCCTGTATAGCATGACGATAATTGCATCGCGCATGTCCTGGGCCACGGGCCCTTCCTCCCATCACTGCAGCAGAAACTCATGGAGGTGACTGAGGAGAGAACTTCCCTTGCTGGCTTTGGTGACTTATGGGGGAAGGCCTTCGCTACCCGAAGCTTTACCACAGGCTAGAGAGTCGATGGCTTGCTGAGTTCCTCAATGGTGGGTGAGGACCAAGCTTCTCCATGGCAGGCAGTGGAATATTGTTCTTGATGGCTCTGTGGGTGACTGAGTTCTCCCTGGAGCACAGCTCCTGGTAGTGCTCCGCCCATCCCTCCATCTGTTTTTTGCTGCGGTCGGTTATGACACCCCCAAAGTAGATTTCAGGGGAGCGATCTTGATGGTGCTAGGGTCAAACGCTTTCTTGATGCCTTCGTGCATTGAGCAGATGTTGCCACAGTCGGCGGAGATCTGGATGCCCTGGCCCAGGTTCAGCCAGTGCTCGTTGGCGCATTTACAGGCGATCCGTTGGGTGTTTCAGTGAGCTTTTTGGAGTTCGGCTAGTGTCTTCTTTGAGGGCTCTCTCTTGCGATCAAGGAGTGCGACTTCCTTGGCAACAATGACAGGCTCAATGTCCTCGATACCTGCTTCGAACCAGTGTTCATTCTTTCTCATTCTCTTCCCATAGGTGTCCAAGGCAGATCGGTAAGTGACATCACGGATGTGGTTCCATCGTGATGAAACGTTGTCTGTCGGGCAGTCCTCTAGGGCCTTGTGAATGGCTCTGGTAAAGCGTTCGCGTAGTTCGAAATCTGACGTCATGCCTGTATTGATTCGAGGACACCCTTCTGTGCTGGAGCGGTGGATTCGCTTGGGCTGAAGACGTACCTTGCTGCCACCCAGGAGTGGTCAGTGTCGCAGTAAACACTGTGGTAGCTGCGGATCTAACGAAACAGACAAGCCAAGTCAGTATGGTATTGTGTCAGCGCAGCAGCAGGAGTTGCCCGAAGGTGACGCAGTGTGTTGACCAACCACCTTAGGGGCTCCACTCCGCATTTTCTTTCTGGGTTTATTCCCTTAGCCTTTGTCTCTCCAAAGACATCCACAAGGCAGTGAAGCTAATTGACCTATAGCTGGGAGTCTGGTTTGTGGGCACCAAGGCATATCCACACACTGGTGGACCTGCCTGCTACACGTCCTGGGGCCAGAGTCCGTTATAGTTTTGCCTGAGTCCGTAAGGTTCCAGTTGACGTCCGTTGCCACGACGAGGCACTACATATGGCTTGCTGGAGGAGAGGCTATATACTGAAAGGAAAGACTGAGGCATTTTGCTCCCCTTTTTAACACTTCTGCAATCAGCGGTGCTAGCCAGCGGTGGAGGCTGAAAGCGAGAGGTGACAAGCACATAAACTCTTCGCCAACACGCCAGGCATATCACACCAACCATTGAGACACACAACAAGTCATCATGGTCAGCAACGTGTAAGTCATCGTGATCAGTAGCGTGTAAGTCATTGTCATCAGCAACAGGTACGTCATCGTGATCAGCAACATGCAGGTCATCGTGATCGGTAACTTGTAATTATCGAGAGATCAGTAACATATAGGTCATCGTGATTGTTACACGCTAGACACTGACTTCGTCAGTTCAAGGTAAGCGAACATGCACAGGTAAGTGCAGCAGCTTTCTGAGAGTTCGTTGTAGATCCTGTGGCAGTTGTTCAGCTTTGCAAACGACAAAATAGGTCCTACGTGAGGAGGTATTGAACTGACAGGATCATTTTATTTACAAATGTTGAAGAAAATTGGTACAACAAACGGCAATCAAATTACCCTCACGTTCAATAAATCATACAAGAACTCAATCGTACATGCAGCAGCCAATATTCTACTAATGGCAGTTTTTCATCGACTAGAATCAAACTCAGTGAAGACTCGAACACTTCTGTGCTCGACAATGACTAGAACTCTTCAACCACTCTCTGATTTCTCTCTCCCTCCCAGTCACACAGCTCTCATCCTTTTATGTTCTTTTCTAAAATATTCTGCATATCGGTAAGATCCTCCAATGAAATCGCGACAAGCTTCTGCGAATATCATTCGATCAGCTTCTACAACATTCTCGAGCCTTCGGTAATGCAGTAGCAACTTACGGAAACCTAATACATTCTAACATAATCTCGAACACTCCAATCGCATTATCACTCGATCCGAAAACAAACTGAACGATTATGCATACGTTCATTTTCAAATGTTTTAAATAAATCTACAACAGCACTACACTGACAGAAAATACGGAGATCTGAAAGCGATAAGTAGGAGAAGGGTTGAAACTCGTCATTATTGCTGCTTTGACGTTTTTTTCGCGCGAAAGTTCCTCCACTCTTGTCTCCCTTGTAAATTGTAACAGTAAACATGACAGTCATCAAGATCACTAACATGTCAGTCATCGTGATCACTAACATGTAAGTAATCGCGATCACTAACATGTCAGATCATCGTGATCACTAACATGTACGTCATCGTGATCACTAACATGTACGTCATCGTGTCATACGTCATCGTGATGATCACTAACATGATCACTAACATGTACGTCATCGTGATCACTAACATGTACGTCATCGTGATCACTAACATGTACGTCATCGTGATCACTAACATGTCAGTCATCGTGATCACTAACATGTACGTCATCGTGATCACTAACATGTACGTCATCGTGATCACTAACATGTCAGTCATCATGCAGCAACATGTAAATCATCGTTATCAGCAACATGCAGATTAACAGTATTATGTCCGGAGAGAGAGAGAGAGAGAGAGAGAGAGAGAGAGAGAGAGAGAGAGAGAGAGAGAGAGAGAGAGTGTCGGGGGGTGTGTGTGTGTGTGTGTGTGTGTGTGTGTGTGTGTGTGTGTGTGTGTGTGTGTCTGAAGGATAGGAGGCGAGGGCTCGTCTGCCAGTTCTCTGAGTACTCTTGAGCGGATTCCATCAGGTCCACATGCCTTGTAGGGGTTTAGGTTTCTCAGCATGAGCATCACGCCGTTTTCACTGATCGTGATGTTTGTCCATGGATGGTATGTCAGTATTGGGTATGCCAGTCTTGTCCTGGAAACTCCTCCTTTGTGTATTGTCTGCCATTCCTGAACACAGATTGGAACTGCTGTTAAGGACTTCTGCCCACATATCATACACACACGTGTACATCCACTACACTACACTATACTATACCTCACACACACACACACACACACACACACACACACACACACACACACACACACACACACACAACACACACACACACACACACACACACACACACGCACGCACGCACGCACGCACGCGCGCACACACACACACACACACACACACACACACACACACACACACACACACACACATACGCACGCACGCACGCATGCACGCACACACACACACACACACACACACACACACACACACACACACACACACACACACACACACACACACGAACAAAGAAAGAAAGAAAACAGCGACTGGGTTACTGACCTAAACAGCTCAGTATCACTCAGGAACATGCTCTCGGCTGGCAACACTGTGTCCAATGTTGCTTCAGGTTTGTGATCGTGTTGGTCTACTATGGCCTGACGCTCAACATCACCAACTTGAGTGGAGACCTCTTCATCAACTTCGCCATCAACGCGGTGCTGGAGACGCTGTCCTACTTCCTGTGTCTGCTGCTGCTCGACCGTCTGGGCCGGAAACCTGTCTTTACCGGCAGCATGATTCTGTCCGGCGGGTTCTGCACTTTGTCTTTCCTTCCCGTCTTCCTGGGCATGCCCTGTGAGTTACTGGATATATGGGAAATCTTTCGTCTGACGTCAGCAGAGAGAGAGAGAGAGAGAGAGAGAGAGAGAGAGAGAGAGAGAGAGAGGCAGAGACAGAGATTGGTAGTTACTAATGTTGTAATATCTAGATTCAAAAGAAAACAGGTACGAAATAATATATATATATATATATATATATATATATATATATATATATATATATATATATATATATATATATATATATATATATATATATATATATATATATATACATATATATATATATATATATATATAGAGAGAGAGAGAGGAGAGAGAGAGAGAGAGAGAGAGACTGACTGCCACATGGTTCCAATATTTCCAAAGTTTGTTCTAAATAAGTACAAATGATGTTAGAAGTAATGTTTTTGAAGATGTGGATAACACCTTCAATCGTCCAGTTTCCAAAGATGAAGTGTTGCTAGCAATAATAAACTTGAAGAATCGGAAAGCGGCAGTTCTTAATGGTATTCTCGGCGATTTTTTCAAGTGTTCACGTGAAGAGATAGTGCTGTTTCTCCTAAAGTATGTCAAAAAGTTATTTGTTATTGATATATCCGTTGCATTTTGCCTATCTGTCATTCTACCTATTTTTAAACAAAGGTGACATCAATAATTCTAACAACTACAAAGGACTTTCTCTTAGTGACATCAGCCGCAAATTATTTAGCACGATTGTTAACAACCGATCACAAGAATGACTGGATGAAAATAACAGTAAGGCTAACATTAGGGCGCGTTTTAAGAAAGGATATTTAACTTTTGATATTATTGTTTACCTTGCTAGCGCTTGTATAGAAACACTGTTCTTACAATCGCAAAGTGTACCTAGCATTGAAAGGTTTTGAAAGGGCGTTTGATTCTGTTAACAATCACCTTCTCTGGCCAATCTTGATTAAAAAAATTTTTTTTTAAAAAAAAAAAAGGAAAAGGAAAATTTTTATAAATTCGTTTAGTATCTATGATGAGGTTAAAGATAGAGTTTGTTGTGGAGCAAACATGGCAGATTGCATTAACTGTGCAACTGTGTTAAGACAGGGTGATACATGTAGTTCTATATATTTCCTCTATTTTTTTTTAACGAGCTGGCAGTTGAAGTAATCAATAAAGGAGGAAACGGTGCTACGTTTTCCCTTGATGCTATTGAACATATATTCTTTTATTAGCCAGTGATGTAGTTTTTTTTTTTTCTGTGACTGTCATAGAACTACAAACACAATTGAACAATTTACGACAAGCGTCTGTTTAACTTCACCTTAAAGTTAACACAAATTAAAGTAATATAACAGTGTTTCGAAGAGGTGGAAATTTAAGTGTGAGTCAAAGGTGGTCCACTGATGGTTGTAAAATGCCTGTTGTTTTTTGATAACATTTAGGAATATTTTTTTCTCTATCCGACAAAGTTTTGTTGTTGCATGCATAAATCTAGCAAGTCTGGCTACAAATGTGTTGGTCTGTATTATGAAAAAAAACTGTGTATCCCCAAAACCAGTTGTTTAGTCGTTATTTATGAAATCATTTGACTCTCAGTTTAACCTATCGTACAATATGGGCAGAAAATTGTGGGGATTAGACAAGGCAGCAATATAGTGTGACACAGTTCACTCTTATGCTTTAAAGATACCTAGGAGTAGAGAAACACACACACACACACACACACACACACACACACACACACACACACACACACACACACACACACACACACACACACACACTTTGCTGTCACATGCAATCCCTACTGGTTAAAGTTATCTACAATAGAAGAGGGAAGAATACCTAGTAGAGTGTATAGTATGTTTGAATATGGTTCTGGGTTTGTCTGGTATAACCAAGGGGTTAGACGCATAAACTATTTTATTCATGAGTTTCGTCAACGATTAACAGACTGTAAGTGGCAAAGTGGACTGAACATATACAGACCCATGGCAGATTTGACACATGTAGGACGTTCTTTGATGTATTTTTTTGAGACCTTACTTGTTACTGGATTTGAATCCAGATTATAAATATGTCATAAGATTCAGACTTAGAATATCTAGTTTGACAGTACATAGCTTTTGATATAGAGCTGTAGACAGCAGTGTTTTGGTTTGCCCATTGTGTGTAAAGAACCAGATGAAAATGAAATACATTTCGTTTTGTGTTGTCCAGCACTCGGAGATAGTCGTGAAAATTTTACAATGTCTAAATATTATCAAGAACCTTCGACATTCAAACTCAGCTTGCTAATGTCCTCACGTTGGTCTCACGATGTACGAAATTTCTCCTCGTACCTATATAATGCATTTAAGCTAAGAGAACTGGTAACACCATAGAGATGTGTATTTCATTTTTTGTTTTGTTTTGTTTTTGTTTTGTTTTCTGTCTGATTCTGGTTATCAACACTTGTTAAGGAATTTCACTGTCTGTGCTCTCACTGTTTAGATTACAGTCATTCACATATTGTTCAGACATCCCTTCATAAGGTGCCAGGGCCTGTCATGCATAAAATTTTCCGAGTTCCGAGCTCTCTCTCTCTCTCTCTCTCTCTCTCTCTCTCTCTCTCTCTCTCTCTCTCCCCTGAAAAGAAAATATAATGTAACATGTTAAAAAACGCGGTAAGAAAAAAAGAAAATTAATATAGCCAGTCAGTCAATGAGTTTATTATTCCGTCTCTCTCTCTCTCTCTCTCTCTCTCTCTCTCTCTCTCTCCTTTTTATGCCTTTTTCATCACAGCATG
>JADBJO010000582.1:355000-415000 GCA_016801955.1 Conus betulinus
CCAAGTGCCTAGATAAGATCTTGGCCATCAAATGGTCAAACTTTATACCAAATGAAGAGGTCAGGGAGAGGTCCAAACAGCTCCCCGTGTCAACGATCATCTGCAGACTGCACTTTTGCTGGCTAGGTCAAATCTTGAGATTACCCTCATCAAGACCTGCAAACCAGGCCATTAAATGGACCCAGCAGGCCAGACAAAAAGAGGACGATCCAGGATGAGCTGGTGAGCGGAGGGAGACCTCAGACTTGTTGACAGAGGATGGAGTGACACCAGCAAACTGGCTGAGGACTGTGCAAAGTAGAGCGCCTTGACTGCCTCGTGCGTCGCAAGACGCGTGAGCATCCAAGAGAGAGAGAGAGAGAGAGAGAGAGAGAGAGAGAGAGAGAGAGAGAGAGAGAGAGAGAATGGAAAAAGATAGATTGATACATAGCTGTATGGATGGACGGGCGGATGGATAAAAAGGTAAATAGACAGACAGATAGATAGATAAACAGATTTGTCTTGAAGAAAAAATAGCATACTGCATCTTACTGCTGATTGGTTTGGATTGGATCCAATTATTACATCGACTTTTCAATGAGTATCCATGCAAATTTGATCCTGGATAACCTTTTATGTAACTATAGTTATCATGTTTACGTATCCTTATTAAAACGAGTAAACAAAACTTACAAAACTATTTTCTCAGAGCAGTTTGTCGTTTTGGGTGTCTCCAGTTATTGACGTAATGAACGGATGGCATAAGAATACAACAATGTGACGAAGATACAGAGCTTGCTTCTGTGATTGCGGAGGTGCATGTATTTGGTGTGTGTGTGTGTGTGGGGGGGGGGGGATGGTGCGTGTGTGGGCGTTGATAGAGGAGGGGGGGGGGGGGGGAGAGTTGAGATTTCAGACTGCACAGAAAACAAAACAGAAAGTAAAGCAGGATGGTTCCAATTCAGCAAAGGAAAACCATGAGAACTTATTATTACTTTTAGAAACTCAATATTGGTACCAGCAGTATACACGAATTAGTAAACTGCGATCTTATGGGCATGAAAGAAACATGCACACTGGTATAACTGCTAAATATTTGGATTACTTAATGCAGCAGAATTGTGTGTGCTAGATGATTTGATACATTGTTGTCTGACGAACGTCTGAATAAAGTTTAACTTTGGCGCCTTTTGTCCCAATTTTCAGTCACATTTTTTTTTATCAAGCCCCCCCCCCCCCCCCCCCCCCCCTCCCCTCATCTTTTTTTTTTTTATCAGTGTTATGCCTTCATTTCATACCAGACAGGGAAAAACGCTGATGACATAATCTCACTAACAAATGAAACTGTATTGTAATCAAATGAAAATCACATGTGCACAAAGGGTTCCTGTCAAATCTATATTTTAATCTTTTTCCTAGCTCGCATTCGCTGTAACAGTCGCTGGCGGCAAACAGTTCTTTGCCGTTCCACAGCAATGGCTCTGGCATACAGATAGGGGTTCAGCAGGGATGCCAGGGGCATCAGGAACAAGATCATACCCAGACTGAAATTATCTGGCACGTGCAGACCCCACGTGGTCATCAGATGGACCAGACTTACGACCATTCGACATAACATGTTGGTAACACACATCAGCAGGAACCGTCTAGCGATGTCCAATTCTGCGGAAACTGACTGGAGTCTACAAAAGAGTAAGGATTGGTTTTCGTTTTTATGTACACACAACATTGTCCAGCTCCCACCAGAAAACAGAGGGTCAAGTGCATTACACCATCAATTCCAGTGATGTAGGATGAAGAAAAAGCATCTTCTCTGTCTGGCAAAAGTATGCAGATGCCCCAGGACAGAGTAGCTGGCAGACACAGATGTAGGAGAAATCCATGGCACCACTGCCAGCAGCAGGCCCAGAGTCCAGGCCACAGCACACATCAGATGCATCACTGGTGAGGATATTATCCTGTTGATTTCTGGATAGTGGAGGACCAAGGCCCTGTCTAGCGTCAGAAGGACCATGAAGAACATAGACACCTGACGAGACAGAGTGGAGAAAACACCAGCCAGCTGACAACCTACGCTGTGTCTCCAGGTTGTGTCCTCCCACACGTAATGACCACGATACAACCCGTCGGCTGTCAGGATGATCACCAGGTGGAGGCCAGAAACGAAGTCTGACACAGACAGGTGAGTCACGACCACGCCGTAACTTGCTAGTTTACGTGACTTCTTCAACATCACGCGGAACACAAAACTGACTACGTTACCTAACAACGTTAATGCAGCATAAAATATTCAGAGCATGGACGTAAGCCTCTTTGCCAAGCAGAGTATGACACGTTGAAACCTTGTCTTCAGGTGCAAAACAACCTTTAGGATTGAATCCTAGAGGCAAAACTTGTTTCACAGCACATTCTGAACGTATCCCCCCAAACAGTCTTCAGCCCCAATGAAGTTCTGAACAACGATTTTGGAAAATAAAGCATTGGACAACCTCTTAAGTCAACTGTTCTCAGATGCCTTAGAGAACGAAAGTCGCGTGTTAATGTTTAATACCGCAGTACGAAAGGTTTAAATGATGTAGATTAGAAAAGAGAGATACGCTATCAGGATCAAATTCATTAATTGGAAGCAGTGACAGATCTAGTAATTTGAGACTGGACATGTTAGAACTGATGGAGAAAATTGTTGATGTCACAGGATTGTTAGCGCAGAAGAATGCGGACAGACGTAAGGTCAACATATCTGAAAATGTGATCGTTCGAATTTGGTTGCTGCTGACGTCCAAGCTTCGTAAATTGGGCAGACTGAGGTTCCCCAAAGTGGTCAGACCACAAACTGGCCAAACTGATGTGGATCAGGAGTGTGTTGTTGATCAACATGTCAGGTGTCATTCCACTACCTGCAGCATTGAGGTAACGAAGCTGGGGAAACAGCTGAGCATCAAAGGGGGCTGTACAAGTGAAAGCGTGCCCGTAGCACGTGCAGTTGATTAGTGGACAGTTAACGTGGCAGAACATTTCGTCGTCAAACTGCGGACACTGGGGCGTACCATCACATACGTGACTGGCATGCACACAAACTTTGGAACCACGGCAACGGTAATAACCAGGACAAACATAATTACTACAGTCGTCCTCGTCTTCATGCCCAGGACAGTCAAACACTCCGTTACAGAGAAAGTACACAGCCAAGATTAACGGTGTGTTCGAACAAACAAAATGTGTTCCTGGTTTAATGTGTCTATGGTCTACCAACATAACTCGTTTCATGGAAACAAATTCCACGATTTGTCTCCAGAATGTAAAGCTATCTTCTTTGGAAAGTAACTGATGTTTAAGATACTCACAGAGTTCCTCATCACTTCTATCAAAACAATGATATATGCCATCACACATTTTGTTCTTGAAGACACACTATGGACAAAAATGTCGACTGCTTTCATTCAAAAAAAAAAAAAATGAAATCACATTCATATTTCAGTTCCAATCATACACATATCTTGATACAATCGGAGCCATATATCATGGTATCTATACTGAACAGGTCATTGTCGTTTTCTCTGTCTTCCAATCATACTATAAATACACCTTGCTACTAAGCTTTTAAGTCTGTTTAAATAGACAGTGACACAGATAACAAAGACAGGATTGAATTCCTTTATGAGAAAATTTTATAAACAGCCATAAACTCAAACACATCAACAAATAAAAAGACCAAAACTTTGCAGAGATAGAATTTCTGTCGGAGTACATTGTCTTAACACATACACAGACTCTCTCTCTCTCTCTCTCTCTCTCTCTCTCTCTCTCTCTCACACACACACACACACACACACACACACACACACGCACATACACGCGCGCGCGCGCGCACACACACACACACACACACGGTCGGTCACACACACACACACACACATACATATGATACACACACGCATACACATGACACATACACACGCACGTACGCACCATCACCACCACCAGCCCCCCTCCTCCCACCCACACACACGCACACCCCTTCCCCTCCCACACACACGCACGCACACAAGCACGGACGCACGCCGGCACGCACACACATGCACAACCACACACTCACTCAGAGAAAAAAAACTGTTAACAGGGCAGCCTGTTCTTTATATTTTACAATTTTAAAATGACCCAAAATTACGCAAAATGTAGGGTTCGACGTATTGCCCATTTAATAACAATAACAACAACAATAATATAGATAATAAAAAAACACACACAAGCACGCACACACACACACACACACACACACACACACACACACTATATATATATATATATATATATATATATATATATATATATATATCAAGACTAGTACTAAAACGCCTAATAAAATTTTTAAAGTGCTCAACCCCTTGGGGAGCAACATCTGTTATGGTAAAAGGAAGTTTTAAAAATCAACAGATCTGTTTCGAGCGCTGGCTCTCCTCAGGATGGTGTTGGGTCGCCTACTGCCGGTGTTATATGGCCTAATGTCACTGTTTGCACGTGCGGATTGGCTGCACGTGTTGTTCGGTTTTTCAGGTTGTTTACAGTTCAGGGTGCGTTTGCTGACAACGATTTCCATTTGTGCCTGCAGTTGTTTACTATTTCTACTTTAGTATTTAGGGTTGCTAAGTGTGGTTTGCATAGTATTAACCCATTTTTCTGTTGAACATAGGTTGCATCTTTTTGAAATGTTATTGTATGGTGATGCCCTTTTTATGATTTTCCAGGATGTTATAGTTTTTTTTTTTTTTTTTGTCTTTAAGTCTCCAAATATATTTGCTCAGTTCTGTTTGGTTTTTGTATTTTACTTTGTTGAATGACTGTTTATGGTTTGCATATCTGGTTTTGAAGTGATTTTCAGTGATCCCTATGTATGTTTCTTTTCATTTTCTGATGTCACAGTGGCTTGGTATACAATGTTGTTATAGAGGCATTTGTTGCTTAAGGGACACTGTTCTTTTGTAGTACAATTGCAGGATTTCCTTTCTTCACCCTTCTTTGCTGTGTTGCTTTTCATTTTGTTGGATGAATCAATTATATTTTTAAGGTTAGGCATGCATGAATATGATAGTTTGATGGTGGTGTTCTTGTTAAATATTTTGGACAATTTGTGTTCTTTTGGGAAGGATGCTGTCCGAATTTAAAAAAAAAATTTCCCTACGTTTGTTTTTACTCGTCCATCATATGGAGGGTTGTACCATGTGATTTTCCTTTTCCTGCTTTTTTTTTGTTTTTGTTCATGTTGTTATCTGGGTTGTATTGTAGTTTGTAGCTGTAACCACTTTTTTGCAATGCCTCTTGGTATTCTGCTGCTGCGTTGTTGAATACTCTTTCATTATGTGACAGGTTAGATAATCTCTTGTTTATGCCATTGGGTATGGTTTTTAGTATAGATGGTGGGTGGTTGCTATTGATGTTTAATAAATGGGAGTGTCATTAGGTTTCTTGTATAGTTTTATATATGTAGTTTGTTGAGGTCAAGTGTTATGTCTAAATAGTTCACTACCTTTTTGTTTGCTTCGATGGTGATTTTTAAGTTATGGTTTTGAAAATTTTGCATAGTTCTTTTTTCTTGTTTTCAATGGTTCTTGGACTGTTGTTTAGCGTGGCGAGGCCGTCGTCTCTGTATAGTCCGACTTGCTTTCCGAGTTGTTTTTGGATGTTGGATAGCATGAACAATCCAACCAGTTCGCATGTTTCGGCACCGTCATACGATCCCATGGTCACATCAAATGTTGAGTTTCTGTTCGTTTTCTTGATCCATGTTTCATTTCTGTTGTAGAGTAGAGTTTTCTTGGTGTGGAGAATGATTTCCATTTCTGACCCTGTTATGTCTGTGTGTTTATTAGCAAATTTCAGAGCTTTAGTGAGTAGCTCTTCATCTATGGATGAGTAGAAGTCTACTATGTCGAATGTGATGAATACTGTGTTCTTATGCCTGCAACTGTCTGTCATTTCAACTCTTGTGTTTAGTCTTGCCATACCGGGCTTACACAAGATTATCCATTTTTCTGTTGTGCATAAGCTGCATCTCTTGGTGCTGTTGTTATACGCTGCTGCTTTTCTGACTATTTTCCATGTTATGTTGAAGTCTATATTTGCTGTCTTAAGATACCATACATGTTTACTTAATTCTGTTTGGTTTCTGTATTTTTCATATTTGAACGATTGCTTATGGTTAGCATACCTAGTTTTTGAATTTATTTTCAGTAATCCCTATATATGTCTCTTTGCTATTATCTGTTGTCACAGTAGCTTGGTATACAATGTTGTCAGAGAGGCACTGATTGTTCAGAGGGCATTGCTCCTTGGTAGCGCAATTGCAAGTTTTCCGTTTGTCACCCTCATTCTTAGCATTGGTTTTCCTTCTGTTAGATGTGTCAATTATTTTCTTAAGGTTTGGCATACATGAGTAAGATAGTTTGATAGTGTTCCTATTGAATATTTTAAAGAGTTTGTGATCTTTATGGAACGACTCTTTTAGTATCTTGAAGAATTCTTTGCCAATATTGGTTTTTACTCTGCCATCATATGGTGGGTTGTACCAAGTTATTTTTCTCTTTCTATTCTTCTTCCTGCTTCTAGTGCTGCTCTCAGGCTCATATTCCAATTTGTAACTATATCCACTTTTTGTGTAAGCCTGGTATGGCAACACTAAACACAAGAGTTGAAATGACAGACAGTTGCAGGCATAAAAGGAAATTTTGTCAGTAAATATAAAATAACAACCCTAACAGAGCCCCTCACGTAGCACAATTAGCAAAGAAGATTTCACAACCCTGGTAGAGCACCCCCACCCCCCCCCCCCACCCCTTGCACAACACGTGCAACACAATTCTTCTTCCTTTCCCTGAATACAATTCACAACTCCTATATACATTGAGGCCTACAGCAAGGGATGGTGTGGGATCTGAAGAGAGGAGAATACCTCGAAACAACTTGTAATCCCGGGTTTAAGTTTTACTTTTATCATCATTTTTAGGCTGCTCCCGAATTTGTTGAGCACTTTATATAAAAAAAAATAGCCAGAAAATCTCTTGCCTCTTTATTTGCCAAATTTTTGCTCATAACAACTTCTTCAAGGCAGCTGCAAGGCATAAAATAATTTAGCATATCTATTCTGTACAACTTCACATAAGAACATGTCTAATACACCCATTCAACCACGCACGTACACACGCACACAAACATACACACACGCACATACACTCCCACACACGCGCGCGCGTGCACACACACACACGCGCACACACACACACACACACACACACACACACACACACACACACACGCACGCACGCACGCACGCACGCACGCACGCACGCACGCACACACACACACACACACACACACACACACACACACACACAGCTATACCTGGAGAGAGAGAGAGAGAGAGAGAGAGAGAGAGAGAGAGAGAGAGAGAGAGGGAGAGAGGTGTGTGTGTGTGTGTGTGTGTGTGTGTGTGTGTATTTAGTGCGGTTTTGAACTATTAATCACTTTATTTTGTGACCCTGTTGATTTCTTTTTTGGCTGTGATTGTCCATTTGATCAGTGCAAACGAATAGACGTAAGTTTTGGCTTGGTGCTCTCTTCTTTCCTCCTCCTACTGTTTTTCCTCCGCCTTTTCACAATCCCTGGGTTTTTTTTAGCCTATGTAACCATTTTTGAGACACATCGCTTTTAACTTTGGATATTTCTTATACACCGGTACATGAGTTTTGTCGGAGACTGACATGCATTTACTGCGTTTCTCAGATTATTATTCCTGATAATTCCCGTGTTTGATTTTAATTAGTTTGAATAAGACAGTATCGAAAATGTGATGTTTTAGATTTATGCCTAGATTGTATACCTACATTATATTATTCATTGTAGCTGGCATATTTGATGATGGTGGTGGGGTTGGGGGAGAAAGTGAGGAGGAGGAGGAGTGAGAGAGGTCAATTCCTGGTTATTGTTATCGTCACGTAGATTTACAAGTAAAGCTTAGACTTTAATCTTTGATCTTTGTTAGGAGAATGCTTTCCTCGGTTGACTTGAACATTATTTTCTGATGGCTATAATAACTGTTAACTGTATTCATATCATGACAGTACTGATAATGTTTCATGCCTTTTATGTCTAATCATTATTGCCTTTGTAGCTTATGCATAGACATAGTGTGAGGTTGGGGGTTGGGTTGAATGTGGAAGGATGGGAGAACATATGCTTAAGGCCTATACATTACATGATGCATGTGCGTATGTGTTTGTGTGCGCGCGCGATTGGGAGTGTGCGTGCGTGCGTGCGTGTGTGTATGTGTGTGTGTGTGTGTGTGTGTGTGTGTGTGTGTGTGTGTGCGTGCGTGCGTGCGTGCGTGCGTGTGTGTGTGTGTGTGTGTGTGTGTGTGTGTGTGTGTGTGTGTGTGTGTGTGTGTGTGTGTGTGTGCGTCCGCGCGCGTGTGTGCGTGCGTGCGAGCATGCGTGCGTGCGTGTGTGTGTGTGTGTGTGTGTGTGTGTGTGTGTGTGTGTGTGCACGTGCGGGGTTGAATGGGAGCTTTAGACATGTTTTTATGTGAAGTGGTACAGAATAGTGATGCTATGTCCTTTTATGCCTTGCAGCTGAGCTCTTATAAGCGACAATTTGGCAAATAAAGAGGCAAGAGATGAACAACAAAGATCGTATATATTGACTTTTTATTGTAGACAATCGTGTTTCATCTTTGTGTGGCTCGGAATGGACTGGGAGACTAGAGGCTTTCTTTAAGCATTCTCTCTCTCTCTCTCTCTCTCTCTCTCTCTCTACATATATATATATATATATATGTATATATATATACACAAACGTGTGTGCGTGCGCGCGTGCATTTTTGTGTGTGTGTGTGTGTGTGTGTGTGTGTGTGTGTGTGTGTGTGTGTGTGTGTGTGTGTGTGTGTGTGTGTGTGTGTGCGCGCTCGCGCGCGCGCGCGCGTGTGTGTGTAGAGGGGTGCATGCGTTCGTTAGTGTAATTTCACTATACAAGTTAGCCTTGGTCTATTGCGCAACATCATGTATCATATATTTTGTATTATTCAAAAACAATTGGAATATTTAGATATGGCAATCATTATGTAAGCCAGAGAGTGCAGTCTTGTAATAGAAACGATTGTTTGCTACAACAACCAGACAGTTTCATTTGATTGAGGCAAGAGAAACAGTATTTGACAGAAAATTATTGTTGAAATGTGCATATCTCGAGACAACTGGATCTATGCATTTTTGCTTAAGTCTGAGAATGTTAAATCATGTTCAATACTGCTGATAAGAATCTGTTTTTCCTCTTCTTAATTGGGAATCACACAGATCCTTCCCTCAAAATGATATGTTTATATTTGTGGACTAGAAAAGATCTAAAATCTTTTGAATATTGAACGTCTCTTAAAGAGATCACGAGTATTTGGTTGTATCAAAAATATATAAGAGCAACACGCATAATCAGCAGTTAAGAAATCCGATTAACGAAATCCAATTCAAATAACAGAGCAATTTTTGGTTGACATTCCATTAAAACAAAGAACGAAAACACAAAACATAGCCCATTCTTTTGGAAAAAAAAAACAACAACAACAAAAAAACAACAACTGGAAACCTTAGTGGAGAATAATGAAGGCTGGTGAAAGAGGTAAAATATTCATATACAAAAGAAACCATAAATGAAAGTGACAGAATTTGTTCAGATCAAACCAGATGGACATATAGAAAGGAGAATGATAATCCTCCAACGCCATGGAACGAAAATCATCATCCAACGATTGTTAGAATAACAACAAAAACGAAGACATTTTTTTTTGTCAGAATCTGAAAGCATTCTGCCTGAAATAAAAAACTGAATATGAAAATAAGAAAAGAAAACAGCTACAGAATATTGACATAATGACAATATTGCAGCCGTTCCTAAGGCATGGAAGCAAACAAATAACTGATGAATGAAAAGGTATCATAGCGATAAAGTTTCAAATGTGTTAATAAGGAATATGGACAACAATAAAAACTAGTAAACTGGTGGCTCGACTGTAGTGTTTTGTACACGTCTTTTGAATACAGATGGGGTATGGTTGCGCGCTCAATTGATATGAGTTTTATTTACATGGGGAAAATGGTGTTTAATGTAACGGTAAGGGATAATATTTTTTTTAGTTAAAGCTGACAAACCAAGGGAACACAACGCAAGAGAGGCAATGTTCCTGTTTCGGCTCACATCCCACAATAGTAAATATTTAAAACCACAATAGTAAATATTTCAAATATGCTTGTTTGGTTTATGGATGGTACTTAACCAGCAAGAATCTCCTGGCAGATACCCTAGGTTACATTCTTTCAATGAATTCGACTGGTGGTAGAAAGAAAGAACTGACACAATCACACTCAAAACACACACACAGAGACACAGAGAGAGAGAGAGAGAGAGAGAGAGAGAGAGAGAGGAGAGAGAGAGAGAGAGAGAGAGAGAGAGAGAGAGAGAGTTGTCAATGTGAAGCAAACCTGTTTGTTACGACACTGCCTACTGGTGAGAGAGAGGGGCAAAGCGGAAACTGACAGAAATCTTCATCACTGTTGTCCTGGCAGTCCTGGTGATGGTCACAAAACCAGACTGTACGGCACGCGCTGGTCATGTCGCAGACATGCAAATGAGGGAGGGAGCAGTGTCCTGTTCCACGTGCAGGCATACGATGATGGGATATCCCAGTTGTGTCTGTTGGCTCCATAGTGCTGGTTGCTGATGGCAAAACACAGGGCTAGTATATCACAAGCAAGGAAAGGAAGCGTACTGTGCCCACCAGGACATTCTACGAGTGGTATGCTGGCCTTGGCTTTGCTCTTAATAGCCGGTCTAGAGAAGGAAGAGAGTGTTCGGGGCGGTGAAGCTCACACAGGGGGGAAAACTGCAGCTTTCTTCTGTGAACACTCACTGGAAAAAATGACAGGTTTACTGATTCCTTCAGAAAATTTCCCCCAGGCACATGTTTTCCCTGTCTGATATTCTCCAGACTTTATGAAGGAGCTTGCTTTGTTAATGATGGGAAAAAAAGCACATGCTGTCATCTGACCACTGGTGGAGAGACGTATAACTGAAACAAAAACAGTTCACAGGTCACTCAGCTATCTCTACAGCAGCCATAAAATTGCGCGTGCATGCACACGCACACGCACACGCGCACGCTCTCTCTCTCTCTCTCTCTCTCTCTCTCTCTCTCTCTCTCTCTCTCTCAAGCCATTTAAGAAAACGTATTTAAAGGATTCTTCTACATCCCATCAGCTCTTTCACGGATAAACTAGTGAAGGCGTGTTTAGGAAATATTATTTACTTTCAAATAATATTTCTCTCAAACCTGTATACAGATGTTCAGAATCACTTAAGTGTTGTACCAAAATATATGTTGATAACAGATGAATTGCGAGTAATAAGCCCCACTGTTTTATAAATACCTTACTGTAGCGACTGGATGGTTTTGACAGAGGGGAGATGTGGATGGATATACTACCAATGGCTGTTTAGCTCAAACTGTAGAGTTTGGGAAAGCAACAGTGAACAAACACCTCAACGTGAACCCTCTTCAGAAACTCATGCCCATGGAGCTAATGTCACTTACCTTGCGTACACGTTACAAGAATTAGATACCTGGACGAAGACACTGTCAAGGACAGTTAGTAATGCATGACCGATATCAAGCGTCCTCTCTGACAGTATGGAGTCATGTTATAGATCATAAAACAGTTCCTTTATCTTTCTGATGCAATGTTTCACTGCCGATTCATTTGTGTGAATGTTTCAGCGCCTGCGTATGCAAGATCTGTTCCTTTGTCGGATGAGTCCAGTGACTCATGACCACAGTCTGCATACCGATTTATTTAGATGGGAGATGAAGAGACAGGCTTCTATTCTACATTCCAACATTGCTTTAGAAGACAGCCTAAAATGTCACCTTGGGGATGAGCCCAAATATCATACCCTTTCCCAGCACCTTTGAAAGAAAAAAAAATGTCGTAGACTTCCTCTCGGCATGAACTAAAGTGAAGAAGATAAAAGTGAGTGGAATCAAAGCTACCTCATCACGGTTTGAACATGTCTTACCCTGCTCAGTATATTGAGACTCTCTCTCTCTCTCTCTCTCTCTCTCTCTCTCTCTCTCTCTCACACACACACACACACACACACACACACACTAACATACACTTGAGAGAGAGAGAGAGAGAGAGAGAGAGAGAGAGAGAGAGAGAGAGAGAGAGAGAGAGCTGCGCGGATGTGAGTGTGTGTGTATATGTGTTCAGCAAAACGAAACCAATTGAACCATTTCCTTTCAGTTCTGAATGTAAAAGAAAAAAAAGTGCGTACGTGTTTGGAAGGCCCGAACCTGCAGAAGTCAAGCCTAATGTGAACTGGGAGCTGATTCCAAACTTTCTTAGAAGTGTCGTAACACCCTTCCACTTGGTCTCCGTGTTGAGCGTTGCTAACCTGGACTGATTGTGGCACACACTTTACTGCCTTCTATATGTGTCATGGTCCTGGGTCTGAGAAGCACATAGCACCTGCACACACACACACACACACACACACACACACATATATATATACATACACACACACACACATATATATATATATATATTTAGTATATACTTTAAACTGAAGAACAACATATATATATATAATATATTTTAGTGGCAAGATATATTAAACTGAAGAACCACTAAAATGCCTATATAATATATATATGCTCGATATATCTGTAGAATATAAATATTTAAAATACCACTAAAATGGCTAATATAGGATCTGAGTAAAGCGCTCGAAACCCCTGGGAGCAACATCTGTCCAAAAAAAATATATATATATATATATATATATATATAGAGAGAGAGAGAGAGAGAGAGAGAGAGAGAGAGAGAGCAGTGGGAGAAAACAAGTGCACACTAACAATTCCTCCTCTATTGATGACTTGGCACATATTCTGAAGGGAAAACAGATAAGAAGGGTAAGGGATATAAAAAATGAGAATGAAATGTCAGGGAAATATATCATAAATATGAAATCTTTCACTAGCAGACCAAGGAGAATACCGTAGCACATCTTGGAGACAGAAATATTCATATTGACTGTTCCTAGACCTTTCGTCCGCTGGATCAGTCTCATCAGGGAAACACGATTTATTATGTCTGTGGTCCCTTGGCATCAAATAGAGACATACCACAGACTAAAATTCCATGGTATTTTTTTACCGCCAAGTGTTCAGAAATGACATCAAACAACACCCCAAACCAGCCAGCGAAAGGTAGAAAATTAAAATAAAAATAAAGCGTGGTAAAGAAACAAGTTGCTGAAAAACCACAATCGTGTATAAAAGCTATAAAGGTAAATGTTTGAGCCTATGTTTGAGGATCCATTTAAGGATGCAAGGGGGATAAAAAAAAAAGTGTTAACAATCAAAGTGGTCAGCTCAATTGTTAAATAGCTGAAGCATTTTCAGCAGCTGAGAACTGTGCCGGACAGCCTTTACTTAGATCTCGTAAAAGATGCAGTCTCCCACTAATTGACCAAGCAATAATGTGTTGAACAATTTCGTAATGGGGGAAAACATACGCATACTAATAATTCCTCCATCATTATATTGATAATGACCTACACACACACACACACACACACACACACACACACACACACACACACACACACACACACACACTCACGCACGCACGCACGCACACACGCACGCACCCAGAAACGCATACACACACAAACGCGCGCGCGCGCGCGTGCGCGCGGAGTAACTCTGTATATTTGTACTCGTTCACCTCAAGACCTCAATCCAGAACTCGTGCAATCCTCACTCTATCAAACATGCCTAGCCTTCTTATTAGCAAGCTTTACTGCGCTGGATTCCACGCAGTATGCTGGAAAGATGTGTGTGGTCTTATAAAGAAACAGGGGAAATGAACAGAGTCTTGTGAATGACAGTGTGCTCAGGAATATGTTTTACATACTCTGCCATCTTGTTACATTGAAATCATCACAGTTATCATGATTTCACTGGCGCCTCTATCATTATCGTGTTTTTCTCAACTTATGTTATATCGATACTCATTACTTCAATGGTGCCTCAGTCATTTGTGTACCATTCCACCGCTGAAGCCGCCATGGGGTTCAGTATTTCAGTAGTGTTTTTCATACAGTCACAACTGCGTCCACAACGACACCGAAGCTTCGTGCCACTGAAATGTACACCACTCACACTATCCTCAATCGGCATTGAAAGCAGATAACTGAGATAGTCCCAGTAATGTACACTGGCTCATTCCCACATATCAAGTGTATGACCGGCAATCGCCACCAGTAACTGTAAGGACGCAGAGGGACTTTGACATTCCTATTAGTCTATACAGAAAGGTATTGATCCATTTTTCACACTTGTTTGTTGCAGTTATTAGTTATTTACCCCCCCCCCCCCCCTCCCTCTACCACAATGACATTCTTTTTGTCTTTATCCCAGGATGTTAACGTTTGTGAAACAAGTTGTGCCGGAGGATTTAAGTGGCATTGCTCTTCATACTGTGCATGATTCAATTTTCGCTCGTTATTGTGATAAGTGCCTGAGTGGGTTTTTTGCGTGCCTGATGTTGTGTTGCTTGTGCGTGCAGGCTGTGTTGAAGTGAGTGCGTGCGTGCGTGCGCATGTGTGTGTCTGTGAACGTGGGGTGTACGGTCATGCGTGAGCATACGTGAGCATATGTATTGTTCCTTTATAAAGCGTTTAGAACCCTAATTTTCTGAGAAAAGGCGCTACATAAATTTTCATTATCATTACTCTTCTTCTTCTTCTTCTTCTCATTATTATTATATTATTATTATTATTTATTATTATATATTCATTGTCAAACGTACACTTAAACATGTTCTTGCATTCTAGCCTCCAATGTCTTGTTCGGTGTCAACTTACTGTCAGTCTTGTGACATCCTCCGACAGACAGTAGGTCGGAATCGTGTTCCTTGTGCACCCTTGCAAAATGCCTCGTATTTCCATCCCGTTCGAAGATGTCGCTGTGGATATCGTTGTGCCTTTAGGACCTTCGTTTTCAGACCATCGATATGTTCTTTCTTTCATGGATATGGCTCAAACGGATCGTACCCGTTACTGCTGCTGAAGCCTTGCTTTCAGTGTTATCTCATATCGGTTTACCATCCGAAATCCTCACTGACTGTGGTTCTTAATTCGTCTCTGATGTAATGTAGAAATCGACGCGCTATTGTCTATTAGTCTATGACTACCACTCAGTATCATCCTCAGTCGAACGATATGGTCAACGGGGGTTTAACAGCCAGTTCTCATATCGGTTTACCATCCGAAAAAAAAATGTTATGTAATGTAGGAAATAATACGTCATGAACGCCCTGTGGATTTTTTTTAATGCTGATCGATGAGAATGAGGATGATTAAGATGATGCTACGGATTTCCATTTCGGTCTGAGACTACATGACAAGGCTGTACTCTACGCCGCTTCCTTTCATAATATATCCCGGCGTCAACCAGCCCGAGAGATACAGACACCTGCAGTGTTGGTCAGGAAATTTGAGCAACACTCTCAGAAACGCATCCATTAAGTGGATGAATCTCGATTGTGTGGTCCCCAGTTTTCCCAACTGAGCCCGCAGCAAACTCATCTCTGGGTAGGAGCCGGTCGGGGCAGAAAAAACCCACATGACTTCAGATGGGATTCGAACCCACGACCTCCCAGCGGGGGAGTCCGCGACGCTAACCACTTCGCCACGGCGGCTGGTAGCCCTGTGGATTTGATCAGACACGATAAGATGTGCGCCAAAGTAAACAGTTCAGGCTGTGAGTCTACCGATAAAAACAATGACTGGCGTATTCTTACAGATCACAGAAAAAAAAAACTTTAAAAGACATGCCCAGCAACTTTAACTGTGTCACTGACTTGAAATGCGAATGGAAACATGCGCAAAGGAAACGTCATTCGATGGACTGGGAAAGGAAAAATAGGAGGAGGGCAGAGAGAAGCTCGTAATACGCGTGTGACGTACAGGGCAACAATTGACTGTGGATGATCATTGGAAACAAATCTTGTTCAGTGATAAAATAATGATTGATCCGAAAAACACTGACATAAAGAAGTATGGCAAAAGTCCTCTGAAAACTACATTCAATAGCATGGGTATCGTGAGTGGTTTACATATGTGTAGTCTGAAATTCAGGACGTAGGACTGTGTTTCATCCCTCGGTGTGAATGATGTTGTCTTCATGGAGGAACGATAATCTCTCAGAGGATGCTAAATGATATCCACCATGTATTCAGCGGTTCATTCCTACATTTATACCTCCCCAAAAGACAATGCCCCAATTTACAAGTCTCATGGGACAAAGCAGTGAAAGCAATGATACTCCATTCTGAACTTTTCGTGGTGATCACATTCACCTGACCAAAGCCCGATACAAAAAAAAGCCGCTTACATCTTATTGCTACTGCAGCAAGTTTAAAGTATGAACTCACAGTGACGTTAAATAAGTTGTCTACTGCACCACTTCAGAAACATTTTGGTAATTACTACATCCTGTACAGATTATTTTTGTGTACGCAGGACCACTTGACATAGCCTTTATGCATCTGAACTTCAAATAAGGAACGAAAAATAGTTTTATCTTTTACACTAGTAAAATTGCGATCCCACCATTTTGAAAGTTTGACAATAATTAAGCATGGGACTATAATTTGCCACCACTGACCCCACGTCCCCTCCTCTTCTTCCCACTCCTCCCTCCTCCTCTTCCTCCTTTTCCTTCTCCTCCTCCTCGTCCTCCTCCTCCTTCTCTTTCACCACCAACCACCAACGCTATTATTATTTCTACTACTTCCAGTACTCCGACTGCTATTATTACGATTACTGGCTGCTGCTGCTACTGCTGTTGCGCTGCTGTTGCTGCTGCTGCTACTACTACTACTACTACTACTACTACTACTACTGCTGCTGCTGCTGCTGCTGCTGCTACTACTACTACTACTACTACTACTACTACTACTACTCCTACTCCTACTACTACTACTACATTATCCCCATGACTAATTTGTAAAGTAGTATTAGTCGAAGCAGTTTTACTATTATAACAACACACCTGCCACCTACAGAAAATCCATGCGGAGAACACATGTCGTAGCCACACTGAGTTTCATCCTCTCCGCCATAGCATTCGGTCACCAGGTCACAGAGTGTCAGGTGCTCTTTGAAGTCATCAAACCAGGGCACAGAGCAGTTCCACAGGTCCTGGGGGGTCAGCTGGGGAACGGCAGATGTCTGCGGAGGAGAAAAATATGGCAGAGCTTCAGGCTTCCTTTATGAAAAGACAGGGACACGTTCTATGCCCTTCTCTCTCTCTCTCTCTCTCTCTCTCTCTCTCTCTCTCTCTCTCTCTCTCTGATGAAACGTAGGAAAATGAAAATCGCGCTTTTCAAAATGCAGAAATCAGTTGGTGGATACAACCGCTCATATCGGTCTCACACATTCAAGACAAAAGATAAGAAAGAAGAAATAGAGATAAATATATGGCTAGACAGACAGACAGATAGATAAATAGACAGACAAGCAGACAGATAGATAGATATGAAGGTAGATAGATAGATACGCAAACAAACAAACAAACACACACAGACACATACACATAAACTCTCTCTCTCACTCACACACACACACACACACACACACACACACACACACACACACACACACACACACACACACACACACACACACAGAGAGAGAGAGAGAGAGAGAGAGAGAGAGAGAGAGAGAGAGAGAGAGACTTCCTCCGGTATATGAAAAGGCAATCCTAGCCATCAGTCAAACCATAGACCTATCTCAAGATCATCCCTTTTATCAAACCACTCGAAAAACATGTTCAAGTATAGGTGAATTCTCATCTAAAATGTTACGATCTCATCTATGAAAATCAATCGAGTTTTCCAGAAAAAAAGCACTCTCGTCGGACATCTCTTTTACAACTCCTGATAGATGTCTCACAAATGTTAATAATGACGACCTGACTGGAATTGTTTGTGTAGATTTTGCAAGAGCATTTGACGTCATCGACCACTGTCTTCTGATAAAGGCTGATGCGTTACAAAGTATTGAATCAAGTCTTAAAATGTAGTGCTTGTTTTCTCACTGACCGCCAGCAGCTTGTTGTGATTAAATCCAAAAAGTTCAAGGTTACTCTACTTCAATTTTTCCTCTCAGGGGACAGAACTACGGTCCGTGTTCTTTTCTATTTATATAAATAACTTGCCATTATATGTGCAGAGTTGTGACGAAATGTTTGCTGTTGGTACCTCATTACAATTACACAGTAGTTATTCTACTGAACTGGTAAGTAACCTGCAGACAAACACAAGCAAGCTGATTACATAGACATGGATGAATCATATGTCCCTCAAAGCTCATAAAAACTGTTTGTATATCACAAAACAACAAGAGCGGCAGTAATGGATTCCTCACGCACACCCTTATATGTCCAAAGATAAGATTAAAGTGGTTACATCGCATAAACTCTTAGGAGTTATCATTGACAACGACTAATCTTGGTTTACCACATTGCTGATGTTTGAAACCACATTTCCAAAAGAATACATCACCTCGCATTAAAAGAAATGTAAGTCTTCATTTCAGGAAGATATTTTTCATGCAAATATCCTCTCACTTATCAATTATGCATGCTCTTTATAGGATAATGCCAGCCAAACTAATCTGAAACAAGCAAGTCGTTTAAGTAAAAGGGCCATTAAGTTAATCTATTTGAAACCTAGCACCCTGGCAAGGAGTGATTATAAAACTGCAAGTATTCTTCTCTTTAAAGACACCCTACTTCAGCAAATGCTTATGCAACACACACACACACACACACACACACACACACACACACACACACACACACACACACACACACACACACACACACGAAGATGTATCACATGGAGCGTATGCACTTCAGGCAGAGGGAAACAAACTAAAAGAAAGGATAAATATAATAACGCAAACAAAATATCAACGACTATATTTACCAAAATCTAGAGTATGAGCAGACGTGTGCAGTGACCATCATTTGGTGATAGCAAAGCTGAAAATCAAGCTGAAGTGAAGAAAGAAGAAAGAGACTCCGTCCAAGAGATACAATACAAACAAGTTAAAGGATCCCACCACAGAGACCCAGTTCCAAGCTTTCCTGAGCTACAGGTATTCAGTCCTTATTGAAACAATGCCAGGATCGACAGAATGGTGGGAGGAGATTAAGGATGCCACGGCAACAGCTCGAAGAGAAATCCTAGGGTTTAAGAAGTCACTGAGGGAATCCTGGATCAGTGATGACACATGCGAATTGATAGCAGAGAGGAAAGAACTCCATCAGAAGAGACACAACTGCTCCTCAGACCCAGCAGGCCAGAGAAAAGGAGGACGACCCAGGATGAGCTGGCAACAGACAGTGGAGAGAGACCTCCAACTCGTTGACAGAGGATGGAGTGACACTAACAAACGGGCTGAGTACCGTGCACAGTGGAGCGCCTTGACTGCCTCATGCGTCGCAAGACGCGGAAGCGTCTAAGTCTGAGTAAGAGTATGATTAGAAAGTCTTCTTTGACGACCATAAGGCGACTTGTCGTGAACTCCCTTGAAAGGGCTAAAGTTTGTGAACAAACACGTTTGTATGAAGTCTGTGGGGCTTTACAGTTTTCGTGTAGATCCATGAAATCGTTTCCTTACAAGTTGCATTCTATTAAGCAATCATCCATAATGTATTAAACACATGATAGAAGGATTCTAACTTTTGGTCAGCAGTCGATAAATTATTATTATATTCTCAAAATCCTATGCTGGAAGAAGACAGAAATAAAAGACTGTTGTATGCACACAGGTTGTAGAACGAAGAGCCAGGCGTTAAGAAATGCCCGCATTGTGAGCGCTGTGGATGATAAGCTTAAAACATCAAACGGCAAGAAACCCACTGAACCACGCTTGGCGAATTACCTTGTGAAAGGAAAAGAAGAGAAACTCGGTAGTGCAGTTCTCGATGCATGTAAAACGGATTGGTGGTGATACGATCAAACGGATCAAAATGGCATCCCCCTTCCCGATCACAGACTGGGGATCTTCTTTTACCGTAGCTGACTCTACCTCTGCGTCTGTCGACAAATAAGTGACAAATAGTTACATAAGGTCAATAGACAATTGACAATGGCTTAATTGTGTATAGACCTGTGACCCGTTACAATACCAAAGAAAACAAACCAGTGAAAAGATATGTTAATAAATGTATACATTTATACATACATTGTCCATTCGATCCTGCTCACATAACTGTGTACGAAAATAATTTTTTATCTCATTTGTATCGAATTTTCCCTTCGATTTAAAGCTAGGAAAAAGAAATTTAGACATTTGAAGTTGGCTATGAATACTACCATTAAGAATTCCTGCACATTGCTCATATTTCAACACATAACTTCCTGGACTATTGATGGAATATTTAATTCTAAGGTCATAATAATATGTACATTCAAACAGGACGTGGAATTCGTCTTCACAGTCTGCGTAACATAGGGGACAAACAGGATGTCCAGCAGGCAAGAAGCGGAGACAGTGACTTTGAATAGTTGAGACTCCCAACCTGAAACGTACTAAGGCAGGTTTTAAAATTCTATTGTTAATGAAATCAACATATTTTTCACATTCAAAAATATTCTTGAAAGAATAATAAAGATAAAAACAATTGCTTTCAGACATATGTGAGTACCACTGCTGACAGAAGCAACTAATAAGGCGATCCTTAAAGACCCTGAGAAAAAGTTTCTCGTTCCCGATTTCACCATACATCCAAACGTAGCCAAAACCATTTGAACACAAACGATGCTTTAAATGTGACACCCAGTCTTGAACCCTTATATTTCTTTCCTGTAACATATGAAGCATGTTGTATGCTTTTCTAGAGTATCTAGTCGGAAGCTGTTTAAGGAGACGAAACCAAAAGTTGATGCACCTACCTGCAGAATTAATATACAATGGGCAACGACCCAGTTCGCCATAAACCATATCATTAGGCGTGAAGGTTGGTACATTGAGTATTAATTTACAGGCTTGTAGCTGGAGCTTTCAATAGAGTGGTACGCTTATATCCCCATAATTCTGAACCGTAGAGAAGTGAAGGAACAACTTGAGCATCAAGTAGTTTCAAGAAAGGTTTGGAAGAAGAGCATCCTATTTTTCTTAGTGTTTTAAGAATCTCGAAGGGGGCTCTCTTGGCTCTAGCGACATGATCATAACCAGTTGCGACATCAAAACTAAGTTTAGTTGAGAGAGTAACGCCCAGATATTTATATGAATTGACAACATTTAGTTTATCACTGCCAAAAAGCCATTGTTCCTTAACACCTAGAAACCCACCTTTACGAAATACCATAATCTTACTTTTATCTAGATTGACCTTCAAACTTAAATTCAGTGCACGACTGTAGAGAATATTCATTTGATTTTGTAGATCATCTATCGTAGATGACGTAAGGGCTATATCATCCGCGAAAAGCAGGATAAAAAGTTCAACATCATTTTGGAGAAAACTGAACACCATGTTTACCTTCATGACATATGTCATGGGCAAGCTCATTAATGAAAATAGAAAACAGAGTAGGGCTAAGGCAGCAACCCTGTTTGAGACCTTGCAAGCACTGGAAATAGTCAGTATAGGAGTTACCACATCTGACACATGATTTAACTGAGGAATACATGCTCTTCAAAATGTTCAACATATTACCTTGGACACCATTTCTAAACAGTATATTAAAAACAATAATCCATGCTGAACTGTGTCAAATGCTTTGCTGAAGTCAATGTAGGCAACGTAGATTTTTTTGTTTTGTGACAGATGTTTCTCAATACACGCATAGGGCGTGAAAATATGGTCGATGGTGGAAAAACATTTCCTAAAACCTGCTTGAATATCTGAAATAACCGAGTTGACTTCTAACCAAGTAACCAGACGCTTATTTAAAATATAGGTGAAAAGTTTACATAAATTATTAATAAGAGATATGCCTCGATAATTATTAGTGTTATTTATATCCCCTTTCTTATGTAGTTGGATAATAATGGATTTAGTCCATTCGTCCGGAAAAAACACCATCTCTGAATATTTTCTTGAGAAAAATGAAAAAGAAAGGAACAACTTCATCTCCTGCAGCTTTTATAACTTCACTAATGAGACCATGTGGACCAGCTGCCTTCCCACACTTGAGACTTTTAATTGCTTTTATAACCTCCTCAATAATAATAACACCATCTAAGACTGGATCAGGAACTGCTTCTGGAACCTCAGATGCCAAACATTCCTCAGTCGTAACGACTCCAGTATTTAGTAGGTTATCGAAGTGTTTAAACAATTCAACCTGAGAAATAGCATTTACCATCGGCGACCGTTTACGGTATTTGTTAACTTCCGACCAGAAGGTTTGGGAATCGTTGCAGCCTTTAACAGAGAGTTAATACGCTCAGCTCTGAAATTGTGGCTTTTACATATCTTAATTGGCCGTAGTCCCGTCTTAATTGAAGAAAAGATATAGAGACAAAATTGATGCTTCTGTTGCTAACAAGGCCACTCACTTGTTCTCGTGTAACGTTGAATATGCCACCAGTTTGATCGATACATGTATTAACAAAGCATTGTCTGAATTTACACAGTGTTTGATGAATGCTAGTGCCTGCATGCGTCAAACTAAATCCTTTAAAGCCAGGGTAGTTACAGACTCTTGGTTTGACAACGAATGTCTGGAAACCAAAGTCAAACTTAGAAAAGCACTAGCGGCCAGTAATCGGCCAGTAATGAATCTGGACTTCCCCAGGATAGGCTAATTTATCTACATAAGGTTGCCTTTCAAAGAAAGTAACTAACTACAATCATCGTTATTGTTATCATCATCAACGTGCAAAACAGATCATATCGAGGGTTGGCTGCCAGAACCCAGAATCTCATATATAGATATAAGAGAGGTACTGGGTTGTGGCAGTCAACCCTCGATATATACAAACTGCTTTATGAACTCATGCTGCTTACCATGTTTGAGTATTAGTATTGTGGGATCCTCATATGAGAAATCCTATGCTCTGAGCACATTTGGATCTGTTATATTCTGTTTGTGTTAGATCAATATTTTGTGCTCCTTTTTAGTCTCCTTCCTGTGAGAGACAATTGTCGCCCTTGTATTGGATGGTATTGACTTAACTTTGCTTTCTTGTTGTTTTTGGTCACGTCCTCCACAATCTTAAAAGGTTGTTGTGTGTTGTTTGGTCCAGAGATGTTTTTCAATGTCCTCACACTGTTGGTCGCTTTCCATTGTTCATTGACGGATAAGCAGAACCCATATTATTGTCACATGTAAATTGGCTTAATCCCCTACCATTGGTTGTTTCATTACAATAGGGTCAGCAGAAATCCTTCCCATCTTCTTGGACATGGGCACCAACATTAACATCACAGTCATCTTGAACGATGAGGATGTCTTTCTTATCAACTGCACTGACCACTGTTCGGAGCCGGGAATAGAATTCTTCAATCCGGCCACCATTATAGTCTGATATGGGAGCGTATATTTGCACTGCCGTGTTGTTGACTGGTTTCGCTCGCTGACCGATGATTATGATCCTGCTTAGACAGTGTAGCATTCCAATGCAGCTGTATTAAAAGAAACTATAAACAAAAATGTACTCCATGTACATGCTTTTTTTTCTTTTTCTTCACTGTTGCACAGGACACTCACCTTCCCCCTCTCTCTGTTTATTCTTTGTTTTTCTATCTTACTTCGCAAAGGCCGAGAACATACACAAACTTACACAACTTTACACGCGCGCGCACGTGTGTGTGTGTGTGTGTGTGTGTGTGTGTGTGTGTGTGTGTGTGTGTGTGTGTGTGTGTGCGTGCGTGCGCGCGTGTGTGTGTGTGTGCGTGCGTGCATACGTGCGCGCGCGCGCGTGTGTGTATGTGTGTGTGTGTATGTGTGTGTGTGTGTGTGTGTGTGTGTGTGTGTGTGTGTGTGTGTGTGTGTGTGTGTGTGTGTACAATCATACTGAAAATGCATGCTCCTCTTCAAACATCTGATGTGCAGCTGGGAAAACTGGAATTCGAAGCTTCATCAATCAATACTAGAGGCAGGTACGCGTTAGGAAATGATTTTCTTATTAGCCGAATACTGTTTAACGATATTTGAAACTCTTTATATTGTAAACCTCACCCGCATCTTCAAGTCCATGAATTAGAAGCCGTTTGGGCTGAAACTAAACTAAACAAAAAGAGCTTTCTAATAGGCTTCTTTTATTGTCCACCCAATGCGCTGATACGCTATGGGATCTTGTGGTAGATAGTTTCAGGTAAGTAAACAATACAACTTTACTGTTCTTTGTACTAAGCGGCTTTAACACAGACTACCTGAACAATCCTCTCTAACCTAACAGAAATCATTCAGTTACACAGTCTTCACCGGTTAGTACTGAAACAACCCGAATCACCGACACTACATGAACTTGTCATCATTACCAACCCTCCCCCCCCCCCCCCCCCCCCCCCCCACCGATCTAGTTGAATCAACTCAAGTAATACCAGCAATCCTTAGCAATCACATTATGTCATGTTTGCACTTGAAAAAAAAAAACAACCCACAATTGTAAACAATAGCAATTTCAAAAAGAACCATGTTTAACTAAAATAAGCTATACAGAGATGAATTTTGTCGACTGTTACAAATTGTTGACTGGCAATACATTTTTAAATATGAAAACTGTCGAATATTCCACTAATACATCATTGAGTCTAGCTAAGCAGTGTATGCCAGCAAAGTTATTACAGTCTACCCAAATGATGTACTTTGGTGACTGATGAAATCCGACTCTTAATGGAAAAGCGTAAAAATATTGATGCAAGAGCTATGCGAACGGATCTGTCTGAAGACTGGCACAGTTTCAGGCTATTTCGGAATTATGTCACAGCAAAAGAAAGAGAACGGCGGCTGAGTTTTATAAAGAAATAGACAAGGCATCAGATCTACTAAACTATGGCCAAAAGGACTAGTGGAAAACTAGTTCGTTCATTGTTTTCAATAAAAATGACATTAACACTGATGTCATTCTCTCCCTTTACTGTCAAACGGCACAATGTATTATTCTAACAAAGACAAAGCACGCCGCGAAATATCTATCTGAAATAAAACATGAGTAGATATGAGATCCCATACTGTCAAGAATAAGACTACTTAAGATTTAGCAACAGCTGCATACTTATTTCTGGACAATGTGGCAATCGTGGAACCTAACGAGGAAATGCTGATATCACAGCGGAAGGAAGGAAGAGAGTGTGTCATGATTTGTGCGATATATTTATATAGAAATGTTTTTTTTCTTCACTGCAAGGAATCGAGAATGGAAAATAAGAAGATAGTGTGATTGTTTCCCATTAGGCGGACAAAGGCGGCATTTGATTTGAACGTGTGTCATTAAAGTAAGCATGTGACAAAGCTGTATATGCAATGGATTAGTAAAGAGTCGTCTTTATGCCGCAGTTACAATTTAATCATGCGTGTGTTTCCATTTGCTTACTCCATTAGAAAACTGAGGGATATTATTTCGCAGTGTCAAGAACTCACTTTTCTTTCAGTTAATTGATGTAAGAGGTAAGGATATGTAGTGCTGAAGAGTGAAGGAAAATATTGTGTATTTTGATATCATTCTTCATTGTTTACGAGTTATGATATTCTATATAAATTCTACTCCATCTTTGGATAGAAACTTTCTTCTTTAATGCTTTGCATCATGTGTTGGCTGTGGCTCATATCCCTTGACAACATCTGCAGGAAAATGAACTTGCATAAGTTTCATTATAGGTTATTATCGGATAATTGGATTTATTTTCAAGGCAGAAGTGTCATCTTTAGCGAAGATGATGGAAGGGTGCTATAGTACTTACTTAACACCCTCAAAAGTAGCTTGACCATGGATATGACCTGGCCAGAGAATACAGACAGCTCGTGGATTTCAGAGAAATATGAAGCTATCAGGGTGAGCATCACCACGTGTTCAGTAGGAAGGACAAGAGTGTACCGGCCTTCAAACACAACGAGTTCATTCACCGGCGCTGTAACTTCAAGATGGCCCTCAATATAAGCTGCACACATCCACCGTTAGAGGGTTACTATTACATCATTATTAATATCAAAAACACACCAGCTTTCAATTTTTGTGTCATCTTGTGTCTAACAGATTGTATTCTTTTCATTATGACTCTTATCAGGTTTGCTGAACGATATTAAGTAAGGAATAAATTACGTTTTTATCAGTGCTAACAGTCTCGCGGCATTTGATTTGAACGTGTGTCATTAAAGTAAGCATGTGACAAAGCTGTATATGCAATGGATTAGTAAAGAGTCGTCTTTATGCCGCAGTTACAATTTAATCATGCGTGTGTTTCCATTTGCTTACTCCATTAGAAAACTGAGGGATATTATTTCGCAGTGTCAAGAACTCACTTTTCTTTCAGTTAATTGATGTAAGAGGTAAGGATATGTAGTGCTGAAGAGTGAAGGAAAAATTATTGTGTATTTTGATATCATTCTTCACTGTTTACGAGTTATGATATTCTATATAAATTCTACTCCAATTTTGGATAGAAACTTTCTTCTTTAATGCTTTGCATCATGTGTTGGCTGTGGCTCATATCCCTTGACAACATCTGCAGGGAAATGAACTTGCATAAGTTTCATTATAGGTTATTATCGGATAATTGGATTATTTTCAAGGCAGAAGTGTCATCTTTAGCGAAGATGATGGAAGGGTGCTATAGTACTTACTTAACACCCTCAAAAGTAGCTTGACCATGGATATGACCTGGCCAGAGAATACAGACAGCTCGTGGATTTCAGAAGAATATGAAGCTATCAGGGTGAGCATCACCACGTGTTCAGTAGGAAGGACAAGAGTGTACCGGCCTTCAAACACAACGAGTTCATTCACCGGCGCTGTAACTTCAAGATGGCCCTCAATATAAGCTGCACACATCCACCGTTAGAGGGTTACTATTACGATCATTATTAATATCAAAAAACACACCACTGGCTTTCAATTTTTGTGTCATCTTGTGTCTAACAGATTGTATTCTTTTCATTATGACTCTTATCAGGTTTGCTGAACGATATTAAGTAAGGAATAAATTACGTTTTATCAGTGCTAACAGTCTGAAAGTCGTACAATGAGAACAATGACGAAACAAGAACTAAACCTCGTAATAAGTGGTAACATGTTTAAATACACGTCGCGCTTTGAACCAGGTCCCCAAGGTTAATCAACTAAATCGCTACTAAATTGGTAGCGTTTAAACCTGAGCATACGTTGATATGAAAAAAAAAAACCTCTGCAAGTATGACACTTTGTGAAGCATCTTGTTGTTTTTTAACGTTATCAGTATTTTGTTCTCGTCAGTCTTATCTAAATGTTGCTATTACCTAAAATAATGCATAACTATTGAAAATCGTCGACAGAATAGATTTTCCTGTTTTGTTCTCATGCCCAAGACAACACGATCCTCTAAAAGACAAAAATTCTGGTGGTCCCTCGGTCTCGATTAAGACATCTGCGCAGTCATCAGTGCACACGGGAATGTTTCTGTAGTCCAGGTCATGATATTCAGAATCGCAATCAGACAGAATAATGGAAGTCTGCTGTTGACGCTGTAGTGGTCTCTGCTTGGTGGCGAAAGTTGTCTTGCTGCTTAGGCTATGAGGCGACGCACCTCTTCAAAGGTCCTTGGTGCCTTTTTTGTGATTCCACGCCAGTGTGTTCTGTCCGTCCGTAGCTGCGGTCAAAAGATCAGCATGCTGTTTTTCAGCTTATCTTTATAGCGTTTGTGTGGACATCTCTTTCTGTAACGCTGGCTTAGCGCCCTAAGTATAAACTGCTTTGGAATCCGGTTGCACTCTATTCGTATGAAGTGACCAGTCCAGCGAAGCTGTGACTTGAGGATAATCTCCTCGACAGACACGGACTTTGCCCCGTCCGGAGCATCGGTATGGTCATCTGGTCTTGCCCACAGGGTTCGAAGGATGGAACGCAGGACCCGTTAGTGAAAATGCTCCAGCAGTTTCATGTGTCTTCTGTAGACCATCAACGTTGTGCAGCGGTGTAGAAGCGCCGGGAGGACAACAGCATTACACACTTCTAGTTTGGTGCCCGCTGTGATACTTTTGTGACTGCGCATCTTGCTATGTAGTCGCCCCAGTGCTTGACAGGCTGCCATATCCTTATTCAGAGAGACATCATTTGATATAATACTGTCCACAAATTTGAAGTTGTCAACGTTTTTTTTCGGCTCAGTGACAAAAATTCAAGAGACAAACATATCCTGAAAAAAAAAAATACCAACAAAGCAATTAGCATTGGAAATTCAGGAGTCAAGCACAACTACCAGTTCACACTGTCTCGGTATCATTAACTGCTTGCTACGGGTATCAGAAACAGAAATCAATTATGACCATAAATTTTCTTAAACTCCTCAAATCAAATAGCCTGAAGGTGAAAAAGTTCAAGACAGAGGTACTACACACCATCATTCACGTTCAGTGTCTATTCCATGTTCAGGGCTCCATTTAAAGTATTTTACCTGCTCTGCTTAGTGATGTTTCGGTCATTTGCTTTCATGAAAGCAGAGCGATGAACCCCACATCTAGAAGACTGAGAATTGTGCCGGCAACTACTCCTCTGTGCCCCTTAGCGTCATCTGTTCCTGAAAAGCCCGCTCTAAAGAAGTTAGAGCAAGGGTGATGTGAGCTCACTGTACATGATCCTACTAAAAAGCTCTTGATGTCTAATATGAAAAGGACCAAGACGGAATGGTTGAAGTAGCTGAAGTGTTCTAGCTGGATCTTTTCGAGGGGAAAAGAGCAAAGTGAACTGGATAAGGTGTAAACATGCGTTTCGTACCTTTGTGACACTCCTCACCATAAGCTCATGGCTCAGAAATTCAGCTGTGATTAGGGCATGTTGGGAGCATAGCAAAAAGGTGGTATCAAAAGAATTCCGATATCCTGCTTTCTGATGTAAGTCTGAGAAACACGTGCTATTTCAGTGATTGTAGTGTTAAACGTGGGCTTAGGGACACGCTGTGTATTGCAGCAGGCTGCAGCATTCAGTGGCAATTGTTTGGTGAAATTAGAAGCCAACAGGCTTAGTTGAAGTCTGTATCTGCATTTAGAAGGAAGCACCCACGTTAGTCGATTCCCTTCAGGAGCCTGGATCAAGTTGTTCATTCCTATGTATTCAGTGTTTTCTTTTTCCATGGTCCGTCGTGATGATGGTGTCTTGCCTGGCTGCCCTCTCGCCAATGACGTCCTCAGGGCTACCAGGCGGCCGTCTTCGTGCTGAATGGCGACTGTCCTCTGAGGCCGACTCAGGAAACAGACAGGACGGAAGTCGCCAAGCCGCTGTCCGAAGATCCGTGCCCGCTGCATCCGTGAGGGAGGTTGGTGTCACTCTCTTCTCCCAGAGAGACGGCTATGCTGGTTGTGCAGGCCTCGGTGAAGTCGCAGAATGGCATCGCCTCATTGCCGAACTGCCCCACAGCCTCCAGAGCCGTCCCAAGGCGACACCGGCTAGACCTGTCACCACTACTCCCGGCAGGTATGTAATGCTATTTCAGAGTATTTAAGACAGTTATGTTGACGCTATATTTTGTTGACAAATCCGTACATGTTTCAAAATGCCCTGTTCCCTTGATCAGCTGACCAATAATGTTAATTTCCCTCCTCTCTTTCTTATTCAAGCGAGAGTATCATCATCTATGTATGCTATATTTAAAGAAAGAGCAAAGAAAGAAAAAAAAAAAGATTCTGCGATACTCCATTGACTGCCTCCAGGTCTACTTAGTAACGAGCGATTTCGTACATATCCAATGCTATTTCAAGACATCAGTATGCTCCTGATCAGCCAACACACTAAGGTCTTAAATTATAATCAATTCATGTAGATGAAGAGCAGAAAGTGCTGTCATTTACTACTACTACTACTACAACTACTACTACTACTACAACTACTACTACTACTACTACTACTACTACTACTACTGACGACGACGACGACGACGATGATGATGATGATGATGATGATGATGATGATGATGATGATGATGATGATGTTAGCAGGAGGACGAGGAGGAGCAGCAGCAGCAGTAGTACTAGTAGTAGAAGTAGTGGTGGTGGTGGTAGAATTAATGAGTGTTCATGGCCTTTCATCTGAAACAAAATGGCCCCAAGCGTTACAACGTTTCTCTCTCTCTGTCTGTCTCTCTGTCTCACTGTCTCTCTGTCTCTGTCTCTGTCTCACTCTCACACACACACACACACACACACACACACACACACACACACACACATACACACACACACGCACGCACACGGGGATGTTCGCACCAGCGTCCCTACATACCCACCCACCCATCGACCCCCCCCCCCCCCCCCACACACACACACACACACATACACATGCACACACACACGCGCGCGCGCGCGCGCGCGCCTTCCAACACAGCCACACAATGCTAGCACCCATGCACGCTCTTATATTTCAGGGACAGATTATGACGAACGCAGCCATACAGACTTTTATCAAACGACCTCAAATGTCACTTACATTGCTTAACTTAATGGAATAAGAGTACAACTCCTACTACCGTTCGCACTTGATATTGGCGTAACTTGGATGTTGTATGTACCGACTGCCATTGAAAAAAGTAACAGAGCAATGTCAAAATTGCTATTCCGATTACCAAGATGAAGTCCAATGCGAAGGCAGCTGCTGTTACTGATATAGAGTTCATTTCCAGTACAGTTGTCAGTCTTGCACCACGTGCGTTGCGGAGTATCATTGTTCCGTTTCCTTTCATCAGGGGACATAGGTTCATGCACAGTGATGAAGTTTTCAAACGTCCCTCTGGAGTACATCCCGACGGTCACGACTATTTTGTTATCATAATTGTCATCAAGCAATTTTCACATCAACCCAACATGTTGCATTCCCCTGGATATTGATATTTCTTATCTCAATAAAGGAAAAGTCAATGTCTATGGTCACATTGAGAGAGAAAAGTTGTACGGCTCGCCAGTTTTAAAACAGTTTTCGAATTTCTCTGGATCCCACATGGAAACGTCTGTACTATAATAGTAAGAAAATATTGACGGAACATAGAGAGCCAGAGGTAGTAGGTAAGTATTTGCTGTTTAATGATGTGGAGAGAATGTGGTGCTAGATGATGTGGCATGTCAAAATAACCTGTCATGAAATCGAAAATGATGTCTGGTCAGTTTTTTATTTAAAAAAAAAAAAAAAAAAAAAAAAAACACACGGAATCAACGTACACGATAAACAAGAGATGCTATATGTGCTTTGAGTTTGGTAGCAGACAAAATTCCTGCTAAATCACACACACTTTATGCGACGGTCAGTCTACTCTATTTACCAATGCACACCTGTATGTAACAACAGTAGCTATTAAATATTTCAGAATTTACAGTACTGGCGCGCGTGTTCTGAAGGATAACTCGTCTGTGGTATGAAAATATTCATTTCGATCACATGTAGACCAATGCTTTAATGGTCAAATAGAACCCACGGACGTAAATCATCTGTGTGCAATGACAGACTTTAGCTCTTTCATATAAAAACTGTTTTTTTTACATATGGAAGAAATCGTGTATTTGCTAAAAATATTGATAAGTAAATGTAAACACTTGATGTAATTTTGTTAAAACGCGTAATTGGTTAAAAATAGCAAAAACACAAGCCAATTTTTGAGATTGACATTTTTGTAAAGATTTTACTTTGTATACCAAACACTAGGTAGGATATATTTTGAATCCTGTTCACAACAAATTCGTACCCTTTTTGTTATATGTTTTATGTGGATTGTCTTTAACAAATGCATTATACTCTAACTAACGTTAGGACTTTGAGATTTCTTTTCAGAAAACCTCAGCGTCCATCCCTGGGACTCAAAATCCTTCCTCCTGGAAACTTAATTCCCAATGGTGCAATTTTGAAAAATAAAAAACCTTTACTGCTTAGTGACTGAAAAAGCACACTTGCAATGTATTAAATATATGCTGCTTTTTGAAAAAAATCTTGAATAAATGTCAGCGAACCGCCCAGAGAAACGTGCACAAACGAGTCACGAGACTCGTTTTTGCACGTTTCTCTGGGCGGTTCGCTGACATTTATTTAAGATTTGTTTAGATTTCCGCTTGCAGTCGTTTCACTTTGCAGCTAGATGCTTTTTGAAAGAAAATCGACGATCTGCGTCTATGGTGAAATGCACCCTTCTTTTGTGAATTTTGTAATTTTGTGACATTATGAAAAATTGTTTTGTTTTGTTGACAAAATTTGGTAAAGGGAACAAAAAAAAAAAAAAAAAAAAAAAAAAAAAAAAAGTCTTGTTTCCCCAGTCTCTCCTTTGGATGAATGGAGTAGTTGCGAGCGTATGGAGTAAACATGCTGTATGTGTGATTGCATCTTGCAAAAGCGATATGTGACAGTGGTGACACTGACTTTAAGTGCGTAGGATTTCAAACAGAATATTTGAGAGAAAAAACCCTGAAAAAATGTTTTTGAAATTTTAATGATATCTATTTGAATTGCTATATTTGGGCAATAGTATTCTGAACAAAAATTGCGTTTCATACCTTTGTTTTGAAATCAGAAAAAAAAAAGTGTTGGTTTGATGCCCCTCGGTGGGAAAGACTTCCGATTGTTACCCCATTATTTTCATTACCATTCTCAGTATTCGTAATTCAAATATCTATTACCCGTATTGTTTTTTTTTTTTTGTGTGCCATGTTTGTGATGTGCTGAAATTGTACCTTCTCCTCCAGTTTTACGGGACGGAAATTCAGTTAGTGAGGGGAAAATCCCAAAACAGTGAGGATGAGCAACAAGAGAGATAAAAAAAAAGCCCTCAGTAGTCCACTAACTATCCACCTTTTTGATCGATGGATTGTTTTTTCTGGCACTGAAAAAATGATAAGTTGCGTGATTTATTATTACGTGAACAGATCCTTCACAGTGTGTCAAGAGACTTTGCCATTTTCCTTAATGAAGGAGCTTTTAATAATGCAGAAGACATGTGAAAACTCGCCGATCAATACCGTGCTGCACATCTAGAAAAATACTCTTCAAAGAACTCAGTTCATGTTTTGTTTGAGGCCAGCGTTGCGTCACCAGGACAATTTTCTCCTGGAAATCATTTCCGATTTGCCAGGCAAAACTTCGCTAGGTTTTGCCAACAGTTTGGTCAAAGCGTACACGGAAGCAAACTCATTTTGATCACGTGACCCCCTCTTTTATCCCGCATGGAAATTCATGTTAACGACGTTCAGATAATACATTCAGACCATATCGTGGACGTGGTCAGGCATTCGGCCATGGTGGTGCATCTGATGTCGCAGACATTCAGTGCTGGCACTGCGGCTGCAAGTTCCACATGAACAGAATAAGTGTCCCTACCAACAGTATCGGTCCCCTACCCAGACCTATGTTTGTTTGTACTACTAAAGCCAAACCGCCAAAACATAATGCATGTTTTAGTCTCCGACGCTTCTGTGCAAGGACTATTTGTTGAGGCTTGTAAATGGCTTTCATGCTACGCTGTTGCTAGACACTGTGTCTACAACTACAGGTGTTCGCAAAGATTCAGTCACAGATAACCAGTACACTGGCGGGATCCAAAACTGCCGCTCTTTTGTAGGCTGAAAAGAATCTTTACCCTGGCATCTATCCATATCTCAACCCCACATTTCACAGGACAGGTTAAAACCCGTGTCGTTGATGACCCAGTTACTGACTTTTAGTCAGTTATCTTCCTGGCGTATTACTGTGAGTAGTTTGTCAAGGTGGATCTTTTGTTCCTCTTACTATCAGTACTAGAGTACAGGAAAAGAGACAAAGAATACCCCGATCCCCTTCATGTCCCTACTATACCCCAGCTTGACATTTCACCAGACAGACTGGCGCAAATGCAAAAAACAACATAACACACTTCCTCATTTGTTTTCCAAAAGCGCCTGAAACATTACCTGATCATTGTAATGAGATCGTGTACGTCACAAACGACGGTGTACTGTATCGTTTGTTTAAAAAGCAAGATATATTTGTGGAGCGAACTGTGGTTCTCTTGTCATTGCGTGACTGTCAGCAGACTGCTCATGATTCTATGGTTTCAGGTCATGGGAGTGTGAAGTGTACCCTACAATGAGTTTTTTATCCTCTTTCTTCTGGCCTGGTGTAAGTGTGCACGTGTCCCGCTATTGTCAGGCATGTGACACTTGCCCAGAAATAAATGCTTAACTAGATTTTGGTTCTAATGCTCTGTACCTGCTGTGGCTTTAATCACATTTTTGTTACATTTTTCACCAAGTCCGATATGTGTGTGTCAAATGAACAAAATGTCATGTGAGTCAAATGATCAAATGTCGTGCATGGCAAAGGATGAAATGTCGGTGTGCCAAATGAAATACCTGTTTCGGCACGCATCTTCAGTGACTGTTGTACAGGATGGTGGTGTGTTGATGATGCTGTACTCTTCACCCTGTCAGTCCAAGGTGACACATTAAAAGATGTGAAAGTCACGGACAATCTCACAACGTCGCAAGTCACTCGGTTCCGACATGCATCTGCAGTAAGTGTTGTACAGGATGGTAGTATTGACGGTGCTCTACTGCCTACCCTGTCAGCTCAAGGTAAAACATTTGAGAATGTGAAAATTGATCAGATCTCACAACGTGTCTTAAGTGACTCAGTTACGAAAAATCTTGGAGGACTTTCAAGATAGCCAGACAGATTGAGCAGACTTCTCTTCGGGTGTTAAACCCTACAGGATTTATCTAACTACCTGTGCGTGTTAATCCGTACCCCCTCCAGTTTGCCAAAGGACATTTGTTGCTTGGTGCATGTGTATCATTGATTCGAGCTGTGCTGCTGTTCTTTTGTTTATATATCGCAGAGATAGTTTTGCTCTGTGGTGTTTTCATGATGCATGGCTCTGGTTGTTGCGTTTATGCTTTTCAATTTTTGATTCGATAAAGGAAAAAATGAATATTTTGTGAACCATGTGCAGAGTGATGCAGTGTGGGTTTTCTTTACTTAATGCAATCACGGTGAAGTGTATGCTGATACATTGTCTCTTGGTCGTGTGTTGTGTGTGTGTGTGTGTGCGTGCGTGCGTGCGTGCGTGCGTGTGCGCGCGCGCATATGTGTGTGTGCCTGCGTGCATGCTGCGTGCATGTGTGTGTGCATGTGTGCGCGCGCGCGCGCGCGCGCGCGCGCACGTGTGTGTGTGTGTGTGTGTGTGTGTGTGTTTCTCCTGATGACAAATAGTGAAGTATTACGAACTGACTATGACAGCCTGCGACTGTAATAATGAGAATTTTGATGGCCTTGGCGGGCTGTTGTGGAGAAGTCCTTTGGGACTTGTATTCATGAAATTTTTGATGGCCTTGGGGGCCTGTGGTGGAAAAGCCCTTGGGGACTCTGATGGACCGTGGCGGGGCAGCACCTTATCGGCTGGGGGCTGCCCAGCTTAAGGCGGGCGGTAGCTGCCCAGTGAGATGCGATGATGTCTCCCACCGTCGGAAGCAGCCCCTGGCGTCTGACTCTACGCCAATAGAGAGTCTGCAGACTTATAACCGGTAGACTGCTACTTCCCGTGTTTTGTCGACGCTGCAAAGCGAGCTGGAGTGACCTCTCCAGAGAGCAAAGCCTGGGTGAATAAGTATGGAGGGCAAGCTGTTACCCATGCAGCAGACCCCCCCCCCCCCCCCCCCTCTCCACGTCGCTGGAATGGTCCATTGGAAAGGCAAACGCCGTTACACATGGTTCCAGTGCCGTCGCAGGAGTTGCCAGAACGTTGCTGTATACAGCCTCGGACTGCCTTGGGGACTCCGACTCCGGATTTTTCCTCAGGGTTGACTCCCGAAGCCTTTCCTAAGAGTGGGTATAGCCGCAAGGCAGCCGAGGTTTGAGATCAGAGTTTTCCTTCTCTTAGGTGGGCTGTCTTCCCAGACCTATGAGCCCCATCTGCCCAAGAAGGGGTGTTAGCCCCACACAAACCCGTTTAACCTCCGGGTGAGTTGGTCTGCATTAGTCTGACATCTACCCTTCGACCTGTCCAGCTTGGGTGGCCCTACCAGGAGCATACAGCTCCCGCTAGCATAGCTCTCCGGGTCACAGAGGTACACAAGCTTCCACACCACGACAAGGAGTACCGTGTGACTGTGTGGGGGGGGGGGGGGGGGGGGGGGTCTTGTATCCAAGAGCTTTTTTGATTGCCTTGGCAGTCTGTGATGAATCAGTCATTTTTGAGGCTCCCGTATTTATGAGATTTGTTTATGGTCTTGCGGGCCTGTGATGAAAACAGTCCTTGGGGACCCTGTTTGATCATCTGGAATCACTGCTGTGTAGTGATGTTTTCTTTTTTTTTTCTGAGAAATGAATTCGCCTCCATGAATTGTGCACGAAAAGGCACAAATGCTGTTTGTCGTGCATATGATCGTTTCGCCGACAATTCATCATGATGTTGGAACGTGCAGTTTAGTGGTGTTGGTCTTTGAATCTTGCTGATATTGTTGGGTTTTGTTTGACTCAACATTTTCACGTAAGAGCTGTATTGATTTATAGACTTCGAACTTAGCTGTCTTTTGAAAGTGTATCTTTTCTGTTTAAAAAAAAAAACCCCGCTCACTCGTATTTCTTTTGTCATGGTACGGGGGTTGTCATGGTGGTGGTGGTGGTGGTGGTGGGTGTGTGGTGTGTGTGTGTGTGTGTGTGTGTGTGTGTGTGTGTGTGTGTGTGTGTGTGCAAATGTGTGTGTGTGTGTGTGTGTGTGTGTGTGTGTGTGTGTGTGTGTGCGTGTGCGTGTGTGTGTGTGTGTGTGTGCGGTTGATGTTTTCGACTTTTGTCGAGAGAACAACATCATGGGTGTTTGAATATTTCACTTTGACTGGACGTTGAGGCACCCGACTGGCGAGAGAAGCTCCCTGTTTTGTCGGATGGATGTGATCCCGATATGTAGGGCAGTCCAGGAGTTGCCAGACGCGAGGAAACGGCGCTTGGCTTGGGCCGAGTCGATAGTTTACTTTTCAACCTTAGGGTGTTGTAAAAGGAAAACCTAGTTTTCCTTGAGGCCGGCCAGGGAGTGACCGATTTTGATGTAGTGCAGTCAGAAGTCTGTGAGGGATTCCCTTTTTAGATTATTGATACTCTATGCATTAGTAATAAATACATACAGAGAAAAATATTAATAACTAAATGTAAAGAATTGATGTTATTTTGTGAAAACGGATTTTAAAGATACACACAAAAACACACACACCCGCGCGCACACACACACACACACACACACACACACACACACATCGGTTTTTTACTTTAATATTTTTGTAAGGATTTCGCTTGTTTCCATAATTGTCAGTAGGATGTGTTTTGGATTCCGTTCACAACTAATTCGTAAATATCTTCTTGTTTTATGTTATGTATAGAATGTCTTTGAAAAATACGTATATCTAGCTAAACGTTAGACTTTGTTCTTTTTTATTTTCCAGAAAACCTCAGCGTCCCACCCTGGGATTCTAGTGCCTTCGTCCTGGAAACTTAATTCCCGCTAATGGAATTAAAAAAAAAGCCTTTTTGCGCTAACTTTTTAGTGATCGAAAAAAGAAGAGTCTTGAAATGTATTAATTACATGATAAGCTGCTTCTTGAGAGAAAAGAAATTGAACTGCCTCTCTGGTGTCACGCAGCTTCTTTCGTGAGTTTTGTGGATATATGAAATTGTGAAACATTTTGTTTTGTTTTGTTGACAAAATGTAAGCAAAGGGAGCTAAAAAAAAAAGTGATGTTTCCCCTATGGAGTAAACATGCCGTATGCGCGACTGAGTGTTCCTAATGCGGTGTGTGACAGAATGCATTCATGCAATGCTTATACGTTCCCAGCTCCGACTGGGCAAGACATGTACACTGTATGGATGAAACTTGTCTTCCCAAGAGACTGTTCTTTGGCCGGCTGCTGGAAGCCAAGCGTACCCATGGAGGTCAAAAGAAGCGCCACAAGGACACACTGAAGGCCCGACGGAAGTGCCGCAGCATCGCCCCTGCCTCCTGAGATGAAGCTGCGCAAGGTCGCTCAACCTCACCCACCATGGTCAAATCCGGAGTGAAAGACTTTGAAACTAGGCGGTTGGAGGCACAGGAGCAAAGACGTCCGTTTGGGGAAAAAAAACAACAAAAAAAAAGAAAAAAAAAGGAAGCAGAGCAATTACCATCTTTCAACCTGGTGCACCTCCAAAACCATCCTATTTACACTGCAACAGACTATTCATTGTGAGGATCAGCCTTATCAGCCACCTTCGTACACACACACACACACACGCACACACACACACACACACACACACACACACACACACACACACACACACACACACACACACACACACACACACACACACACACACACACACACACACACAGAGTTATAGCAGAAGTCGTGGTCATCGTTGCCCGTGAAGTACAAATAAAAGCATCTTCAGTTATTTTCCTTCCATCCAAATTCCTTTCACGTCATTAATAAGATTTACAATTACAGAATTACAGTAGAATCATAAGACTCTGACGTGCAAGAATCATTGTTTGGTCGACTTTCTGATGGACACCATTAGTCTTGATTCTTTGTCTTCGGCTTTTTCAGAAGCCGAACCGGTCAAGCCCACATTGACAGCTCTTTCAGTAGCCACATCGGAGGCTCTATCAGATGCCACGGACAGCAGCAGCCCAACCTGCCCCAAACAATCCCAGAATCGGTTAGAAACCTGATTCAAGAACAAGATGCTAGCTGGAACAAGAAAATCGAGACCCTAGCGCGACCACTTCGGAGTAAGCATCCTGACGACGATGGGGCGGCACAGCGTGCTGTATTTGCCCTTTTTTCCAGAGACAATCCAGAGCGAGAAGAAGAAAACACAACAACGAAGTTTTGGAGCGGAGAGATGTGGAACTGGAAGAACTGGAAGAAAAAAAATTGGCACAGCTTTTCGCATCTTGAGACATAAATCTTGACAAGTCTGAGACAATTTTGACCTTGCTGAAAGAGATAGCTACTCGATTGAACAGTACGAACGAACCCGTGAGTGATGACGTGGAAGCGGCATTGGCAGAAATTGTGTGAATGGCCGGTTCACAAACTCAGCCCAGAGCTGCATGAAATAAACTGGAAGCCAATAATTGACAGGCAAATTCTCAGAAATTGGTCGTTTCAACTGTGAATCACAAAAGTGTGGTCATAATCACCGTCTGAGGCCATCAAACGCGACCTGAAAATGCATTATATTCAAAGAGCTGTTATCAATCGGCAACTGCGTGTGCGCGCACTGTGAATGGATTTTCTGAAAGCAGCTCGTCCAGTTCAGAGGTCAGTTTTTGAAGCCGTGAAGCGCGTTGAATTGAATGGCAATCTTGGGTACCGCTTGGCCATCTTAGGTCACGTTTAGCGCAATATTTTGTTGCGCAGAAGCAGTGGTATCACAACACATGTACACTCGTGGATCTGTGATGAAAATCAGTCCCAATTACAGACCAGTTTTGGTAACAGTTTGTCTGCTAGAGTCAAACATGTGTGAGAGACCAGCCGCATCATTCCAAGTGTTGTTAATGAGCACAGACACAAACGCGGAAACACACGTTACTTTCGTGGACAAGCGAGTTGTTCTTTCTACTCAGAATCAGGTCGTATAAGTGTTCATTTTGTAGGCCAGGGGAACAAACCAAACGGAAGACAGCAGTGGTTCCTGCAGAAGCAGGGACAACAGGAGCACAGCCCTCAATGGAAGAGGTAAGATTGGATCCACTTCAAAACCTCAGAAGCATGATTTCGTTGATGGGAGATTTAGACAGTTTAAAGATGCACAGGAACAAACAATTTAGATGTTTGTAATGACATCACATTTGCAATTTGGTCATGGTGCACTGGTAAGAATGTCTGGATCGATGCAGCGCGAATTCTAGGGAAGCAGAACAGGACAGCTGACAAGGGGTCCAGACGATAGAACATGGATGCAGAGTGGGACATTGATGAGCAGGTTCTGCAGTCTGTCTTCCAATAGCTCAGATCTTCGCCAGAAATCAACCTTTTTACTTCCAGATAAGCCTTTCAAATGCAGCGACGTATTTCGTATAGGCTAGATCTAGAAGCTGAAGCAATTGATGCTTTCTCCATCTCTTGGGAGCATTTACAGTGATGTATATTTCCATGCATCAGCATCATAGGACGGGTGTTGCAGAGGATCCAGAGAGTCCACGCTAAGGGGACCTAGCTTTACGCCATTTGTGACAGAGAAAGGGCTTCGATTAACAAAGGTTCGTGTGGTGTCCAGGACGATGCTTTCGATGGCTTCATCATATACTGGCTTTATCCAAGACGATGCTTTCGATGGCTTGATCATATACTGGCTTATACACAGACGATATATTATCATTTGGTAAAGTAATGTAAAAGTGGTATAAAACAGTGTAACAGTATAAAATCAGTGTTCATTCGGTCAGATATCCAAAGGTCACAAGGTCTGAACACGATAAAAACTAAAGCTTACTGGGAAAAAAAGGATAATCGTTGGTACTAATTCTAGAATAAGAAATATATTTACAGCAAACTTAGATGTCACCCGTACATTTACCATTAAAAAATGATCAAACCTGACATAGTGCATGTAACTGACGATGACTTACCATTACTATTCAGAATGCAATCTTAGGAAAAAAACGAGTATGAATAAGTGAATGTTTTTCATACTGTCTATCCTAAGACGCATTATTGCAAAGCATCAGAGACGTTTTGCTGTTTAAGTCATAACGCATAATTATGTAAGTGTATTTTTAACACAGAATCAAACAAGCATCCTTCAAGCAAATGCATACCGTTATCGAGATCATAATGAGCACAAAATCTCCAGGATAAATGCATGCACATACAAAACTTACATCTGTTGCTATACCAAAACATGTCTTACGTATTACGAGCACAAGAAATCGACGTGTTTGATAAGTGAAAATTTTCTTTTTTAGGGCAGAAACAAAACGAGAGAGAGAGAGAGAGAGAGAGAGAGAGAGAGAGAGAGAGACAGACAGACAGACACAGACAGACAGAGACAAATGCTGAAGCGTCAATTCAGGAGCCAAGTACCGACAGGTCAGACAGACTCCAAATCCTCCTCCCGGTGACATACTTTGGAAAAACAACGTATAATCTCCCAGGCAGAAGGTAAAGGCGATTCAATACATTTGTCAGTGAACACATTATGCACAGGCCAACATGCTATAGCAAAAGGGGTGTTTCCTATAAAATAGAAACATCGTGTCAACGGCTTATCAAATAAATGTTTCAAACGCAAGAGAAGAGACAGACAGAGAGAGACAGACAGACAGACAGACAGAGAGAGAGGGAGAGAGAGAGAGAGAGAGGGAGACAGACAGACAGACAGACAGACAGACACAGACACAGACACAGAGACATAGAGACAGACTCGACTCAACTCAACTCAAACGCTATAATCGAAAAGGCCACCGACCTATGTGCAATGACGTCAAGAACAAAAGTAGAAACACACACACGTTCGGCACATATACTGAAATTATGACAGAAAAGATTTGCATGACAAAATGTTCTTCCTGAAATTACTCTGGCATTTGTGTGTTAACTGATAGCAGTTGTTCTCTTCAAACAGTAAATAAGTAGGGTAACTCTTGCTTCCATGAGAAAACCTAACTCAGATTCACTTTTATTCAAGACTCGCACAGCCTTTTAAATAGTCAGAAAAATACAAAGACGAACAATCTAATAGTGGGGGAAAAACAAGTGCAGGCCAAGAACCCCTCCGTCATCACAGTAATGACTTGGCAAAGATTTGAACTTAGGGGGGGGTGAGGGGGGGGGGGGGGGATGAAGAAATGGGAACATAAAATTAGAAAATATATTATATATATGAAAACTCTTCGCTAGCTGCATGAGGAAGCCATTGTAATCACTCTCGAAGGCATATCTATTTGTATTGCCTGCTCCTAAGCCTTTCGTCCAATGGATCGGACTCATCAGGGAGACACGGCTGATTGTGTCAGTGCTCCTGGCGTCAAATAGAGACACACCACAGTCCATAATACTGCGGTGTTCTCACCACCCAGGGTTAAGAAAAGAATCCACAGCACCCCTAAAGCAGCCAGCGAAGGATAGTACATGAAACATTTTACATGGTGTCTTTAGTTTTTCAGCAACTTGTTTTTTTCCCCACCCTTTCGTTTTGTTTCATTTACTACCCTTCACTGACTGCTTTGGGGGGTGCTGTTGGATTCTGTTTTGAACCTTTAGCGAATACATCGAACAATGGAGTTAATAGTTATTGGAAATCTGCCTAATTCATTACACACAAGATCTTTTGGTGTTCGCATATCAACAGACAAAAAAAAAATCTTAAGGCAAACACGTAAACCTTTTCACAGTACTGTGTGCTTTTTCCATCCCCTATATTTCAGAACCATTGTCAGACGTACGATATCCATGCATGCACGCACATACACACACACGAACCTGACGTCTTTCCTCCGCACACAACTGCATCCACTCCATCCCTCCTTAATCTTTTAAAATCCCATGGGGGTTCTTTACTCTGGCATCAATCAAAGCTTATATATTTTCATATTCTGTGATTCTTTCAGCTGATGCAACCAATTCAGCTTCTTTGAAAGTCACTATTGCAGGTTTACTCACTGCAAGTGTCCACACACACTCTCTGTGGTGTCCGGAACTGGCTTCCTCTGTGCGGGGATCCCATACACATCACAACTACTGGTCGGCGACAAACTCTTGCCAACCTGGATCTTCCCGCGGATCGGAGCTTGGCCCGGGAACGCGCGCAGCCCCCGGCCATCCACCTTAGTGCCCGATCTCCAGTCTCTTCTTTCCTCTACCGCACGGGGAGTCGGCCCAGCTATAAACAAACGGATAAACACGAGTTCAAAACACTGCCAGCCAGTTAGCAGTCATATTACACTTTAACATTTTTGAACTCTTCAATTTTTTCAAACATAGTTTCGGTTCCGACAATAAACCATTGAAAACAAAATGGAGAATCATCTAGATTCTCTCACATATAAAATTAGATACTTACGGCTTGAGTACCGGTCATTCAACTACAATTCACATACTTCTGTATGTGTTAGCCTCTGCCTTTATCAATGGGCACAGTCAGCCTCTTCTTCATCTAAATCGTCTGTTCCATTCTCAGAGTGCGCACCGATACAGGCCAACGCTGTTTGTTTATATTCAAATCGCGTGAACAGTGTTAAAAATTTCACTCAAACTCTGGGCCACGTTCAGCCAGTACGCTCCCTTGTGTCACACACGACTAACCTATAGTGTAACGCACGAATCAATAATCTTTTTCTTAATCTGTACTGTTTCATGTAATCGCGTAGCATATGAAATATCGCTCCGCATTACATGACACCCCCTTCCCGGGGTAAGATTTTTCCACCGGAGAAATCTTGCAAAAGGATACCCCACAGAGGAACCCAAAACCAGAAGTACTATATATACATATCAAATGCACAAAGTATATTCATCAAAGGAATCAACACTTTTTTATCCATGGATCACCTCAATATCTCCAAAATACATAATCCACATCTTAAGCACAACACTTGCATGATCCATACACTTCCTGCCGAACCCAACAGAATATGCAAGATGAAACCATTAAGAACTGCACTATATGCATAGATGAAACAGTAAGCACCCACACAAAGATATCAAAATATGCAGTGATCTTTCAAAAGACAACCTCAGAAATCCATCGTGTATCAATAGCATGAGACACGTTAAAATCACCAATCATGGTTCAAAATTATCTACATGACCATGAACATGCACAGCAGCCAATCTGCAATGGTCATTTACAATGACACTACACCAAATCATTTTCATTTTCACCCATGAACGCAAGTAAGAGAAATACAGACAATTTGACCACAAAATGATACAGCAATAATGTATATACACAATTCTTAGACTTGTATCTTGTGTAGACCATACTCACTCAAACTTGTAGCTAACTGTAGCTTACAAGACAGGAATGAATAAGCAATGATCAATCACAAATACAAAAATACAGCATCAGCAGACCATAAAACACATGGTATAGCACTACTCCCTGGACAACAAATCTGCGAAAATATTAGATGTCCCAGAGATAGGCTCAACAGTGAAACAGTACTCTTGAATGCTTAATGCCCATCTTAACAGGCGCGATTTTTTTTATTTTGACGCTTTCAAAAATGTCAACGGTCTGTGGTCAGTTTGCAAAACAAAAGGTCTCCCTGATAAAAACCTAGCAAACTTGTCCAGTCCCCAGACCAAAGCAAGACACTCCCTTTCAATAGTCGAGTATCTCTCTTGCACCACAGAAAACTTTTTGCTAGCGTATTGCACTGGATGTGTAAAGTCCTGACTTTTCCTGTAGCAAACATGCACCCATGCCCTTACTGCTAGCATCTGTACGTAAGACAAAATCTTCATCCAAGTTAGGAAGAAGTAACACAGGAAATGAATTGAGTACAGCTTGAACCTTCTCCAAACTTTTCTGACACTCATCAGACCACACTCAATCTGACGCTTCTTATCTCCCCCTTAGTCAGTTCAGTCAAAGGTGCAGTAAGACTAGCAAAATGAGGAACATATCTGCGATAGTAGGACAAAAGACCCAACAAAGAGCGAACCTGCTTCTTCGTAGTTGGCTTACCCACAGACAAAATCTTTTGCACTTTCTTGACTTCCGGACGAACATGACCAACGGAAATCATATGTCCCAAAAACTCCAACTCCTGAAAACCAGCCAGCACTTTTGACGGACGAGCTGTCAACCCAAACAACCTGAGACGGGTCAAAAGCATGCGTAAGTAGTCCAACAACTGCTGCCAAAGACGAGCTGCAAGAAGAATGTCATCAAAAAAACTTACAGCTGAAAACTGATACAACTGCAGCTTCCGCATCATTCTTGCGAATGTAGCTGGTGCGTTTCTGCAACCCGAAAGGCATTCTTGTCCACTGAAACAACCCAAAAGGAGTTTGAAAACGCAGTCTTTTCCTTATCCTGAGGCAACATAGGTATCTGCCAGTATCCCTTCGCAAGGTCTACTTTGACAAAATACCGACCTTCAGACAAACGACAGAAAATATCCTCAACATCTGGAATCGGTTCAGAGTCGAACACAGTGACCTTATTGAGAGCCCGATAATCGATACAGAATCGAATTGAGCCATCAGGCTTACCCACCAGAACGACTGGAGAACTGTACGGTGATACAGACGGTTCAATCACTCCAAGATCCAACATAACCTGAACCTCTCTCTGAATGATCTCCCTCTTTGCAAAAGGCAAAGGGTAAGACTTGACCCTAACAGGAACATCAGTAGTCAGATTAATACAGTGTGGATCTACCTGTACAGCCTTCCCTGGTGTATCTGTCAAGACATCAGAAAATCCTCCAAAACACTCATCAACTGAGACTTTTGAGTGTCTGACAACTCAGGAGCAACCTTTACATCACGAAATGTCTCGCCTTGAACAGACAAGGTAGGTAATGAAACGTCATCGTCACTCACATCCTGTACAACTCCTACAGAGGAACAATGTACATCCTGTACAACTCCTACAGAGGAACAATGTACATCCTGTACACCCGACGGGGGAGAAACAGGGGAATGTGAACACTCTGCATCCGAAACACCAGTGGAAACAACACAATCCACAGGTAACTCACTAGACAATGCAGACGCAGAGTCTAATCCCTGGGGAACACAAAGAGCAACATCGAAATTGACAGCAACATTCGTCCGAACCACATACTCTTTCAACATATTGATGTGGAAAACCTTGGACTTTCCATGCATGTCAATACGATAGTTGACAGGTGAACACTTTTCCTTCACAAGAAAAGGACCTTTCAGGAAACCTTCAACTTATTCTGTTCATCAGAGAGCAAAACAAGAACTTGATCACCCACTTTCAATGAACGAGGAGAGCTCTTTCTGTCTGCGTACACCTTATACTTGTCGGTCTGACTGTCAGCGGTCTGTTGTGCCTGAGCACAACTGTCCAGTATCCGATTGTGTGCAAGTCATGTACATATTGGTAAACGTTTTTTGTCATCGTCAGTCATCTGTGTGCCAGTCCACTTATCAGCTAACAAAGCAATAGGACCACGGGGTGAATGACCGAAAAGTAACTCAAAAGGAGAAAACCCTAAAGTCATATTCGGCAACTCCCGATATGCAAACAGAACAGCCGGAATGTACCGATCCCACTGCTTGGGACAGTCACGACAAACCTTCTTCAGCATGGACTTCAAGGTGCCCATAAACCTTTCCACCATCCCGTTAGACTGAGGGTGGTATGGAGTAGTGGTAACAGAAGAAATAGACAACAGACGGTACACTTCCTTCATCAGGTCCGAAACAAACTGAGTACCACAATCAGTAAGAATTTCGGAAGGCAAACCATACCTTGAAAAAATAGAAAGAAGAGCCTCCGCCACAGTGACTGTATCAATACGTTTGAGTGGGACAGCCTCCGGAAACCGAGTAGCTGTATCCACCAACGTCAGAACGTACCGAAAGCCAGAAGAAGACACCTCCAAAGGACCAACCCAAATCCATCGCTACCTTCTCAAAAGGTACTGAAACCAACGGCATCTTGTGCAACGGCGCACAAGGGACGCGGTTACGAGACACAGTCTTCTGCAAGTATCACATGAACGACAATACTCCTTGACTGACTGAGACACTCCTGGCCAAAAGAACGATGCAAGAACTCGCTGTAGAGTACGTCTGATCCCACAATGACCAGAAAAATGCTGTCATGCGCAGTATGAAGCACAACGTTACGTAACTCCTGAGGAACTACCACCTGACGCTTAACTTCACCTTTGTCCTTGACCAAGCGACATAGAACATCATTAAAAAAACAAAAACAGGCTTAGTCAAAGGGGAAGGTACTCAGTTACAACTGAAGAGAACAAATGGCTCAAAGAGGCATCACGCTTCTGCATAGCAGCAAATTCCTTAGGTTGTACATCCAGCACAGACAAATCAGGCACTGACAACGGTACAGGCAACTGTTTCTCCTTGTCTGCCTGTAAACGAGTAGTCACATTACATGGGACAAAAGATCCACCACCTGAACATGCTGAAGTAACACCTGGAAGATTACCAAGAATGAGATCCGTTACTGGGTTCTCAATAACACAGGCAAGCACCTCACCCTCAAAGTAAGGTGTACTAACTGAGACCACAGCAAGAGGAAAAAATCTTACCTCCAAAAGAACTTATGTTGTTCTTCTCCAGTGAAAAAGAACGACAATGCAGTTGTGCAACCTGTGTCCCTCAACACAGAGCAGTGAAACCCATTGACAGTTCCTGACTCAACCAGTAAGCCGTCAGTGTTAACATGTGACACCATTGAATGGGCTACAGTAGATGGATCCGAAACATTGTCTGACATACCCGCGACATTCACTGCTGACTGCTCTACAGATGGACAATCCCGAGCTTTATGAAACCAGCAACCACAATTGTAACAACCTGCGGGTGTACCTGAGGTATTATGAGCCTGTCCACGCTGTCGGCCACGGTTACGCGGATACCGAGAGTTAGACGCTGTTTGACCACCTCTAGGTGCGGTATTTGCACCCAAATGACCAGACTGCTGACCCACCACCGGTAGCAGACTGTTCAAACCGGCTGCCATGATCCCGTCCGCTACGAGAATTTTGACCACCGCGGGAATTTTGACCTCCACGGTAACGATTACGGTTCTGATTTGAACGCCAAGAGCCAAATCCACGGTCTGAACCAACACTGTTTTTGGTGATGTGCGAAGGAAGCGACATTTACATCGAAAACCGTGTCCGTTCCCTTGCGGGCAAACGTCCGATCAGGATGCGCAGTCCTGTACTGTTCCGCAAGCTCGCACATTTCTTCAGCGCTCGCGACCGACCTTTCTTTAGAAAAACAGCCAAGTCCTTTGAAACGCTGTTTAAAATCTGCTCACGCAAAAACAGATCACGAAGTTCCGCATAATCCTTTTTAGTTTTGGACAAGTCAATCCACCGATCAAGAAAATGCGCAGACCGAATCAAATACGCAGGAAATGACTCGCCTTTCTCCGGACGCACGGTACGGAATTTCTCGCGAAATCCTTCGGCGGTACACCGGTAACGCTTAAGTAATTCATCCTTAAGTTCATCCCATGTTAAAGTATCCTTCGCTGCCAAAGAATGATACAGCGTCAACGCACTGCCCTGAAAAGAGACGCAATATACAATACCCACTTATCTTTGGGCCACTCGCAAGAAGTAGCATGACTCTCAAATCTAAACAAAAATGCATCAATCTCATCTTTGTTTTCATCAAAGACAGGCATCTTGGGGATATAAGGAGAACGACCAGAAATAGGTTTCGCATTACCAGAACCCTGCGCAGAACCATTGTCTGTAACACCAAAAGCTTTTAATTTCTCCATTTCAAGCTGAAGCTTCTTACTCTCTAACTCTAAACTCCATGGCTTTTAAATCTTTCTCATGCTGCTCCCTCTCCTTCTCTCTCTCTCCTTTCCCTATCCTTTTCTCTTCCCTTTCTTTATCCTTTTTCTTCTTCTCTCTCTTTCTCTCTATGTCTTTCTTTATCTTTTTTCTTCCCTCTCTTTATCCTTTTCTTCCCTCTCTCTTGCGCGCTCAGCGCGATCCTCACACTGTTTGACATACTGAATCAAGTCCGGCCCATCAAGGCCTAACGTCTTACCCTGAGACAGGTAGGTCTCAAAGGCCGACATTTTAAATGAAATTTTTTTTCTAAGATAATAAAAAAAAAAAAAAAAAATATGAAAAAGAAAAGAACAATGAAAATTTACTTTAAATTTGAAAAAGAAAAGAAAAATGAATTTAAAGTTTCAGTATAAAATTTCCTTCCACTCACACCAAAATCCAATCACTCCTATACACACTAATAAAAAAAAATACAATGTTTTCAAACAGCAAAACCAAGAAGAATTTCCAAGAAAAAAAAAATTGTTTATTTGGACAGGCCTCCAAAATGATCACCCTTTTGGATCAAATCAGTGGCCAGGGGAAGGAGAAAAATCGAATTCAAATAACAGTTTTTACATCTTCAACCTCCTGCCCCCCCCCTCCCCCCTCCATAATTCAAAGTTTTGCCAAGTCATTACTATGAAGACAATTTAGTTGTTGGCCTGTGCTTGTTTTCCCCCCACTATTAGATTGTTCGTCTTTGTATTTGTCTGACTTTATTCAAGTTTAAAAGGCTGTGCCAGCCTTGAATAAAAGTTACTCTGTGTTAGGTTTCCTTATGGGAGCAAAAACTACCCCACTTGTTTACTGTTCAAAGAACGACGTAATTTCGTTGACAGTTTTCGCATCTCTTTCCTTTTGTTTCGACATTCCGTATCATATTGGTCTTGATGTGTTTCCCTCCCACTCACACATACTCTTTTCTTCATTCACGCAGCCATCTCTTTCACACAAATATGAGCTGTTTCCAGGGTTACATTGACATCAATATCAGCGGAGTGAATAGCATCATCTTACATTACATGTATACCTTCATTGTTTTCTACATCATTAAAACTGTTGAATACAATCAGGATTCCAAACAAACTTTTTTTTTTTAAAGAAAATGTTTCTATCTTTAGACAAAATGTCAATACAGTTTTCTTTTGGAAAATATATTAACAATGTTGCAGGCATATGATTATGTTTCCGTACAGTCTAAAACTTTTAGTTCACAAATATCACACACACATAAGTAAGAAGATCACAAGCTATAAATAAAGATAATCTATGACACTGCATCCAAAATCACAAATGTACGTGCAGCGTCTTTCGAGGTGGCCATAACACATACCATTCCAAATGCACAAGTTTAACGCAATATACATGCTTAGCAAAGACGTACCAAATCCATTCATAACAGAATCTTGCGCATTTCTTGCAATGTTTGCAAAATCTGTTTTAGAATGAGGACAATAAAAATCATTTCTAACAGAAACAGGCTGCGAGATCATAGAAGTACGACTATTAAGATCACCAGTAAGAAGCACAAAATAGTCATTATCTACAAGGGCATTATCAAATAAACAGTTTTCCAGCAAGACAATCCCATATCCCATCCACTCCCAAATAGCTGTAACACCGAGAACCCCCTCGGGTGGTACGTGTGCACAGACACACAACACATCTTTTCCACGCCAAACAGGTTTCTTCCCCTACACATATCAGGTGCCCCAGTGGCTCAGTGGTTAGAGTGCGAGTCATTAAGTGGAAAATGTCCAGAGGTCAAGGGTTCGAATCCCAGCCATAACTCGTCCCAAAATGGGGGGAAAGGCGGGCAGCAAAGGGACATCCGGAGTCATGAACCGGTGTGAACCCACCCCCCCCCCCCCCCCCCCCCCCTCCCTTAGAGTGTCAGGAGATAAGGGCCGAAACACTTGCTTGAAGGGGGCTTCTCTGCTGAGGACTCTGCTGCCATGCTCTCCACGAGTTTCTTTCTACTCGGTATCGGGGTTCGAACACCAGTCGTAATAATCTGACACCATATCTGCATCATTCGCTGTCACAACATCGCTGAAAGTAGTCGAACGTACATCGTCATCATAACCTGAAACTATATCAGTATCAAAGCTAGTCACAATATCGCCAAAGGGGTTCGAATACGAGTCATTACTACCTGTGACCTTGTGAGTACCACGCATAGTAACATCACCAACACAGGGGTTCGAACACGAATCATCATCGCCTGCGACCGACCTCGCGCATACCACACACAGCAGCATCACCACCACCACAGGAGCTCGAACACTAATCATTATTACCTGTGACCTTGTGAGAAACACAAATAGTGACATCACCACTACAGGGTTCAAACACGAATCATTATTACCTGTGACCTTGTGGGTACCACCACACAGTAACATCACCACTACAGGGGCTCGGACACAAATCATTACTACCTGTGACCATGTGAACACCACACACAGTACCATCACCGCACACTGTAACATTACCACACACAGTAACATCACCACACACAGTAGTAACATCATCACTAACGGGGTTCAAACACGAATCATTATTTGGCTACCTGTTACATGTAACACAAACCACTTTAACTTACCCTCTACAGGGGTTCGAACACAAATGGTTTTTCAGTGACTATGTGAGTACTGTACATAGTAACATCCTCATACAAGAGTTCCCAAACCAAATGTCATTATCTGCAATCATGCTAGCATCACGCGCAGCAACGGTATCGCCATAGGCGACCAAACACCAACCACAACTACCAGGAAATCGCTCTGCATCGCACAAAACATCCACAGCATCATAGAAGCCGGAGCGACAACTATCAACATCGGCTACTATGCCAGAATCAGACGCAGAAACGTCATCACCACAGGAGTTTGAGTGCGAATCCTGATATATATATATAAAAAAAATACACAGTAAGGAATGTTTTGAAAGGGTTGCATGTCTTTTGGTATGCTGACATAAAGCTTGTGGCAGTTCATAAATGGGGCGGCCACACCGCTAATCCCCTTCCCCTTTCCCCGCTAAACTCTCCTCATCATCAGCAGAAGAAATAACTTCTTCCCATCCTAAGAAGATGATTCTGTACTATAGTCACTCTCTGCCCATCATTTCTCTTAGTTTTAATACTTGTTTACAGTTTCTTCCGAATTTCCCTTACCCTTCGAGAAAAATCGTGATCGATGAAAATATTGCGTACCTTTATTTTTGCTTTGCTTTGAGAATGTTGATTTTACAGGGGAGCTGGGTTTTCACTTACCCTATGCACCCGATCAAACTCAACATCATTCACCGAACTTAAAATGTAATTAATAGCGCACCGCCAAACACACACACACACACACACACACACACACACACACACACACACACACACACACACTAATAATAATAATAATATATTATTATTATTATTATTATTATTATTGAATGAATGCTCTTTTATCGTTGATCGTTTCCATCCCTTTCCAGACGCTGCTATTTTTGCTAGCGTTGTTGCATTTCTTCTATCATTATTGTCATCATCCAGCAGTACTGTCTGCTGTTACTCATTGAACATTTCAACTCCTTCCTCTTAATATAATCATTACCAACATTACTTAATACCATTATTACGGTCATTGCTATCATCATCATCGTATCATTATTATCATTACTGTCATCATTATCACCATCATTACATCATTACAACACTATTGATGTCATTGTTATTATTACCATCATTATCACTTTTACCATTATACTTACGATCATGTTGTCCTATTATCACTAATCCCATTGCCAGCATTAACTGTAGAATTAGAATAGCAGTAATACGTAGATACAATTATACTTGTTTCTTTCATTTTTTTTTTTAGAGAGAGAGAGAGAGAGAGAGAGAGAGAGAGAGAGAGAGAGAGAGAGAGAGAGAGAGAGAGAGAGAGAGAGACAACAGACAGACAGACAGACAGACTGACAGACAAACAGACAGACAGGAGAGATTGCGTATAGGTGTTAGTATGCCCCCCTCCTCTCCCCCACTTAGTATGTAAATCCATCCCCTTCTTTCCTCCACCCTAATAGCATCAACACCCAAAAGTAGCATGTACCTACCCACCACTGCAATTTCAGCCCACAATATTTCCCTAATAACACACACACACATACTACTATATCTCCCGCTATTTACCTCACACACAACTTAACAGCTATCTTCCTTTCCCCTCTTACTACACTCTCTATTTTTCACATCAATCTATTGTTAATTCAGAAAATTGTCCACTCATTTTCTTCATCTGGTTTTCTTTTAATTTCATATACTGTTTTTTTCTCTACAAGACCTTCTGTTCTCTCTTCCCTCTTCCCTGTGAATATATGTATGAAGTTATTTGTAACTATGCGGAAACACACACACACACACACACACACACACACACACACACACACACACACACACACACACGCGCGCGCGCGCGCGCGCTCTCTCTCTCTCTCTCTCTCTCTCTCTCTCTCTCTCTCTCTCTCTCTCTCTTTTCTTCCAACCCTCTCACTCTCCTCTGCTCTCATACTACTGTTAAGCTCTCACTTTTTGATCGTCCCTACTGCATTTCACCTACCGTTAATATGATTAACATTGCAATATTTATCATCACGACCTTCTACTCCACGAGCGCAAAAGTGATAGTAATCCTTCTTTATTTTCTTTTGATACCTTGATCACCATCATTACCATTACTATTATTACTATCAGTAATAATGATAAGCATCCTTACAACCTTGACTCACGCATTGTCTCTTTCTTGACAGCCTCGTTTTCATTCAAACGCCCCCCCCCCCCCCCCCCCCCCCCCATCTTGCGCTGAAGTTGATGAAGGTAAGTGATTGCTCGTTCATTTTCGTTGTCCTGAGTGTTTTGAATCTTGCCTGAAGAAGAATAAGAGGTCGCAACGCGTCGTGTTTTGATTTGTGATTCGTTTGTCAACGTTTGTTTGTTTGTTTTTTTTTTTGGCGGTGCGCCATTAATTACAGCTGAAATTTGTTTAGATTTCCGCCTGCAGTCGCCTCACTGCAACCAGATCATTCACCAATGTTAACGACCAGTCTGTCGCCCCTGCCCAATTTGTCGCCCGGCGACAGATTGGTCTTGAAACCAGGACCAATCTGTCGCCCAGGCAACAGATTGGTCTTCAACACCACGACCAATCTGTCACCGGCGACAGATTGGGCCCGGGTGTTGCATATTTTGATGGGATAGGACCTTATAGGGAAGACATCATGATTGAAGAGGGAATATTTTTTTGCGGATAGAAAACACAGCGTCACAGCGAACTACTTTTCTACTCCTGTGGTGGGGGTAATAAGAATCGCGGCCTCTGTAGCTCCAGGGTACTGGGGCCAATTCTGTTCTATTTTTGTTGTGAGGGTTTATTGTACCAATTCCTTTTGTGATAGTCACTTCTGCAGGCATCTCTCGCACACGTTTTCTAGTCTAGAAAAAAAAAACAACTAGAAATAAAAACAATATAAAAACACTCAGAGTCTGTATTCACATTGAGATAGCATGAGAACTGGCACCATGCTAGCGTAGAAGCTCTTCCAAAAATCCTGTTAAATTCTGTTGGTCCCATGCTATGCCGATGTGAATACAGGCCCACGTCAATAACAAAAAAAAGGATGTGAGAATAAATTTAAACATGAAAAGAAAAAAAGACCACCGTTCAAGAAAGGTAAATATGGAACATTGAAAAAATCCTTAAACAGTGTCACACATTAAAAGGGATTTTTGTAAAACCCTTCCCCCTACCCCCCCCATATCCACGCTCTCCCCCCCCCCCCCCCCCTCTCTCTCTCTCTCTCTCTCTCTCTCTCTCTCTCTCTCTCTCTCTGTCTGTCTGTCTGTCTGTCTGTCTGTCTGTCTGTCTGTCTGTCTGTCTGTCTCTCTGTCTCTCTCTCTCTCTCTCTCTCTCTCTCTCTCTCTCTCTCGTCCTTTTCGGTTCCTAGTAATACCAATGCTGCAACAAAGCCCAGTTAATTGAAATTCCTTGGGACTACTCCTTGACTTGCTCAGTTATTTTCAGTTTGTTAGGTTTATTTTGGAGTGTGTTCTAGATTGGGCAAAAATTTAGATTAACTCAACACGCGGATACTTTTTAAATCGGATAATTAACAGTCCATAGGTGGTTCAAAGGCTCTTTCAATTAACCGGGGTTTTTTCTGTACACGGTCAGTTCAGTGGTGTTCATGATCTCTTTGATACAGAATCTCTACGACCTATTTTTGACCAACATCATATTAACAGGAGACGTACACATTAAAAATATATATATTGATAGATACTGCATCAAAGTGACCTCAGGTCATCTACGTCATGAAGGTAGAAAAAAAAATGCCCATCACACAATAATATGCAATCAAATAGAGAAAACATGGAATTTACATCATCACATGAAAACGGGTCATTCTTGCTGATTACCGGTCATCTGCATTGTAAGGAGCAGAGAAACGCCCATACCACATCAATATTCTGTCTGTCAAACATTTTTTTTTTAATATGGAATTGGCATCAAACTGATCACTGGTCATTGTCACTGACCACTGCAACAACACTCTGTCTGTCAAACTTTTTTTTTTAATATGGAATTGGCATCAAACTGATCACTGGTCATTGTCACTGACCACTAGTCATCTAAATTGCAAGAAGCACAGAAATATTCATATAATAAACAGTAAGCAGTTACGTTTTCCAAACTGGTCACTGGTCATTGTTGCTAACCACTAGACATACTACGTTTAAGAAGCATATTACCCTATAACACATCAATACAGAATGAGATAGTGAAAATATGAAATTGACATAAAACTGACCACTAGTCTTTTTTGCAGATTACTGGTCTTCTACCTTAAAAAAAAAAGAAGCATTAAACATATCAATATGGAGTGAACTCAGGAAAATATTAAATTTACATGAAACTGACCACTGGGTCAATCTTGTTTACCACTGGGCATCTATATTGTAAACTGTACAGAAGCGTTTGTAACACATCAATATGCAGTGAAATAGTGAAAACGTGAATTTTTATGAAGCTGACCACTGGTTTTGGCACTGACCAGTAGTTATCTAGGTTATCAATATTATAAAATTACCATTAGAGCATACGCAGCCTAAGTAGTGAACATTTTGATTTTACAATAAACTGAACTACTTCGTGGTCACCCCATTCGATAGGGAGAGTATTGGACAGGTAACGTTTATGGCCAATGTTTAATACCATGTCCATATAAACTTACCAAAATAACATAAGCAACTATTTTTTGTGTGTTTGCCTACTTTCCAGCGTGAATTATATTATTTGGATTTGATAACTAGTTGATTTAACTACTTGACACTTGCATGTTTGATTTTTTTTTTCTGATTGATTATGCATTCTGAAGATTTCTCAATGCGACCATTCAATAGAAAAACAACAATAAACTCCTGTCTCATTCCATCACTTTTTATTAGATTCTATTATCATTTGGCTATTAGTTTGATGTTAAGGAAAGGCAAGAAACTAATAACGAAATTGAAAAATAAATAAACAAAAATATGGGGCACTTCCCACACACTCCTCTCACAATTGGAGAAAGTGTGTGTATGTGTGTGTGTGTGTGTGTGGGGGGGGGGGGGGGGGGGGGGGGAAGGGGGGGGGCGGGGGCTCATACTTTCTCTCACATGGGAGAAAGTGCAAAAGAGGGGGAAGGACCACACTTCTCTCAATCCCGCGCTTTCTTCTTAAGTGAGAGAAAGTGAGCCCCCACACTTTCTCCTAAAGTGATAGAAAGTGTGGGAATAAGAGAAACTGTGGCCCAACATCAACTTATTGAGAGCACGGTAAGTTGGCAACAAATTGGCCAAGGGGCGACAGATTGGATAGTGAAGTGCGACCCAATCTGTCGCCCTCATAAACTTCGAATGGGCGACAGATTGGTCCTGGCGTTGAGGCCCAATCTGTCGCCGGGCGACATTGGGCAGGGGCGACAGATTGGTCGTTAACACACAAGTTAAGTTTGTCAGTACACAACGTCAACGTCATTCAACGTCATCTCTGGGTCCCTATTTGATTCATCGTGTCGTTTGTCAATACCATAAAATAGGGAACTGTTTCTTCTTGATCTGCCCTCCAAATCGCCAGTGTGTTTCTGTACATTTTTCACCCATTCCCTCAATGCATTAATATCCGCTCTCAATGTTTTGTTTTCGTTTTCCAAAGTACTGATTTGATCATTCAGTTCCCTCTGCCTCCTCCTATAACTCTCCCACTTTGTCCTTACTCCGTTTCATGTCTTCTTTCACCTCATCCAGCTTCCCGTTCGTTGAACTCTCCATTATATCAGACTTGGTCATCACATCAGCAAGAGATAGTTCGTTGGTAAAACTCAGCCAGGATTGTCGTGTGTTTGCTTTTACGTTACCTGGATTCTTGTCAGTGGCAGAGGGGAGAGGACCAGGGTTCAGCTCGACATCACCAGCTCAGATCAACAGCAAATTTCCGCAAAACAGGAAAGACAGAGCACCCCCCTCCCCCAAACAAACAAACAAGCAAGCAAAACAAACAAACAAAAAAAAACTGCTTGCTCGATTCCCCAACGAAACCTTTCTGATCATCATCGCTTCACAGCGTAAGGCTCTTTTCGTCATGAAGGCAACGTAGGTCCATATAAATCTACCACATATCGGCCGAAAATCAGCTGCACAGGCAGGCATGACAGCGCGCGTGACAGTTACTCATGCACGATATCGGTCAGTCAGAGCTCCGCTAAAACACGTCTGACACACGTTAGGGTTTCCGGATTTGTGAGCGCTGGTCGCCGTTCGCTTGAGCGGCAGCCGCAGTATTCTAGTTTCCCTATTTTAAACTGCTCCCGACCTTCCCTTCTCATTTTGTGTCCTTCCTTACTCCCTTTTGAATCGTTTTTATAGAATCTAAGTTCCTTCCGAGGTACTTGAAGAAGAACTGTGTCCGAATCGACCTGCGATCAATCGGCGCTCCACACTTTCAAGATCGTAACATGGCCGCCATGGACTTCCTGTGTTTACATCGTGAGCGCTGAAGCGATTCGATCTACATTCCTACTCAACATTATTGTGTTAATTTATGAACTTTTATTGCAGTCGCCATTTTTTGTGCATTGTAACATCTGATGCACTGTACAGCCAAGTCTCCCCTGCTCTCTCTCACCGATGTTCTGCCTACTTACTGACCCGCCTGTTGTAGTATACTTTCATTTTTCTGTGAATGCCGTACCATGCTATCATCTCGATGACAGCGCACATCTGCGACTGCAGGGGATCACTTGCCACCCTCTTGTCATCCGCACTCATCTTTATCATCATGTTGCCGGCCAACATGTCCCAGTCAATGGCCAGCGTTGATCACGCTCCTGCCCAGGTCAACTTGTCAGCAACTCCAGCTATCATTGTGGGGTGTGTTCCATCCAAGTCACCAGCTTCGACAGGTGTGTAGCCTGTGAGGAATGTGGGCAGTGGTTCTACACTAACTGTCAGAGCATAGAATTCTAATCTTACGTCGAGTTGGGGAATGAGTACGCCGTATGGCGCTGTATTATCTGTGACGCAGGTCACTACAGCCACACGGCTTACGACTTATACAACGTCGGGAAAATGACCCAATTCCTCAATGCCTCTGTACCATCATCACCCAAAGGGACGTCTTTTTAAACTGATCCACACCTCCACGCCCTCAAGAGTCAAATAGCAGAACAAGCAGTTCAACAGGCCCTTGCGTGTAGTTGTCTTGAACGCTAGGTCAACCGTGAAGAATCACCGAGGCGAGGCCTCTTGAATCTGGTGGAAACCGTCAAACCAGATATTGTCATCGATACAGAGACATGGTTTGACAAAGACATCGCAAATGGGGAAATTATACATGCGTCGCTGTACAAGCTTCTTCGTTGCGATAGAAGAATGGTTGGAGGAGGAGTCTTTGTTGCAGTGTCTACTCAACTAGTGAGCACCAAAGTGCCTGAACTCGGGGTTGAAGGCTGCGAGTTAGTATGGATCAGAATCAAACTGAAGGGCAGACGACACCTCTTAGAAGCTTCCTACTATAAACCGGATGTTGGCAATGAAGACAGCCAGAGGAAATTCGAAATCTCCATTAGACGAGCGGCAGCTTCAAACGCCCACCTGGTGATTCGAGAAGATTTCAATCTGTCTTCGCCGATGGAGATGACAGACTGTTTAAGTTTTCGGCGGTTGTGGAGTGCTTCCCCCTTCAGTCTCCTGGAGTGGATAAAGGGGAGAGGATCGGCAGGGCCTTGCTCCATCCTTCCTACCTGAGCGATGAGCTATTTCAATGTCATTGTCACTGTTTTTCACATCCACACCCACCTTTTCTTTGAAGACAGCCACACACTTTTGAACACAGTCATCCACAAGCTCCTCTCCACCAGCCTCTGAGACACCATACACACGAAGATTCCACTGGCGACCATGTTGTTCGTTATCATTTAATTCACGTTTAAGTCCGGTATACTCCCTCTCATGCTGTTCTAATTTTCCTGTCAGTTCTTTATTCTCTTCCTTCAGTTGTTGACTTTCACTCCTGAGTTTGTCCTTTTCCGTCTGTAAATCAAACATGTCGCTTTCTAGTTTGTCGATTCTGTTTATCAGTCTAGACGCAACACTGTTCATTTTTTTTTTTTCTTTCAAGCTTTGAAAGTCATCTCTGGTCACTATGTTTTGCAACACTGTTCATTTTTTTTTCTTTCAAGCTTTGAAAGTCATCTTTGGTCACTATGTTTTGCAGTTGATTCTTAATGTCTTCTAGGGCTTTTTGCACCTCTATTTCTTCTAGAATAACTTCAGTTTCTTTTCTGTTGCTTTTTTTTTCAAATCTTGTCGTGATTTACTCTAAGATACTGAGGCGGGAACGGAACTGTTGCCAGAGTCACTTGCTGATGTCATAGAGGAGGATTTCCTTTTGCTATTTCTTTGGCCTTGAAGAAATTTGGTTATGGGGCGACATAACATTCTCTCGCTAGTATCAATTAGTCTCTCCCTACACGTTGTTTTTTTCCTCTTTCTTTTCTCCCTCTCTCTCTCCTTTTTTTGAGCGGCAATGTAACAAAATACTTCCCAGCACTTTTACAGAATGTTCCGTCATGTTAGTCAATTTGAAAAGCACATACGTCACTGTCAACAGCATGAGAAACAAACACATATTTGAAGTACGTCTCCATGAAA
>JADBJO010000582.1:422500-437500 GCA_016801955.1 Conus betulinus
AGATGGATTACAAGTTCCATCACGGATTCATCTCAATAAGTTCAGGCAACCACCCTAGACCAGCAGGCAACAGGCTGAGTTCCACTGAGAACAAGACCTGAATTTATGACATCCTGATAGGGTCTCAAGTGAGACAGTACATGCAGATGTGTGTCTTACTTCAGACCCTATCACGCTAGAACGTACTGCTGCAGGGAGGTTGCAATGGCCAAGTTTTAGGACTGTTTCAGGTTCAAGTCGGCGTCCTTCCTCTGATACTACTGCAAAATAACATTTCTTCATCTCATCCCACCCCTTTCCTAGGAACTCTCCTTCGTTCAGTCCTTTAAACTATTTAGGGTGTTAGTAAGCTACGATTGGAAGTTATGATCTCTGGCGGCAGTCAGCATCATGTCGGGCCTGCTGAACAGATTATGACTGACCGGATCACCGAGCTATACTTTTGACTTGCTCTTTTTTTTTCCCTCTCAGAGTTGCTTTCATCAAACTGTGTCCGAAATCTGCAATCTCTCGCAAAAAACGACAAAATCACCCAATTGTTGGTCTTGGTCGGTGAGTCAAAGAAGAGTATGAACGAAAGGGATATCAATGTGTGCATTGCAATCGCACTGTTTCACACCCAAGTTTTGGCTTTTTTCTGACTGGACTGTTAAGCTGACTGATAAGGCAACATTACTTTGGGCATGCCTAATACCTTTTGTCTAGTGAAAACAGCAGGGTCACCCTCACTGTGCGAGAGCTCTGACACCAATCACCTTCCTTACAGATTTCAAAACAAAGTCTGCAGGGGCTATTGGAAGACAGAGAAAGCAGACAAGGCTGTCCCATTTATACACACATTGCTTTATAACCTGTGATTATATATTTCTGTCAAAAGTGCCAATGCCGTCTTGTCTTTCATTCTATCCAGCATCTACTCGACTACTATAATACGAAATAAAGCTATAGTAATGCATCACACCCAGATCTATTTGGGGACGGCCTGTACAAAATTTCACGTTTGTGCATGACCTCGATCTGCTCATAGTAAGCGAAGCAGAACTGAGCGAACACAAGCTTCGCGGAACGTTTTACACTTTTTTCTTTTTTTTTTCTTTTTTTTTTCTTTTCTTTTGCTCTTACAGAAAATGACTATGGCAGGCAACAAGTGAAAACATTTACCGAAAGACACACGACGTTGAGCACAAGTTCGTCTGACCATAACCAATGTACCATTATCCAGGATACCCATCTACTGATTGAAAATAAACCGCAACTGTATTCCTATTAAGGGAAAACAAGTTACACCTATATGCTGCTGTCTTCACTTAAAATTGAAATGGTTCTTGTAGATGTGCATGGCTTTTGTTGTTTGTTGAGGATGTCCAACCATTTGATGGTGAAGAAAAGATTACGATTACTAGAAGCTGCCAACTTTACGGTTTGTCTTTCGTATAGAGTAACATAAGATTCTCATTAGTTACCTTCTTAAATTTTTCATCGTCTGTTCCGTCTCGGTCCTATTGCTCCCTAACTATGCGATCAAGCAACTGCCTGGAAAGCATCCCCAAATTGTCCAGGCAGTTTTCAGTCATCATTTCACAAGGCACCCACCAAATGAAACCTTGCAATGCTGCTGGATCACTTCCATGGTGTCCAGTGATGATGCTTTGATCAAACATGCAGCACACCACATACTAAGACCCCTACTGATGGCAAGAGTGGATGGATCAATCGTGTACCAGCGTAAGTGAGCGTCCTTTACTAGAACGTCCGCCACCAGTCCACCCAACAACAGTCCCGACAAACTGTCCGACACCAGATGCTTTGAATCGAAGAAAACATAGGCCTAGATGTGGAGAAGAAATCAGACTTGTTCAACCACAAGAGTATAAAATACAAATGTAGACTAGGCTTCTTTATAAAGACTGCATGACCGGACTGAGTTCTACACATTTAATCATAACAAACCCCATGCTAAGTTAATTCCCATAGATGTAAATATTTCCACTGTTGAAAATCGTTTGAACACTTTCTAGAATGAATCATTCAGTAGAAAAAAAAAAAAAAACAAACTCTTTGCACTTTTTTAATTTGAGCCCATGGCATACTTACAAACTTCGGAGTGGAGCCAACTAAGACTAGAAAAACCCACAAATGGCTGGCGATGGGGAGTTATGCAAAATAGAATGTCTGGCGGTGAAAGGGTTTAAGCATGCTGAATCTACTGTTACCTCCAGTGTCCTCACCTGTGGCACCAGTCACTTCTCTGAGGAAATCATGAAGAGTTCCTTGTGAGTAATTTTTATGCCCGCATGCGAGAAAAGTAGCAGCAGCACTCCCTTTTAGGTCATATGCATCTGTTTTTTGTGTGGGGGAACATTTCTTTTATACTCGTTCAACGTGTGCTGTAAAATTATTGACGAAATTCTCATTTACGTTTGTACGTAGCGTATTGGAGCAACGATTCCTTGTCCATGTGCTGTGTATAGAATGTTGGGGATTAATGAACTACACCAGTCTCGTGCATAAGACTCTGGTGGGATGTCTGACATCAACGGAACGGGTTTTCAACAGGCGGCCGACTAGGACAATGAAGCCCTCTGAATTGTGGTGGCCCTTACCTGCTCTTCACTCAAGTTGTCCCAGTGTTGAGTTTCTATCCATATCCTTCTAAACCCCATGCTGCCTTTAAGTGGAGACATTCACCAGCGCTAACTCGTCGTTAGTTGGGAGTGGGAAGTCGAAGTAGAGTGATGGGGTAGGGCTAGTTTAGTTGGAACAGGATCGCTGAACATCACATGTGGGGAGGGGGAGGATGAAATTGATCAAAATAGGCATCGCTGAATGTCATCTAACTCGGAAGCAATACAGCGTATCCTGTGTGGCATTGTGGCAGCCGATGCTTGCACAGCAACAGAAGAAGCATGTTTATGTCCGTAGCATTCTTCTCCTTCTTCTTCTTCTTTTCCTTCTTCTTTCTTCTTCTTCTTCTTCTTCTTCTTCTTCTTCTCATGGTCATAGCCTTCCTCTCCTTCCTCCTCGTCCTCGTACTCTTTCTCCTCTTCTTCTTCTTGTTCTTTTCTTTTCTTCTTCTTCTTCTTCTTCTTCTTCTTCCTTTTAACGTGGTGGAAGCCCTGATATGGCCATTTGTGGACGCTTGGGCTATAAGCAGCATTACTTTACCTCTTCTTCTTCTTCTTCATAATGATCATAACCTTCTTGTTGTGTTGTTCTTCTTCTTCTTCTTGTACTTGTTGTTGTTGTTGTTGTTGTTGTTGTTGTTGTTTTTTTCTTCTTCTTCTTCTTTTTAGCTTTGGACGGATTTGGTGTGCCACTGAGAATGGACAGAGACAAGCGCGTGACAGAGAAATCAAGGGGGGGAGGGGTGTGTATGTACGTGAGCGAGAAGTGGTGTAACAGTGAGAATGTTAAAGTGCGTCGTCAAGTGTGTACGCGTGACGTGGAACTTTTAGCAGTGTCACTGCGACCGAAATACCTGCCACGTGAGTTCGGACAGCTCTTCATGACTGTTGTTTACGTGCCACCATCCGCAAATACTGTACGTGCAGCTGCAGAAATCACGGACTCTGTTCACGCTCTGCAGGCCATGTCACCCGACGCACCGTGCTTTATCCTCGGAGATTTTAATGACTGTCACCTCAATTCAAGCCTGCCTTCTTTTAAACAGTATGTGTCATGTTTTACAAGAAAGGATAAAATACTTGATTATGCTACTGTAATATACCATCTGCATACAAGTGTGTTCAGCTCCCCCTGTTGGTCAGTCTGATCACAATGCCATTCATCTCTTGCCAGCTTACAGACCAAAAGTGAAAAAAACACAACCTATCACTAAAAAGCAGTGCAGTGCAGTGTTGGACACAAGAAAGTGTTGATGAATTACAGGCTTGTTTTGAATGTACAGATTGGAATTTGTTTTTGAATTCTAGTTTTGACATTAACGAAGCCACCGATGTTATTTCCAGCTACATTTCTTTCTGTGAACACATGATTGTACCTACTAAAACTATCAAAATATTTCCCAACAAACAAACCTTGGTTACAAAATCTCTGAAAATAACTCTAAATGAGAAAAAAAGAGCTTTTCAATCAGGCAATAAAAGCGATCGTAAGGTTGTACAAAAGAAACTGCAAACGGAGATTGAAGAATCAAAGAGAGCTTACAAGAGAAAAGTTGAAAACATGTTCCAGAATGGAAATATGCGAGATGCATGGAAAGGAATAAAGGTTTTATCAGGTTCAGGTAAAATGTTCAAACCAAAATATTAGTAACAAAAAAAACAGCAAAAGAACAGAAGCAATTTGCAGAAAAGCTGAACGATTTTACTGTAGATTTGATGATAAAGATTTTAGTAAAGAATTAAAGGAAGTGAAGGAAGAACTCCAAAGCAATGTTAAAAAACGATGTTGATGGAAGTGATTCTGTTGTGATTGAGGAAAATGATGTTCAGTTGTTTTTTCAAACGTTTAAATGTGAGAAAGGCAATGGGCCCTGATAATATCTGTGGAAAATTGTTGAAGGTGTGTGCTTCTCAGCTCTCCTATGTTTACAGTCGTTTGTTTACCTGGTCACTTAGAGAATGTATAATTCCTGTTTTATGGAAAAATGCCACTGTATGTCCTGTTCCCAAAAAACGCAACCCAAGCTGTTTAAATGATTACCGACCAGTTGCCCTCACATCTGTTGCAATGAAATGTCTTGAAAGAATTGTCCTCAGTTATGTTTTAAAAGATACTACACAGTACCAAGACCCGTTTCAGTTCGCATACCAACAGAACAGATCAACAGATGATGCCACACTCACACTTCTCCATCATGCTTTTTCACACCTCGAAAAACCTGCCTCCTTTGTACGCATTCTCTTATTGATTTCTCATCAGCATTCAACACCATACAACCACATCTGATGGCAAAGAAACTCATTAACATAAATGTGGGTAACAAGCTCATTCTTTGGATAATTGATTTTCTTACACAGAGGACACAGTCTGTTCGATATCAAAGTGTTGTTTCGTCTTCCAGAGTCATTTCAACTGGCGCACCCCAGGGTACTGTTTTATCACCAGTGCTTTTTACTCTGTACACAAATGATTGTTCAGGAAGTGATTCAACTTTGTACATTAAATATTCAGATGACTCAGCACTTGTGGATCTCTCAACTCTGATTCTGTTTACTTCAAGGAGGTTCAAAGATTTGTTGACTGGTGCGATCATAACTATCTTGATCTGAATGTAACAAAAACGAAAGAAATGTTGATTGATTTTAGAAAGAATCCAAAAGCTGTACCACACTTTTTATCAAAGGTGCTGAAGTAGAACGTGTTGAATCATACAAATATTTAGGAACTTTTATAGATAATAAGCTGAATTTTAAATCCCATGTTGAGTATGTCCACAAAAAATGTCAAACCAGATTATATTGTCTTCGCAAGCTGCGATCATTTCATGTGAATACTGACATTCTTCGGACATTTTATTCATGCTTCTTGGAATCTGTTCTAACTTTCGCATTTTATGTGTTGGTATGGTGGGTTGACTGTGAAGAGCAGAAATGTGCTTGAGAAAGTGGTGAACGTGGGAGGAAAAATCGTTGGTGAGAGACAAAAAAGTCTGAGTCAGCTATACAGGTGCCGTGTTAGTTGTAAAGCGAAGAAGATTACGTGTGACCAGACCCACGTCCTTGCAAATCAGTATGACCTTCTTCAGTCAGGACGAAGATATCGATCGGTTAAATGCAGAAGTGTCAGATTTAAACAAAGTTTTATTCCCCTGTCCATTGATTTCTTGAACCGAGAAGATGTTTAATTGAAATCCAAATTCCTCTATATGAATGTATGTCATATGTGTGAAAATGGGTAATGTGGCTAAATTATTGTTTATTTGCTGTGAATGTGTGTGACCACAAATTAATTTCTCAAATTGAGATAATAAAGTTTACTTGACTGACTTGACTTGACTTTTTCTTCTTCTTCTTCCCAAGGGATGTCACGAAGACACCGTTTTTAAATCTGTCGGAAATGTGCCAAGGCCTGACACTCTAAATGGTGTCCCTGTCCGTTTTGCAATGTTGTCAGATTTTTTTTCTGTCTTTTCCTCCATATCCCTCCCTCAACAGTTCTATTGAGGAGGACCGATTTTGCAACGCCACGTTACGCGGCGAGCCCAGCTTTGTTCTCTTTTTCTTTTACTGATTCCAACAGATCGTTTGTTTTTTTTCCGATGTGGTGCTTGATAGTACGGTGCCTTTGTTCATTGGTAATATAATCAGTATATCAGGATATTTGTTAGCTTGTGAACACGTCTCATTTCTATGGTTTGAATTCTTCATTCGTGAACTTTTGTGGGAGTCTATGTTCCGTATCCATCATGGCAGAAGGAACATACCAGTGCATTTTGTGTACTGCATGGACATGCCACTTTCCTTCCACACAGATTTTAGTCCGGACAATTGTCACTCTGGTCAGTCTTGTGTGGTGGATGGAGTGTGTCTGCAATAATTATGGTGTGACGTTAAAACGAATGTTAAAAATTTGCTCTCCTGACAGGAATGTGACTGAGCACCGAATTGTCATGGATTGAGGTGGCGTCGTTGTGGGCTCATGAAGAATGTGTTGAGGTAACAGCTTTTCGGTTCACTGATGCAAATACCTCTGCGTATGTATTTCTGTACGCTGTCAGGGACTGTTCAGTTAGTTCGTCCCATGCCCATTGACAACACTAAATTGAATACGTACACATTGATCAAAACGGCATGAACTTATGGTGTAAAATAAATAAATCCGTATATACAGGTGACAAAGTCATCACAGGTACTGGATCAGAAACTGACTCTCTGTTTGATTATTGTTAGAAACGGGTTTTAAAAATACATGTTTCTTGGGAAAAGTGGTCATGTTATACAGGGGAAAAATTTGGAAGCAGCCTGTGTTCATATATAATTGTGAAAACGGTAGGCATCACACATGATCTTCATTTAATAGAATGTTCAAATTAGCTGATAACCTTTGTATGATCGAGCGTCCAAAGCAGTGTTTGCATTATTGAGACATGAAATGTTATCATCAGTCAGAATGTTTCAAAAAGACGGTTGTTTCACTTGTTCTGAATAGTTTGGGAGCCTGGTGTCCATAGATGTGTGACTTGGGTAATAAAATGCAGATGTGATTTAAAAAAAATGATACTAAAATTCGTCGCTTCAACCACCACATCTATAAGTTTGAGAAAAAAAAAAAAAAACAAAAAAAAACTGGGGGTTCTCCAGTAAGGTCAGAGGCAAAATATCAATCTTTTATTACTTTTTTTTTACCTTAAAAGCAAACTAAATTAACAATAAAAATATTCAAGTATTTCAAATGAATCCGGTCCTTAAGCGTCTCTCCAATACCACTAAACGAATTAAGGTTGGTCTTTTTTTGGGAAGAATAGTTGAAGATATGATATTGTCAGTTGAATAATTGAAATCATAGCTGGAGGTAGGCTGCAGGTTTAATTCTCACAATCTTCATGCTGGCAGCTGGTGGCGCGTAAATGGCTGTCAGCAGTTCAGTTGTGTGTTCATGTCTAGTGCAGGGGTTTAGCTTGCACTTGGAGGTCGCCAGCCTTGTGGACCTCCAAAAAGCGCCGATTACACGTGATGTGTCTGGTACGAACAGGCACATAGTGGTCTTTGTTCAGACTTTTCGAGCAGGTTCGTTTTTTTTCTCTGTGGGAGAGAAAAGCAGTAATAGCAGCGACCTTAACATGTTTTGATAGTAGTTTTTGTGACATTGAAATGTAAACAAACCTTTGGCCCATCGATCCATCTTGTCAGCCGCCCCTGGGTGTCTCTATCTTAACCCTTTGTTACATCAATTGACATTTAATGCCCAGTTTATGTTTCACAGTCTGTAATATTTTACAGCTTTGGGACGGAGAGAGGGACGTTGCTAATAAAACAGCTAAGTTGTTCGAATTTTCACCTCTTTCTCTATTGCCGTTTTGTATCTCTAGACTAATCCAACAACTCTCGTATTTGTTGGAAATTAGTTGATGAAGTCATTTTGAGTATGTAAATGAGGGGTACTTTTGATAAAGAATGGTCTCTGTCGTGTTAACACAAAAGGGGTATCATATGATAAAAACAAGGAATGTGAGGTGTTAGTTCCCGGTTTATCTTCGTTTTATACTGTTATCCGGCTGGTCAAAATTTGCTGTGATTTGGTGGCAAAATGTTTTCTTTTACTACTACTGTAACCATCTTCTAACACCACCACCACCACCACCCACCACCACCACCCACCACCATCCTACGACAAACTCAGCTATGACTGTATTTTTGTCTTCGACTACCAAAGCATTACTTGGGGCTGATGACGATTTCATTTCCCTAAATGCTAACAATCTCATATTCTCAACACTGTCACACTCACGAGTATGAAACCATAGCAGTCCCTAAAACAATATGCCACATAATGAGATCTCTTAGAAATGTTTACCTGGAGAGTGTGCTACACAGCATTTATAAATGCAATCAGATGAATTTCAAGCCAAAACCTATCATTAAGACTCTTTCCAGAGAAACGCAAAATAAGGAAAAAAAAGTTCACTGTAGCCAAACAAGCCATTCCAACTGTAACAGAAGGAGTTAAGAGCCCTAGGAGGGTGGTATGATGACTTCTTGAAAGACACACTGAGGTGAAAGGAAATCAAGCAAATGGCAGAGGGAAGTCTGCAGACAGCAGACTGGCGTGGGCTGCCATGTACAGAGTCTAGTGTTTGCAGTTCATGCTGATCCCGATGCATTTGTTGCCTCTAATGATGTACGATATCAGCACTTGCACTGTGGAAGCAATGGAGGCCAAAATCAACAAATAATATTATGCATGGAAATAGTTAACTGTCTTGCCTTGTCTTACTGAAGTTGCACTCAACGGCCACCAGGAATAGCCGATCCACCCTCTAAAACCCATGGTTGAGAAACACAAAGTGGGTACAGCAAGGCTACTAACCATACTTGAGGACTCTGAAGACGAAGTTGTGATATCAGTCCAGCCCAAGGTAAAAGATTGGCAGAAAGTGAAAATATTAAGGAGGCAGTAGACATGGCGAAGGAAAATTCTCAAGATCAGGGAAATAACAGGCCACAGACAGACCAGCAGACAGGGCTGGGATTAAAAAAAAAATGAAATGGTGGTCAAAAGCAAAAGCGGAAGCAAAGAGAGACATTGCAATTGAATAGCTGAAGAAATAAGTGGACGCCAAGAGAATCCAAAAGACAGGCCCACACAGGCAATAGAATATGTGGGAAAGCGCATTCCAAAGAAGTTTCACCTGGTATGACATATCGCACATGGCACCTCTTAGAGACAGCGTCATTCTCTTCTCTGATACTTAGCAGTTAGCACTGCCGAAGGAAGCTCTGCGCCACCAGACAGTCCAGGAACGAAGTTCTACACAACAAAAGACTAAAAAATAATGGTCCGGAACAGAAGTGATGTCAGGATCATAGAAGCAACGTTTCCTTGATAGAATAGATGACCTGAAATGCATAGAGAAACTCCCATAAATGGGAGAACCACTCAGAATTTATTAGGAAGAGTGAATGGGACTGAGTACTCTTCTTCACGAAGGTTCACCAAAACAAATAATTTTGATCACTCACTGAGCAAAACGGACCAAGCTCACATATACAAGACTGAGAAGTATGCCTGTCTAGCGAGCAGTTTCAGGCAATCTGTCTCCCAGGCCCACGTTCTCGCCTTAGAGGTCGATGCGAGACCGTTTGTTGGTTCATCAGCCTATAATCTCATAGAAATCTAGGTATTTCAGGTAAGAAGAGGCATATGAGGCATATAACCCTAAAGACATTAGCAGAGACAGTTGAAAATAATTCCAGTTGGATCTGGTTGTGGAGGAAGAAAAATGAACTTCCTAAGGCTAACGATTTCCCAACATAGAACAGGTATCTGTTATTCGTGGGGTAACACGTCCGCCTGAAGAGGCATGCTTTGAGACGCCTATCCATCCAAAAGTTGCGGGTTCAAATCCTGGTCGCGCCGAAAAAAAAAAAAACTGTTGAAGAGCATCCGGGAGTGGTGACCTTGATCCGGCCCAGCCTCCTTCGAGTATAGGAAGTGTAGGGGTGATATACTTGTCTGAGGAGGAAGAGAAGGGGGGGGGGGGGGGGGGTATTCTCTCAAAACTTTCTGCTGTCAAGCTCTCTCTAAAGTTTCTTGCATTTGACACGTGGTAAGACTATTGACTTTCAGAAATAGTCTGGAGGACGTCCAAGAAGACTGTATAACACTGGGAAAAAACTATACTTACTGGCTTTGGTGGCTGGCTGCCCTCCTTGCCTTTCTCAAAGTTGTTACTAGTAACAAAATTGAAAAATGCTTCTCAGATTCAACGAAAGGGAGAGAGAATGATGAATCCACTGGCGCCAACCCGATCACAACTGGAAATGCACAATTGAATATGGGTAATGAAAACGTGGAATCCCCATTTGCGTGTAGATGGAAACAAATTCTTTACGAATATCAACATGAAGATCCACAGAACAAAAAAGGGCTGTATGCAGACTATTATAAATGAACAGCAGCGCACTGTGTCAGGAGATAAAACGTTGGAAACCCAAGGCCAGGATTCAAACCACAGAGCCGAGGACATCCTTGCTGATTAGTCAGACAAGGAATTTGTACAGGCTCTCGATGCCAGATACCAGAAACTCAACTTGTCACCCGCAAATACAGAAGTAAAGTGGGAGGAATTGGAGTAAAAAAAAAAAAAAAAAGCACATAAATGGACGCGCTGACAGGAATGAACACAGCAACGCTAAACCTAGCCATGTTTGTAAACATTGTTTACAGAAGCTGTAAAGATGTCTGTGGAGTGAAACAACTAAAAATGAACGCCCTTTTAAAAAATCCAGACGTCAGGAAAATATAAGAATCTCAAAAAAGAAATAAATAAAGACAGAAATTTCAAACAAACACACACACAAAAAAAAACAGATGCGGCTGCCTAGGAAGCGGAGATCAAAAAGGTTGGAAAAGCGCTGGGAAGACCTGAAAGCACGACAGTGCCCTCAGCAAACATAATCAGCAAGAAGGAGAAGGAGTAAAACCAAGAAAAACCAAGATTGCTTCTTCAGAGACCCCTTCCAGTTTGCCTGAAAAATATTCGAGCAGCCCAATTTGGGACTTTCACAGTGGACAAAGAAACTGTTGAGCTGTCTCTCAGGATGTTTCGACCCTCACGGCGCTGCACCACTTGAAATCCAGGCCTTGGTGCAGCCTGCAATGCCAGAGACAAGATTTACGACAAACCGCCAAAACAGATAGATGAGGTAAGGAAGGAGGTTAGAAAGCCAGAGCCAAATCTTAGACCGGGGCAAATGGAATATCATATCCGCTGTATACGAAATGTCCCAATATCCTTGAGTGGCATCATAAGATGATAAGATCAGCATGACTTGAAGAACAGCGACCAAATGGTGATAGCTGATTGAGTGTACATTCCTAAAGGGGCAGAACCTGAGTGACATCGACCAGTTTAGATCAATATAACTTCTAAAAGTCGAGGAAAAAATTTTCTTATCTGTCATGGCAGCGAAATTGACTAAATACCTGACAGAAAGGAGCAGTTCGATTTGTCAGTCCTGTAACGAGGCACCTCTGGCATCTTTGGTTGTGTAGAACATGCCATTATGATTTGGAAAGCAAAAGAAATAGCTAGGGTAGGGAAACAGGACGTCTGTGTGATGGGCTAACAAACGCATATGGATCATTTTCATACAAGATGATGCAACTGGCCCTCGAGATCTACTGTATTACAAAACGAAAAAAAAAGAGAGAGAGAGAGAGAGAGAGAGAGAGAGAGAGAGAGAGAGAGAGAGAGAGAGAGAGAGAGAGTGAGGAAGTATTTCCATGCTTTCAATGATGATTTTCTGAAAAGAATGCACAACAGATTTGATCAATCTGGAAACTGGCATAGCAATGAGCTGTGCGATTGCTTCAGTGCCATTTGTGTTCGCAGTGGAGGTACTTTTGAAAGCTGCCATTAGCTCTCTACAGGTCCGGCAGATCGCAGGTATGAACACAAAATGCCGCAAAAAAGGCATTCATTGATGACTCTCAACAGTGCCTTTCACCAAGGCAGACGGGTCACGCAAAATACTGAAACAGTTAGAAAAGTTAGGTGGTTCATCCAGGATGAATTCCAGGGCAAAGAAATCACAAAGCCTTTCCCTGCAGGAAAGTGAAATAGTAAAACAGTCAAGTTTACCGTGGCTAATCGAGTCATTCCAACTAAGACAGAACCAGTCAAGACCTTCTGTGGTGGTATGATGACTCCTTGAAAGACACAAAGGAAGGTAGAGGAAACCAAACAAATGGCACAGAAACCTGCAGATAATAGACCAGTTTGGGCTACTTGTATACTCGTATACTGCATCCGCACTAACACTGTGGAAACAGTGGAGGCCAAAATAAACACATATACAAGGAAATGGTCAGGTGTCCCACCTGATCTCACTGACGCTGCACTCTACTATCGCCAAGCAAAGTCAAAGCTTCCTCTAAAATCTATCATCGAGGAATACAAGAGGGTAAAGCAAGGTCATTAACTGTGCTTGCGGACTTTGAGGACAACGTCGTGCGATTCGTCTGGCCCAAGCAAGGCAGTGGGAAAACAAAACTCAAGATCAGGTAAATAACAAGCCACACACAGATCAACGGACAGGAGCTGGGATCAATGGAAATGAAATGGCTGTCAAAAGCAAAAGGGAAAGCAAGAGAGACGTTGTAATAGCGGAGCTGAAGAAAGAAGTGGACGCCAAGAGAATCCAGAAAGCACTTAAACAGGGCTACCAAGGACAATGGAATCTGCGGGAAAATGCGTTCTTAAGAAGTCTCACCTGAAATGGCATACGTCATATGGCGCCGTTAAGAATCAGCTTTATCTGTTTATGACCCCCCTGTTCTCGTATTCAAACCTGGTCAAATTGGGGAAGTCAGATGACCTTACGTCACGGGACACAAACAAAGCAACACTAAACTTGAAAAGGCACACGTGGAGACACAGCCAAGTGCACGAGCATGTGCAGTTAGCACTGTAGGAGGAAGCATCAGAAGCTCCCAGAATGAAGTTCTACACGGTAGAAGGTCACAAACCATGGTCTGAACAGCTGTGGTATCAAGAGTACACAACCAGAGTTCACTGAATTAAGTCGGTGACTGGAAATGCAGTGTAGAACTTTTAAAATGGGATAATCATCCAGAAATCATCAGGAACAGTGGCATAAGAATGGATACCTTTCTCCACTCTGGTTCATCAAAATATATAATTCTGATCGAACACACTCTGCCTAAAGAAAGCAGAATGGAACAAGCTCACATACACAGACACAAGACTGAGAAGCATGCCAGTCAAGCCAGCCGTTTTAGGCAATCCGGCTTCCAGGCCCATGTTCTTGCCACAGAGAATTAAGCGAGAGCACGGGAGTTTAGGTAAGAAGTTGACCAGAACCTTGACAGCAACAGCAAAGGCAACTGATAAGAGTTTTAGCTGGATCTTGTTGAAGAGGAACAAAAATGACTTTACATTTCTGAGCTTGGAACTGATGTTCCTTAGGTGCAATGTAAGATATCCTTCTAACAAGGCACACCCTGTCACCCCCGCCCATCTAAAAGGTGCGAATTAGAATCGTGGAAGCATCGGGAAAAAAATTGGCAGTGTAAGGGCATATGGGTGTCATTACCTCGATGCGGACTGGCCCCGTTTGAGTGTAAGGTGTTCAGGGTCGAAACACTTGTCTAAGGCGTTCCGTCTCTGAAGACCTGCTGTCAATCTCTCTCTAGAGTTCCTTCCTACTGCAAAAATCAGAACTGTTATTTTCTCGTGATTCTTTCGTAAGAATGGTCGTGATTAGTGTCCATCAAAATGCTCAAACTAGTCATTCCATTTCCCCAACTCTGTCTTTTGTTCTTGTGTAAAATATTATTACACCTATTCCTTTTATTGTGGGCAGAACAACCATCTGGGTCATGACAACAGCCACAATTACATTACAGCCGCACATCATTTCAACTAACGTCACTGCCAATACAAGCTAAACCAGTGCAATTGTTACAGCGACCGCACTACTAATACACCACCCATGTGTGCAAACTAACTCCCAGTTGTGTTACCACAGAAATCCCAAAGATGTCACGGACCATTATACCAACGTGGAGAGAACTCACAGACTGCTTGGATGGAAGAAACCTCTCTTACCACATCGGTAAAGGTAATTTCATTCTTCAGTACTCCCATAGAAAAAATATTGCACGTCCAAAATCAACTCTTCGTGCATTATGACCTACAAGTTGATTCTGATGGATTATTTGATGTGAAATTTCGGTACAAAAATTGTGATCCAAACAATCCTCTTCATATTAAAACTCTTTCTTCCACTTCGTTTTCTCAGGTGTGGACAGGTGTGAAAGGGATATCCCCGAATAAGCCATGGGTACCCTGCATTACACTCAATGTAAGACGAATTCGTCTTCACTTCAGTGTTGGAAGACTGGACTATTTGTTCATCCTACTTAACATCTCAAGACAATCCACATATTCGATATCTTACCTTTTTCAAACGCATTTACTGAGTACAACACTGTGTAAGTGTTTATGTTTTGCCACTTATATTTAGTCTTGAAATGATATAACAAATCATGTGCGTCTCTCTTCACGGGTACTGCATGCTACTCCAAGAAGCATCTGGCTCAAAGGAAAACTGGCATTCCAGTTTCACTGTCCACTTATAATCGCGTCTTTTTCTCCCATTTATGTTTAATTTTCTCAACCATGTCAAATCATCGCATCAACAAATGTACTGTCTGCATTTCACTGTCTGCTCTTGTTTTCTTCCACAGTTCAATCGTTTAGGTTATCACTTGGTAACAGTGGAAGATTGCATCTGCCTTTGGTATATCCAAGTTTGGAATTAAGTCCATTCTCTGCCTGTTACACTTGCT
>JADBJO010000582.1:445000-457500 GCA_016801955.1 Conus betulinus
TGTTTTGGGACTGTGCATTTTAAACAGAATGTGTAATGGCGACCTTGAAGGTCGTTTCACATATATTTCTGATGTAGGATGCAGTGTGAACGATTATTTTCTGATGTCAGTAAATGGGTTTGAGTTACTATGTGAACAGTTAACACTTAAAGTTATAGAAAGATTTGAATCTGATCATATGCCCCTTGTACTATGTATTGATATACAAAATGCTGAAAAATGCGCTAGTACTGGTTCGAATGGTAAACATAATCAGTTTATTGTTAAATACTGCTGGAATAAGGATTATGCCTCGAAATTTACACAGTCCATGGACTCTCAGGATGTGAAAGAGAAAATGGCAGTGGCAGAAGATCTTATTGATGTGGATGTAAAATGAAGCCATATGTAGATTCAATGTTATTATGAAAGAACAAGCTGAAAAAATTTGAAAAAAAAAGATAGTATTAAATAAGAGAACCCCTGATGATAACTGGTATGATGAGGACTGCAAAGTATCAAAATGTAAAATGCGTAGCCTATGGAGAAAATTTTATGAAACTTTAGACAAAGATGATCGAGTTTTATTCTGTGTTTCAAGACGCAAATATAAAAATTCAAATGAAAGAAAAAAGAAAGAATATAATATGTCATTGTTAAATGAACTGATCGATTCTGTGAGCCAACGAGCCAACAGGTCTTCTGGGAAACTATACACAAAATTTCAAAGAAAAGATGTCAACCATCCAACGATATTTCGATATCCGAATGGTTTGAACATTTTAAAAATTTGTTAGAAAAAAAACGATGGAAGTAGTTCAACAGAGATCATAGTCAATGATAATGAAGATGAAGAATTTCCTTATGATAGAGCATATCTGCAGAAGAAGTATTGCTAGCCATTAGAAAATTGAAAAATGGAAAATCTGCTGGTTCTGATGGTTTAATTGGCAATTTTAAACAAATATTCTGTTGAATCTGTTGTGAATTTCTTGGTAAAACTATTTAACTTTCTTTTCGATAATGGCACTTATCCTGACAGCTGGAAAGAATATATATTTTACCCTTATTAAGAAGGGCGTGTTAACAAGGTAAATAATTTTAGAGGTATTTCATTAAGTAATATTTGTAGCAAAATTTATAGCTCTGTTATTAATAGTAGATTGCATGAATGGGTAAGTCAAAACAATATAACTGGAGAACATCAGGCGGGATTTAAAAGAGGGTTTTCCACAATTGATCATATATTTACCCTACTTGCTGCTGTTCAGAAACAATTTGTGTATAATCAAAAGTTATATGTTGCTTTTGTTGATTTTGAAAAGGCTTTTGATTCAATTTCTCGAAGATTATTATGGCCTGTTTTGTTAAAAAAAAATGGAATAAAAGGTAAATTGTATCGTTGCATAAAAAAGTATGTACTGTGAGGTAAAAGCAAAAATAAGATCGGGTGCAGAATTATCTGAGTATGTCATGTGTACAAGTGGGGTCAAACAAGGTGATGTATGCAGCCCAGTATTATTTTTCTCTATTTATTAATGAGTTAGCCTTGGAAATAATTGAAAATGGTCGACATGGTGTAACTTTTGACATTCTAGAATTATTTTTATGCTGCTTTTTGCTGATGATATTATATTACTAGCAGTATCAGTGGTCGGTCTCCAGAGACAACTAATAATAATTTGTACTCTACAGCAAACAAACTAGAATTAAAAGTTAATATGAGTAAGACAAACATTGTCGTGTTTCGTAAAGGGGGATATCTGGGGCGTGCTGAAAGATGGACTTATGGAGGTGAGAGAGAATTGTTGTGGTTAATGCTTATAAATATCTTGGTATTTATTTTACAACCAAACTTAGTTTTGAGTTTGCTTGTCAGGATATAATGAACAGAGCGAAAAAGGCAGTCATAGTTATTCTTCATATCTTGTACAAGTTGGACTGTAATTCATTCAGTGTTTTTATCAAATTATTCGATTCACAGGTGCAGCCAATCTTACAGTATGGAGCAGAAATATGGGCTTTTGAGAAAGGTGCCTTAATTGAGAAAGTTCACTTATATGCGTTGAAGCGCTTTTTGAATGTGGATAGTAGAACTCCTAATGATTTGGTATACGGTGAACTCGGAAGATATCCTGTTTATTTAAATTCTTATTTGAAGTGTATAAAATATTGGCTCAAATTAACGAGAATGGACGAATGCAGGATACCCTATAAAGGTTACAGGATGTTGTTGAAGTTAGACAATAATGGTAAGAGGACTTGGGCTTCAAATGTTCGACAATGTTTAAATTCATATGGGTTTGGATTTGTTTGGGATAACCAAGGTGTTGAAAATATATCAGAATTTCTACATTGTTTTAAACAGAGGATTATCGATTGCAGGTGGCAGGACTGGCATGACCATATGTATAATAGTGATAGATTTGTTCAGTACAAACTCTTTAAATCGACGCATGTATTAGAACATTATATTAAGAAAAAATGAATAGATACGTTAGGTGTGCACTGACAAAATTTAGATTTGGTGTATCTGACATTGCTTGCCATCGTTTTAGGTATAGCAATGTTGTTGAAAGTGATCTAACATGTCGCTTATGTAAAAAAAAGCAAGAAAAGATGAAATACATTTTTTGTTTTGCTGTCCTGCTCTGAGTGATTTAAGAATAAAACTTATCCAATCCAAATATTATACAGAACCGTGTAACTTTAGACTCATTCTCTTATTATCGACAAGTAATGAGAACACACTATTGAATTTAGCCAAGTATGTTTATGAAGGAAGGAAACAGAGAATTCAGACTGCAATATCTTGAAGGTATGTTTGTTTGTTTGTTTCTTAATTTACAGTATTTTTTGTCATTAGCATTTTGATTCGTTTTATCATGACATATATTACATTTATGAAACCCCCTTCAGTATGGGGCTTTGGCCTTAATCTGAATAAAAGATTCGCATGGTCGAGGACGGACGGTGCTACCCTTGGCTTGCTCCTCACCTTGATGTTTTGGGGCGGACTGCTTCTACGCTGTGGCGATGTGGAGCAGATTCCCGGACCCAGGTCGGACAGCATGAAGCAGACCCGGCTCGGCAGCTCATCACGCATTACCAGTGTGGACAAGGCTGGCGCTTCTGTGGGCGGACAATGGACAGACGACACCCACTTCTCCTCAACAGCCCACGAATGCTGACATCATGGGTATGTTGGACTCTATGAACTGTACATTTAAGGAAATGAACGTTAAATTCACATGGAGAACAGTGTCAGGGACTTGAATGACCAGTTCGCTGCACTGCATCATGGATTGAAGGATCTGAGGGAGGAGGTGGGATCTTTAAAAGAAGAGAATGCCGTGCTAGCAAAAAAAGAACACTGATCTCACTACGAGACTTGAACAATTAGAAAGAAAGGAGGATGATTTAGAAGGAAGATCAAAACGAAATAACCTTATTTTCAATGGTATCCCGAGAGATCAAAAGAAACTAGCGAACAATGTGGAGGTAAAATACATGATCTATTAACTGATAAGTTAGATTTGACACGGGACATTGAGTTCGATCGGGTACATAGATTAAATGCCAAACCTGATTCTCCCATCATCGCTCGATGTTCATTTTACAAAGACAAAACGAAAATATTAAGAGGATATACAAAATTGAAAGGGAGTAATATTTTTTTTTTTTTTCAGGGAGTAATATCTTTGTGGGCGAGGATTTCTCCTCTCGTGTTAGAGAAATAAGGCGTGGTCTTTCCCCAATCTGAAGAAAGCAAGGTCAGAAGGCAAAAGAGCGACGATGATCTTTGATCGTCTCCTCATTGACGGGACAAAGTATTTCCTCGACGACCAAAGCAGATTAGTTGAATCCAGAAAGGGGGGTGGCCGGCCACTTGATGAGCATTTGACCTACACCTGTGTGGCAGAAGAAGGAACTGACAAAAACGCTACACCGGTAAAATCGCCTGTCACTTGTTGGCAGTGTCAACGGTGAACCGTTTTTTGTGGGTCAGAGAGGAGAGTCCGGACAAACTGAAAAACACGTGCAAAAAAGTGAACGGCACAGCGTGTTCAGATGTAAAAGAAACTTTTTCTTTCCTGTCGTGGAATGTGAATGGCTTAATTTCTAAACTAACAACTAACCGACTGTGATTTTATGTCGTTTTTGACTGTGATTTTATATCGTTTTTGATTTCATATGTTTGATAGAAACATTTATGGATGAATGTCGTGCTGATATGTTTGTTGGTTATGAAGTCTTTTGTAAATCTGCTGCTGTTAAATTTTCTAAACAAGGGAGGCGTTCAGGCGGAGTGATTTGTTTATTCAGAAAAGAATTGTCTCCCTACGTTAAAATCATCGACGTTAATTATTCAAAAACTTTTGTGTGTTCTTGATCGATAAAAGATTATTTGGAATAGATAAGGATGTTTTGTACTTTTGTTCCTATATACCTCAAGAAGGTTCACCTTTTTATGCCCATTTTGATGTTGATAATGGAATTTAATTTACTTGAAGAATGCCTCGTTGATTTATTGTTAACTAGGGATGTTTACGTGATATTAAATGGTGACCTCAATAGCAGAACCTCTAACATTTCACAAGATGTATCTGTGAACGATGTTCTTGGTGAACATTTCCATAGCCGGCCTCTCAGTATTAATCGACACTCCGAAGACTGTACATTGAATAATTACGGTAAGTTGCTACTAAATATATGCACTGCTGTAGATTTGTGCATTCTCAATGGCGTGTGTAAATGTGACCTTGAAGGTCGCTATACATACATGTCTGAAACTGGTGCCAGTGTTGTCGATTATTTCATATTTTCTAAAGAACTTTTTGCTCTTTTGTATGATTCATGTATGCTTAATGTTTTAGAACGCATAGATTCTGACCATTTACCTGTATCGCTTTCTGTTGCTTTTCCTAAAGAAAATACTGTACATGCCTGTAATAAGATAGAAAAACATGTTATAGAAAAATTTGTCTGGAATGATGAGCACGCTAGTTTGTTTCGCAGTACATTATGTAGTGATGGAATTCGTACAAAGATAGATATTGCTATAACTTTATTAGATGTTGATATAAATTATGCGCTAAACATGTTTAGTGATGGCATGAAAGAAAGTGCAGACTGCATGATGAGGTGTATATATATATATATATATATATATATTAATAGTAACAAAGTACCCTGTGACTGGTATGCTAAAGAATGTGATGCTAGTAAAAGAAAAGCCAGGAGGTTACTTCGGATAAAGATGCTTACTCAGTTGCTAGGCGAGAATATAAAGATTTACTGAAGAGAAAAGAAAAAGACTTCAACAGTTCTTTAGTTCAAAAACTTGTATCATCTATAAACTGTCAAAAAGAATTTTGGGATACTATTCAGAGGATTTCTTTTAAAAGAAAACAGCCCAGGAATAACATCAGTATTGAAACATGGTTTCAACATTTCCAGGCTCTACCAGAGTCTGATGTTAGTAATGTATGTGTTGACCAAACACTTGATGCCAACAATGACAGTTACATGAATCGACCAATTACACAAGACGAAGTAGTATTAACGTGTGGAAATTTGAAAAATCGCAAAGCGGCTGGCCTGACGGCATTATTGGTGAACTATTTAAACATGCTTCTGATCAGGTAATGTATTTCTTTCTGAAATTGTTTAATATATTATTTGATAAAAGTATGTTACAGAAAACTGGACCGAATCAGTTATTTTGCCAGTTTTTTAAAAAGGGTGATGTTAATAATTACAGAGGGATCTCTAAAGCGTGATGTTAATAACCCCAACAATTACAGAGGGATCTCTATTAGTGAATTAGTAGTAGTAAAATCTTTGGGACAATTATTAATAACCGACTGCAAGAATGGGTAGAGGAAAATAATATCACAGGTAATTATCAAGCAGGCTTCAAAAAGGGTTACTCAACAATTGATCACATATTTACATTTCTTGCACTCGTGCAGAAGCAGTTTTCTTACAATAGGAAGTTATACGTAGCTTTTATAGATTTCGAAAAAGCGTTTGACTCATTAATAGAAATCTCCTCTGGCCCATTTTGACAAAAAAAAAAGGTATTAAAGGTAAACTCCATAGATGTATTAGAAGTATGTATGATAGAGTAAGAACCAGAGTCCGTTGTGGAGCGAAACTTACTGACTATATTGATTGTTCTAGAGGAGTCAAGCAGGGAGATGCATGCAGCCCTATCTTATTTTCTTTGTTTATTAATGTTAGCTCTTGATGTAATCAACAATGGTAAACATGGTGCTTTATTATCGCTCGACGCTTTTGAATTGTTTATCCTTCTGTTGGCCGACGATGTTGTTGTTTTGATGTTCGAAACTGTTATAGGGTTGCAAACACAATTGAATAGCTTGCAACGTGCCGCTAGATCATTGCAGTTGAAAGCTAACATGGAAAAAAGCAATATCATAGTATTTCGTAAAGGTGGTTATTTAAGTGTAAGGGAAAGGTGGGTATACGATGATACTCCTATGCCAGTTGTCAATGCATATAAATATTTAGGAATATTATTCTCAACACGCTTGAGTTTTGTTGGCGCTGCAAAGACCTTTCGAGAGTAAAGCGAGAAATGTTGTGCTTTGTATCATGAAAAAGTTACATGTTCTTAATAATTCTTCATTCATGTTATTTATAAAGCTATTTGATTCTCAGGTCCAACCGATTGTACAGTACGGCTCTGAGCTATGGGGGCTCGAAAAAGCGGCTATCTATTGTGAATCTGTTTAAAATATTTGCTCTGAAAAGGTTTCTTGGTGTAGACAGACGGACTCCAAATGATCTAATTTACGGTGAAACTAATCGATTTTTCCATTTACATTACTTCTGCTGTCAGATGTATCCGCTACTGGCTGAAACTGTTACAAATGGAAGACTTTAGAATTCCTCGTAAAGCGTACAATATGTTGTGTGACTTAGATGCTAAAGGCACAAGTAACTGGGTGTCCAAAGTGTGCCTTTGTCTACTTGAATACGGATTTGGATTTGTTTGGCTGAATCAAGTAGTTGGTAATACTAAAGAGTTTTTATGTGTTTTCCGTCAACGGTTGGTTGACTGCAGATGGCAGAAATGGACTGATCATATTCACAACAGTGGCAGATTTGATTTCTACAGGAACTTCTGTGATGTTCATAACTTGAAAACGTACTTAACCTTAGATATGGACAGGCACCTAAAACATGTAACAGCAAAATTCAGGCTAGGAATATCTGCATTGGCCACTCATTATTTTAGATATCGCATATGTAATGATTATGATATGCTTTGTCCTTTATGTAAAAAATCAATTGAAAACAGAATTATACTTCGTCCTGTCCTTTCCAGCTCTCATAAGCATCAGAGAAACGTTTATTAAGCCTAAATATTACAGACAGCCATCCTTGTTTAAACTGAGCCTACTTTGTTCATATAGTTCTGCAGCAGTTGTTAAGAATTTTTCTTTGTTTTTGTACTAGGCCTTTAAATATAAAGAAATTTTCACTTCTTGAAATCGCCCTTGAATTATTCTTGTTTCGTTCCGTAATTTGATTTCATGTAACTATTGTACTTGTGTGTTCACACACCCCTTCATTAGGGGCCTTGGCCTGTTATATGAATAAATCATCTGAATCTCTCTCTCTCTCTCTCTCTCTCTCTCTCTCTCTCTCTCTCTCTCTCTCTCACACACACACACACGCACACACACATGCCCACACACACACACTTGCGCGCGCGCGCGCGCGCGTGCACACACCACACACACACACACACACACACACACACACACACACACACATAAACACACACACACACACACACACACACACACACACACACACACACACAAACACACACACATACACGTAGCGAGCGCGTGCTCCTATATTCTTGATTTTGCTATTGTTATTGTGGATGCTGTTGATAACGATGACAATGTTCATGATGAATACGATGCTGCTACAGCTGCGGTGGTTGCTGACAATTCTCCTGCTGCTGCTGCTGCTGTTGCTGCAGCTGCTGATGACTACAATAATAATCCGGACAATGATGAAAGCTTAGTGAAACAATATAGACGCTAGATGCATTTTTCAATTTATTTTGACAGAGCTCTGAAACACCACCAAAACTTTCTGGTGAAAAGTGGAACTGTTCTGTACCCTACTGGCCCGATTTTAGACTTCATCTTGCCTGCAACTTAAAGACCCAGTGCGCAGAAGCGGAAGATGAAATGGACTGTGGTACGAATTGTGCCGTTCAAACCAAGGGTTTGTCGTCGAAGATTCATGCTATGTAATACAATATTTCAGTCCCTCGCGAAGACAACAGAAAGCATTTTCGACGTATTATAATGTGCATGATTTTCTGTGCCAGAACTGGAGGTTCCTTGTCTTCCTTCAGCTCTGATAAAAGATGGAGACAAATGACAGAGCTTGATGAAAGAGCATCTCTTATCTCCAAATCTTCATGTGGGACTTGTAACATACCAGTTCAATGCCATGTAAGTGCATATAATGTTACCAAGTGCATCGGGGTATGCTCTCTCTCTCTCTGTCTCTCTCTCTCTCTGTCTCTCTCTCTCTCTCTCTCTCTCTCTCTCTGTCTCTCTCTCTCTCTCTCTCTCTCTCTCTCTCTCTCTCTCTCTCTCTCTCTCATATCGTCGTCAGCATATCGCATTCTCCGCTCGTCTGGCAGCAATCAACGCATTTACTTGCACGTGACCTATCTGTTTCAGACTAGTATATATGATAGATACCGGTTGTGAACACATTTCTCCAAGGAAGACTGAACAAAAATCAGACAGGTGTAACTCACGCTCAACTGCCACATACCAGGTCACAATAAATGCGCCAATTAAAACACACACACACACACACACACACACACACACTGAACTCTATTTTGACTGACTTCATTTTTGCATTAACTCTATAAACAAGGTATATGAGCATTGTGTTAAAGTGCTGCGACTATAGATATTTTATCAAGCTAATCTTGTTTTTTTTTTTCTTTTTTTAAATATTATCTAAAAGAACTTAACATGATCCACAATCTCTACGAGAAATAATGAGTAACTAAAAATACACAAATGGAATCGCTGTAAACCGGTCTCGATGCAAGGAGACACCTCCGCTCCTCTCTCTCTCTCTCTCTCTCTCTCTCTCTCTCGAAGGAGGAGACACCTCCGCTCTCTCTCTCTCTCTCTCCTCGTAATCTTCCTGATTTCTCTCTGAATGTTTCATTTTATTAGACAGGTTAGTTTTAACTTAGGAAGTTGATGAAACAGGTGGGACGGTGGCGGATATAAGGTTGTCTCTATCAAATGGATAAATAAATAGCAATTGTTTAGGTAATAAAATTTTACAGGAAAATTAAATGTCAATGTAGTTCTCTCTCTCTCTCATTGAAAGAAGCCAGCTTGGGAGAGCATTTTAAGAAAATGTCAGGACGATTAATTTGGTAATCGATAAATAGGGCCGAAGCGTTATAGTTAATAAACAGGTGGCAACGTATGAACATAAGGGAAAAGCAACACAGAAACACACATACATAGAGAGAGCAACGCAGACACACAAAAACAAGAAGTTGGCTTTTCATCCGAAGTTTTCGGTGAGCACACCTCGCGTTCCGCAGGGGACTTTAATTGTCCTTTGCTCACACAGGTGCTATACGTTTTTGTTACAATTACTCAGTTAAAGAAGATTGAAGAATTAGGAAGGTGAAAAAACAATCTACAGACCCCGGAACACACACTCACAGGCGTGTGCGTACTCCTTAATATGTGATCAGTGTGTACTCGGACGAGTGTTTGAATACGTACTCGAAAGTGGCGGGGAAGACAAAAGCGGTTGCAAATGTATGCATGGATGTGAATATGCTTCCACATTATGGAATTTAACGTAGTAGTAGAACAAATGGTAGTTGTAGATATAATGATCAAAAACCATCATGACGATAACTATAGAAATGAGCGCGTAGGTTTAGCATACACACACATTTATATAAAACTTATAGTGGTTGAAAAAAGAAGTGCAGGCTAACAATTATTCAATCATACAACGACCAGACAAAAATACTTAAGAAACAACAACAACAACAAAAAAAAAACAATCGAAGATTAAGAAAATAGGGGTAAGTAAATAATAGATATGAAAAATCGTTCACTAGTCGCTTCAGGGGACCATCGTAATTTCACTCGAAAACATCACTTATTAATGTTGCCTTCCCCTTGACCATTCATCAGCTGAATCAATTTCATCAATGACACGCGACTGATAAAAAACTTTTCCGCTTGGCGTCAAATAGAGACACACCACAGTCCATAATTCTGTGGTGTTCTCAGCACCAATGTTTTCAAAAAAGAATCCAACAGCACCCCCAAAGCAGCCAGCGAAGGGTAGTAAACGGAATAAAACGAAAGTGTGGAGAGGAAAAAAGTTGCTGAAAAATCAAAAACATTATGCAAAACACTATAAGATATAAGGGACAATCTTTTAGGCTATGCTTGAGGATCCATTCAAGATGCAAGGGAGATCAAAAGATATGGAACAGTCTGAGAGGTCAGGCCTGCTGTCCAACAACCCAAGCATTGCCAATGGCCAAGAATTGTGCAGAACAACCTCCACTTGGATCTCCCAAGAGATGCAATCTCCCACTGATTGACCAAACAATATAATGCTGAAAAATTATGTAGTAGTGGGTGAAAACAAGTGCAGGCTATTCTTCAGTCATTATATCATGACTTGCCAAAGACTTGAACTTTTAGGAGAAAAAAAAATCTATATCTATCTATTTAACTATCTATCTATCTATACATACATCTATCTATCTATCTATCTATCTATTTATATATATATATATATATTCTGGTTCAACTAATGACGTACTGTTTACCCAGAGGGCCTCCACGCGGTCATTTAGACTCCTGCCCTCACTCTCCCTTCTCCCCTACTCCCCTTCCAACGATACCTCCACCCTTCGCCCAACCCCCCCTCTCCCTCTATCTTCAGTATCTAGCCATTCTGCCACACCCTTCATTCAAGCCTTTGTTCAGACCTTCCCCCCACAGGCTCTCGACCTTCTTCCTGCCTACCAGCTCTTCTGGTGACTACTCTTGCCGGTCTGCCGCCTCCTACTTTCTAACCCCCCCCCCCCCCCCCCGGTTTTTCCTTCCACGTTTACTATCTTCTTCCCCCCCCCTCCCTCTCCCCTTTTTTTTCACATGCGGGCTTACGTGCACTCGCGCGCTCAAACGCACATGCACGTGTGCACGCGCTAGTGCGTGCACTCAGTTAATTCCCCCCCCCCCCCCCCCCCCCCTCGTTATTTATGATAATTTCGTTCCTGTCCACAGTCCTTCCCATACCTACATGCTTATAGCTCCCCCCTTCCACCTCTTCCTACACTACTCCACCTTTTCGGGAGTAGGCATATGTGTGGTCAGTCTGCTTTAAAATGGTGCTTTAGGTATGATTTACTCTGAAAATATGTTACCTTACTTATGCACATACTTTCACATTTGCGGGAGCTATACATAGGTGAGATGGGTTTATTTGAAACGTTCATATACAACTGAATCTGCGACATGTTATTGAAAACGGTATTTTCTCTCTCTCTCCTCCATCCCTCCCTCCCTCTCTCTGCAGTATTGAGTGCATGTGTGCGTGTGTGTGTGCGGACGTTTTCTTCCCCTTTGTATTTTTCTGGTTTTCTCTGTCTGATTTGAGGTGCCATTCAGTACAGTTTTTTGAACCATTTGCGGCGAGACTGCCACCACAGAAATAGAGCAGGTATGTTTCCGAAACGGTATGGTGCTAGGAAGGATCTTTGAAACAACAAACCTTGGTTACGCTCTGGGACAGTGCCCTGCAAAGGTAGATAAATTCACTCCCCGCACTCACTGTGATGTCAGACTCATAGTAGGGTCTGCCTGGTGCGGGTTGATGCAGAACTTCCATCTTCTTTGTATTTATGGTAAGTCTGAAGTTGGCACCACCCACGCAAACTTGTTGATGCTGGATTATGTACCAGTTTTTCTGAGCTTGTGCTGAGAGTGCAGTCGTCTGCAAACAGAAAGTCGCTGATGATGTCTGTCATAACCTTAGATTTTGCCTGGAGCCTTTTGAGGTTTATCAGCTTTCTGTCTGTTCTGACTCTGGTGTCAATAACTGTGTTTCCTTCTCTGAAGGCAACAGTCTGCATTCCAGAGAACACGATGCTTGGCAGAATGGTGCCAAAACACAGCCTTGCTTTATGCTATTCGTGACAGGTAATGGGCTAGGCGTCTCTCCATTGTCCTGATTTGGGCCTGTACCATAGAGATGAATTTCAGTGGGCAGTCATACTTAGCCATGATCTACCACATTATGAAAAGCCTTGGTCGGGTCGAAATAGGTGGAGAACATGTCGGTGTTTTGTTCCTTTTTTTTTTCTTTTTCTTTTAAACGGTTTCCTCTGTTTTTTCGGAAGTCGCACTGGCTCTCTGGGAAAAGCTCTTGCTCAAGGTGTGTTA
>JADBJO010000582.1:460000-472500 GCA_016801955.1 Conus betulinus
CGATAGTTTCCTCATGCAGCTAGTGAAGGGGTTTTCATATTTATGATATACATTTTCCCATTTATTTCATCTTCATTTTTTTTTTTCCCTCTCAATTTCTAATCTTTGCCAAATCATTACTATAATGATGGAAGAATTGTTAACCTGCACTTCTTTTTCCCCCACTACTTAATTGTTCAGCATTATACTGTTTGGTCAATCAGTGGGTGATTGCATCTCTTACGAGATCCAAGGAAAGGTTGTTCTGCACAATTCTTAGCCGCTGACAATGCTTAGGTTATTGAACAGCAGAGCTGACCACTCAGACTGTTCCGTATCTTTTGATCTCCCTTGCATCCTTAAATGGATCCTCAAGCATAGGCTCAAAGATTGTCCCTTACATTTTATACTGTTTGCGTAATGTGTTTAGTTTTCAACAACTTTTTTCCTCTCCAAACTTTCGTTTGTTTAATTCTACTACCTTTCGCTGGCTGCTTTGGGGGTGCTGTTGCATTCTTTTTCGAACCCGTGGCGGTCGGAACACCACAGAATTATGGACTATGGTGTGTTTCTATCTGACGCCAAGAGCACAAACACGATCAGCCGTGTCTCCCTGATGAGTCAGATCCAGCGGACGAAAGGCCTCGGAGCAGGCGACACATATAGATCTGTCTTCGGGAGGGATTGCGATCGCAGGCGACACATATAGATCTGTCTTCGGGAGGGATTGCGATAGTTTCCTCATGCAGCTAGTGAAGGGGTTTTCTTATTTATGATATACATTTTCCCATTTATTTCATTTTCAATGTTTTTCCCTTTCAGTTTCTAATCTTTGCCAAATCATTACTATAATGATGGAAGAATTGTTAACTGCACTTGTTTTCCCCCACTACTTAATTGTTCAGCATTATATATATATATATATATATATATATATATATATGAGAGAGAGATTCACGATATTTTATTGTCATTACCATTACAGTCCGATGACAAGGGGGGTAACAATAGCTCTCAGAAAGAAAATATTGCTGGCATATGAAATCAATACTAAAAAATACAAAAAATAGCTCAACGAAACTTTAGTCAGTTATGACATGATCATCATTTAACCACATAAACACATATCACAAGCACACACCCACCACAGCCCACCCAATATCACACACACGCAAACATACAGGCGCGCACGCACACACAAACACACATGCACACACATACACACACGCCGATGCTCACACACACACACACACACACACATATTCGCCCAGTCACATGTATACACACGTATGCACACGCGGATAAGCACGAACGCACACGCAGTCAAAAACATATGAAATTCGACCATCCACTTTGTCATATGATATATGAACATTCATTTTTTATCTTCATCATAATATGGATTATGCATCATAGTGAGTTAATCTTTTCTTTTCGCAATTTCTGGGCCTCTGCTATAAATTTTGCGACTGATTTGATAATCATTTCGTCATTTGAAAGTAAAATAGATGTAACATCATGAGTCTGAGCTAAATCTGTATGAAAAAAAAATCACATTTGTTCCGTAATGTTACATATCCTGTACAATGGAATAACAAATGTTTTTCATCCTCAACATCATAACCACACATAGGACATGAAGATTCTGAGGAAGCCCCAGGCAGATACCATCTTTTCTTTGTATTAAATCCGAGAGTTCTGAATCGAAATCGAGCAAAATTAATCCTATGCCATTTGTCTGTTATAATATATAGATAATTTTCAGCTTTTTAAATGAAGAAAACCAACTGTATTTTTCATTGTTCTCAATAGCCGAATGCCAGTTTTTTTTATACGAACAAATCAGTCTGTCTTTAAACTCTGAAATAAATTGTCTATCATTTCCAACTCCCTGTAACATCCATACAATACCAAAACCATTTACACATAATAGTTTTTTTTTTACCTGATACCCCCAATTCTCTTTACCAGTATCGAGTTGAATTATCATCATGTCGTATGCTTGTTTGCACAATCGCGACTGAGGCAGTTTTACAATTTTTAGCCAATATTTTATGCACTTGACAAAAGATCTTATGTACAACGGATATCGGCCGGTTTCTTCGTATAGCATAGTATTAGAAGCATGTAAAGGTAAATGAAGAAAACGTTTTATAGCATATGTATGCACTCTTTCCATCTTCTGATTAGAGTATAAACCCCATATTTCAGCAGCATAAGTAAGAATAGGTTCTATTTGGGCATCAAATAATTTCCAAAATAGATTACAGTCAATAGTATTTAGCTTTTTTAATGACTTCAAAATTTCAATTACACCTTTTTCTACCCTTTCTGCTCCCCTCTTCCCAAACAAAATTCAAACTTAATCTTGTTGAAAATATCATTCCCAAGTATTTATAAGAATTGGCAACTTTTATTTCTTCATTTCCATAGAACCATTTTTCATGCACTGAAAGGTGTCCACCATTTCTAAATACAATAATATTAGTTTTTATCTAAATTAACAGTTAATCCTAAACGATCTGTTTCTTCTTTTAGTGACTTTAATTGGTTTTGGAGACCTATAACTGTTTGAGACATTAGAATAACATCGTCAGCAAATAGGAGCAAAAACATCTCAACAGCTCCTGAGATTAATTGAATACCGTGCTTTCCTTTTTTGATACTTCAATTGCTAACTCATTAATAAAAAATGAAAACAATTGTGGGCTCAAAAGGCAGCCTTGTTTTTACACCCTTTGGGCAGTCAAAATAATTAGAATATTCACTCTTTGCACGCACACATGGCAGTACAGAATTATACATACCACGAATAGCCAAATAAAATTTTCCATTCACTCCACTTTTACGCAACACGTTCCAAAGAGTATTACGATTCACAGAGTCGAAAGCCTTCCTGAAGTCAACAAAGGCTACATAGAGTTTAGAATTGCTCAATAAATATTTCTGTACAAGTGAATATAGTGTATATATATGGTCAATAGTACTATAATTTGCTCTGAAAACCTTGCTTGTTCTTCGAATATTTCCCTTCATTTTCAGCCCATTTTGATAATCTTTTGTTCAAAATATGAGTATACACTTTACTAATGGTACTAGTGAGTGCTATACCACGATAAGTATCTGGATTACTAGAATCACCTTTTTTTTGTAAATTGGAATAATGATAGATTTAGCCCATTCTAAAGGAAAATCGCCGTGTTCAAAAAGCTCATTAAATAAGCGAACAAGAAAGTCAAGTTTGATAGAATTTGCTTCTTTTAACATTTCTCCAACAATTCTGTCGGGTCCAGCACTTTTCCCTGTCCTTAAATGTCTAATACCAACCATTACCTCTTCTCTAGAAATGGTGTTATTGAACAATGGCACAGATTCATCCTCATCATCCAGTGAAATGTCTTCTTCCAGAGGTACAGTATTATTTGAATCATTGAAAACATGAAAAAACTGATCATACCATTGTTGGATGGAGATTTCATTATAAATTAAGCTTTTCTTATTAACAGATCTTATTACTGACCAAAATGTTTTAGAATCGGTTATGGATTCTCTTAATTTCTTTAGTCTATTTTCCTCAAATTCTAATTGCATAGTTTCTCTCAGTTTGATGTATTCTTTTCGTGACACTGCATATTCTACTACCCTTTTAACTTTTTTGTCACTAGCTGTTTTACATCTCTGAAATTTTTTTAGCAGCCTTTTTACTTCTACTTTCTTTCTCTCACATTCAGCATCAAACCAGTCATTACTTTTTATTCGACCTTGACCTACCGTGCGGACCATACATGCAGCAGCTCCATATAAAGCATTAACAAAAAGGTTTAAACTATCATTTATATATCAATATCCATTTGCAGGAGAGCTAACTGTAAACAACTCTGAAACTCATCACTTTCAAGTTCGTCTTTATATTTATGGACATTTTCATTCGACCAAACGATTTTTGCTTCACCTGGTTGTTTAACCTGGTTACTTTCCAAATTCCGATAAACATTATTCCATACAATTTCGATTGATAAATGCCCCGAATGAACACAGTCGCCAACATGCAAATCAAATTTCGGTAATAAATCAACATGAATCAAAAAGTAATCAACCACACTACATCCATTAGGGGACACAAAAGTGTAATTACGCTCTTTTATCCCCCCCATCACAAAACCCATTTAAGATATTCATATCAAACAAAAAACAAAAATTCAGTAACGTTTTCCCAAAACTATTTACAACCATATCTTTTGAGTGACGTAAAAAAAAACATCATCCATTTCATACAAATGAGACAGAGAGAGAGAGAGAGAGAGAGAGAGAGAGAGAGAGAGAGAGAGAGAGAGAGAGAGGGAGAGAGACTGTGAACCCAAAGTGCTAAAATAAGGTTAGCGAACACACCACCATTGAAATGCACTAAAAAATGCACTAAAAAAATGGCACCCAATGCCAACAATCGTTCGTCAAGATTTTGCTTTAAAATTAAATGTTCTCTTCCTTCCAAACAGGCTCAAAGCTAGCACAAACACCTCATGCTTGTTGGGATCCAACTAGACATCAGCGTGTTTGTTTCTTGTAATAATGAAAACTTTGTGGCCAACTAGAGGATGGTATTAGCTAATGTTAATCTCAAGGCAACCTTGAAATGTGACAGTAAAACTGAAAAGAAAACAAAGAAAAAGCTTGAGGAATGAAACAAACAACAATGGATATTTGTCTTCAATACGAAACAATGTACATACACACATAAAACTTGTATTGTTATCTTGAAAACAACACCCACAGCAGCAGCAGCAGCAGCAAAACAACAACAACAATAGGAACCGCAGCAACGACAATTACAACAATAACGACGACGATGACGACGACGACGACGACGACGACTCACATTGCACAGAAACTAGCTTTTATGTTCCAAAGTTCCACAAACCTGCAAACAATCAATACTATTTATAAAACATAGCTTCAAGAACATATGTACATCTATACGTACGGTATATATGAAAAAAATGAAAATGAATTCCACCGATTTGTATTGTATTTTATGTCAAAATCGACGAATACGTATCTTTGTTCTATGTTATGTTCAATATTTGTATATCTCTAAATGTTTGTAACGATTCTTACCTTGTAGTCTCGCTTTGTAAAGCACATCACATTTGTATTTTGTTATCTATTAAACGGTTTCTTCCTGTAGTGTTTCTTTCAGCAAGAGGTATGTGATGGAGTGCACCATTGTTTAAATGGTGCTGACGAGACGCAGTGTGATGACAGTGAGCTAGATCCTTCAATGGACGCAGCTCTGCCCATCATTCAGCCCCCTCCCCCTTTCATGGTCACTCTGGATGGAAAAGGGATGTACGTGGTGGAGTCTCTCCATGGTCAGCCCTGTCCGCGCACACATTTCTGGTGTCTCAGAGACAAGTACTGCCTTCCTGTCTACGTGCGCTGTAATGGAATCGATGACTGTCCCGGACGTGAGGATGAAAATGGCTGCAACCTGGATGACTTGTGTCCAGGGTTTTACCGATGTCGCAGTTCTTCTGTCTGCCTCCATCCCAGTCATGTGTGTGATGGCATGCTCCAGTGTCCACAGCGTGATGACGAAATGTGGTGTGATGTGACTTGTCCACAGCAGTGTCAGTGCTGGGGACTGGCCTTCATATGCAGGCAGAAGTTTTCGCTTCTTTCGTTTTCTGGCTTACGTTATGTGGATGCCTGTGACAGTGGTATGACCCTGAAAGAGTTTGCACATCAGCTGTTTCTGATCCATCTTGGTCTGTCCAACTGCAGCCTGTCTGGGCTTGACAACGCAGTCTTCAACAATCTGAAAAGTCTCGATGTGAGCAGTAATTTCTTACAAAGCTTAAACATCAATCGGTTAAAACAATTCCCTCAACTGAAAGTGCTGATTCTTTCAGGAAACCCTTCACCCTTTTCGTTCCAGAGCAGTCAAACTAACATTACAATCACATCTCTGCAGTACCTTGACCTGTCATTCATAGAACTTCCAGATTTACACACACATCACCTAAGCCAATTAGTTGATTTGAAAGTCTTCAATCTGTCCGGATGTAAAGTTAATCAGATTGGTACAGGTGGTTTCAATACATTCAAAACATTGCAAGTGCTTGATATACAAGGCTGCTTCTTGTCTCAGTTTCCTGAGAAAATGTTCAGCAATCTGATTCATTTGCATACTGTGTATGCTGATAATTTCAAGGTTTGTTGTGAAGCCACACTTCCTAAAGGATTCAATCTCAATGACTGCTACGCTCCGTTTGACGAAGTGTCGTCGTGTAAAGCCCTCCTTCACTCTAACGCTTACCGCGTGATCCTGTCCCTGTCAGCTGTCATGGCCTTAACTGGTAACCTAGCCACCTTTCTGTTCCGTTTGATTGGAGGGCGCAAAGAACGATCTGGCTTTCACGTTTTTGTTACCAATCTCTGCATTTCAGATTTCTTAATGGGAGTGTACTTGTCCATTATCGGAGTGGCCGATCGTATGTACCTGGGCTCTTATCTGTGGGAAGACACGCACTGGAGACACAGCGTCTCGTGTATGGTTGCTGGTTTTCTCTCTCTTCTATCGTCTGAAGTCTCTGTCTTCATGATCTGTCTTATCACCATTGATCGTTTCTTGGTGTTGCGTTTTCCTTTTAGTCAGCTGCGCTTCCATCGCAAAGCTGCCCTGTTGGTGAGCATGGTAATGTGGTCAGTCAGTCTACTTCTGGCCTCTGTGCCTTTGTTCCCTCACTCTCCTTTCCACGAGTTTTACAACCAGGTTGGTATCTGCATCCCACTGCCCATCACTAGGAAAGAGTTTCAGGGTGATAACTTTTTGCTTTGGGATCATGATCGTCCTCAACTTCGTCCTGTTCATGCTGATTGCTGTGGTCAAGGTCTAATCTACTTATCCATCAGGGCCAACATCATGGCAGCATCAGACACTGGACGGCAGTCTCAGGAACTGAACATTGCTCGCCGTCTGATCACCATTGCTGTCTCTGACTTTCTTTGCTGGTTTCCTATTGGGCTTCTGGGCTTATTAGCCAGTCAGGGTGTGCCAGTCTCAGGGGAAGTGAACGTGGCCATGGCTATCCTCATTCTTCCTGTAAACTCTGTCATTAACCCTTTCCTCTATACATTCAATATAATCGTAGAGCAAAGGGAGAAAGCCAGAGAGGTCAGTTTGTTGAAACGCTTAGCTGCGGCTTAGAAATATTCAGCATTCACCAAAGAAATATCGGAATGTCTGAATTCTTGCTCTTTTCATTTTCCTGTTTCTTCTACCATTACCAAATCCAGTGTTTAAGAACTGAGTTAATCTGTAATGATGCAAACATAAACTATCGCCAAAATGAGATAATATTACCTAAAGCAAAAGACCGGAGATTGAGGGCAGAGGTTCAAATGGTTCCCTAGTGAGTGCTCTGGATGCTTTAAATCTATTCAAATGTGGTCATCAGGACCAGCGAGCATCATCTGCTTTGCTCCACGTAAATATTAAAATGGCCCACCACATAGGAAGAGCTGTGGTAACCAGTAGAAGCACTCATACAGATTTTGTCTCCTGAAAAAAAATCTCCGGAAAGGGGGTAGGGGGTACACCTTGTGAATAGGGTCGGGATGCAACATTTCCTTTCTAAACAATGAGAAGCAACACGCATCGTCTTTTACCATTCCAGCATCTTGAATCTGAAACGATTAGCTTTGATCCTTAAGAATTTCTATCCTAGGTACTTCTTCCTTCCCCCCCCCCCCCCCCCCCCCCCCCCCCCTCAACTATTTTCACACCATGTCTTTTGCATCTATATCTTTGGATTCAACACTACTTTTTCCTCTGCCATTTCATAAGAAATTTGTTTTTGTCATTTCACTTGGAGTTATTATTTGTTTGATATACTTTCCGTAACTGCTGGAAGATTTAATCTATTTTTGGAGGACTTTCTTTTTGTGTATATAGAAGTGCTTTTCATTAGCAGGTGGACAGGATTCAGTTACCAGGAGTGATGAGCGCTTTACACAGCGAAACAGCTATCACCTGCCGGTGCTCCTATCATTCCGTTTGAGAAAAACACAGCTCAATGGCAGGACCGATATTCATAGCTTCTTGTCTGTATTACCAAGCTTGTCCATGACAAAGTCATGTTTTTCTTGGGGAGATTTTCTTTACTAAATGTTTGCTCCATTCTGTTTGAATGTTAAAATCGTACACACACACACACACACACACACACACACACACACACACACACACACACACACACACAAACGTATATATATATACGTGTGTGTGTGTGTGCGCGCGCGCGCGCGCGCGCGTGTGCGTGCGAGCGAGCGTGCGAGCGAGCGTGCGTGTGTATATGTGTGCGTGCGCGCGCGCTCGCGCACGCGCGTGTGTGTGTGTATGTGTGTGTGTGTGTGTGTGTGTGTGTGTGTGTGTGTGTGTGTGTGTGTGTGTGTGAGTTGTTATTTGATCCAGAAAAATAATTACACAGACGCGAATTGTTAAACATACTGTTCCTTCTTCTTTTCTCTCTCTCTCTCCTCCTCCTCCTCTCTCTTCCTCCCTCTTCCCTTTCTCTCTTTCTTCGTTTGCTCATTTTATCCGAACGACCCACAGCTGGTCATTTACACACTCTAATAAACATTATGAAATTGAATAATTTAAGATGGTTCCTGTTTCACGTTTATTCACACAGTAATATCGGGAGAGTGCTGTCCTCTCTCTCTCTCTCTCTCTCTCTGTCTCTCTCTCTCTCTCTCTCTCTCTCTCTCTCTCTCTGTGCGTGCGTGCGTGTGTGCATGCGTCCGCGCGTGCACGTGTTTGTGTGTGTGTGTGTGTGTGTGTGTGTGTGTGTGTGTGTGTGTGTGTGTGTGTGTGTGCGTGTGTGTGTGTGTGTGTGAGGCTATCCCTTGTGAACTGTTGAACGTAAAATAGGATACGGATTTGCTTCCCTCTTAGTGTGTGTGTGTGTGTGTGTGTGTGTGTGTGTGTGTGTGTGTGTGTGTGTGTGTGTGTGTGTGTTCGTGTATGTATGCACATAATCATGTAGGTAGGTAGGTATGTTTTTGTTTGTAGGTTGGTTGGTTGGTTTGATAGTCTGTGTGCTCTGTGCTGGAATTTGTGGTTTGCGGTTTAGTGTCCTCACCAGGATTTGTTTAAAATTATGGAAGTGTAACAATCGCATCAAGGAAAGTAAACTGTTCCTACTTGGTTTTTATTTTGTATTCACCGTTTACTATCCCTTTTGTGATTAAGATTTCCTTTCATACGAATTAAGCCGAGGTTGTTTGTGTTTGTCACTGTTTATGTGTTCTGCTTGACTTCATTCCAGATTTAAAAAGAAGCAGTGCCAATCATGAAGATGTTAATCCTAGTGTGTTCACTTCTCCAGCTATTGTTGCCGTGGACATGTGTGTCGGGTGAGGGTGCAGGCCAAGCTTAGATCTTCGCATTTTGGGGGATGTTTCCTTGTTTAGTCTATGTGCTCTGTCTTGAAATATATGCCAATAGGTTTGTGTCTTATGCAGCATTCACTTGTAGTTACAGACGGTGTAATTATAACGTCATGGGAACAAGGGTTTAATGTTTTGTCATTAAAACGTAAAAACGTAAAAAAAAACTCAACTGACCAACTTCACCCCTATGCCCCCAAAACAACAACTTGAAGAAAAGATGGCGTGCACACTCAAAGGCCACAACAACAATGTATTAAGCAAAGCTGAGGCAAGAACAAATAATGAATACATAATTAACGCCTTCCATTTTGCCATGCAGGAAGGATTTTTGTTTCAGAAAACATCTTTTTATTATGACAGTTCATACCGCACAACCTATGAAAGATAAAAAAAAAAAAAAAAACATACAGTAGAAATGAAAATGAACAAACATGTCGGACATAATGATAGTACCGATTTACATTTTGAAAACAAAAGGCCATAAAATGTCGGAGAGAGAGAGAGAGAGAGAGAGAGAGAGAGAGAGAGAGAGAGAGAGAGAGAGAGAGAGAGAGAGAGTATATGAGACAAACAGACTTTATATGAAAGTTTTACATATTTTGGTTTTGTAAAGACCTGTACAATTTCCATTGGGGCTGTGTCTTGGGCGACATAATTACAGTTTATAGGGAACTATAATTATGTCGATACGAATACAATATACAAAGTCTAAATTATTTATAATTCAGTCTTTGATCCTTAACCGCCTGCATCAATGGGAATTACCTGGAGAGAAAGTCTTTATATACATTTTTTTTTTGTTTTGTTTTTTTTTAAGCAACATACTCTTCAGTCTTACATCTGTATTTTAGCTTATTGAGAAATACCTGCAGTCTGGGATATATTTTTCTGGCTTACACTGATATGGACAGTACAGTGTTTAGTACATAACACAATAAAGTAAAATATTTGATCCATGTGTAGATCTTTGTCAGATCCAGCTATGCTACTGATTCAGTGATCTGTAAATCAAATGCGTATACATATTTTTGATTTATGAAATCCACCAGCATTTCCTCAAAACGTTGTATGACCGTACATTATTGAAAACATATGTAACATATGTAAAATACTTTAATTAACCAAGGTACAGAAAGCACATGCATCACTGTTCAGTGCATCACTTTCCTTCTGTACTACATCAGTAAAAACATATGTGTAATATTTGTAACAGTAACTAGTGTGCTGGTCCTCCTTACTGGAGGCAGTGACCTCCTCCTGCTGAGTGGAACCCGGGCCGCAAGGGCATCTTCCTTGGCTGAAACAGAAATGGCTGAGGACTCAGTCATTCCCAGTTTGAGTGGTTTGAAACTCGACAGTTTTTTTTAGCAATGTATTATTATCATAGCTCTGAATACTGCTGCCCTTCACGTAGCAAACTCTGATATTGGTTTTATGGAGAGTAGTCCACTCGCTATGACGCCTCCTTGATGGGACTGAATCTACTGGTAAAACTATAGCAGGCCAAACAGAATAGTGAAGAATATGGATTGTTCTTCTCTCTCTCTCTCTCTCTCTCTCTCTCTCTCTCTCTCTCTCTCTCTCTCTCTCTCTCTCTCTCTCTCACTGCAGGAATGGGTGGAAGAAAACAATCTTACAGGTGAATATCAGGCTGGTTTTAAGCGTAATTATTCCACAGTAGATCACATGTTTACTCTGATGGCCTTTGTTCAAAAAGCAGTTTTCTTTAGATCGCAAATTATATGTTGCTTTCATTGATTTTGAGAAAGCCTTTGATTCTATAAACAGAAGTATTTTATGGCCTATTCTACTGAAAAAACGGGGTCCCGGGAAATTGTTTTAGATGCATAATGAGCATGTATAAAAGTGTGAAGGCCAAAGTCAGATGTGGAGGGAAATTAACAGATTATATCCAATGTACCAGCGGAGTAAAACAAGGAGATGTGTGCAGCCCAATACTATTTTCCTGTTTATCAATGAATTAACTTCCGAAGTTGTTAATAATGGGAGGCATGGTGCACACAGTTTACTACATAAATTCTACAGTTGTTTATCCTTCTTTTGGCAGATGATGTAGTTCTGATCTCTGAAACAGTGATTGGCCTTCAAACGCAATTAAATAGTCTAAATCGCTCTGCTACTTCACTTCAGTTACGGGTAAACATGTTGAAAAGTAATATAATCGTGTTCAGAAAGGGTGGATATTTAGGTGTTCGAGAACAGTGGACTTACGATGGAATCCGGATGCCAGTAGTTAACATCTATAAATACCTCGGAATTTATTTTTCAACACGGCTAAGTTTTTCTGCTGCTTGTAAAGATCTTTCGAGCAGAGCTAAACATGCTTTGTAGTGTATTATGCAAAGGTTATCTGCGTTAGGAAATAAATCTTTTCATGTATTCATCAAACTGTTTGATTCTCAAATCCAGCCTATTGCACAGTATGGTGCTGAAGTATGGGGCTTAGAAAATGCTGCGCTACACTGTGAAAAAAAAAGTCCATTTATTTGCCCTGAAAAAATTTCTAGGTGTGTCTGTGCAGACACCAAACGATCTGATTTATGGCGAAACAAGTAGATATCCAATTTATTTAAATTCTGTTATAAGATGTATAGGTTATTGGTTAAAGTTACTTGAAATGGAAGACGTAAGATTACCGAAGAAAGCTTATAAGATGTTATTTGATTTAGATATGAGGGGCAAGGTGAACTGGGTGACAAAAGTCAAAATGAGATTATATGAATTAGGGCTGGGATATGCGTGGGTTAACCAGTGTGTCGGAAACAAGACTGCATTTTTGAAAATGCTTCGTATCAGACTTACTGATTGTAGATGGCAAGACTGGAATGCTCACATTCAAGAGAGTAATATAGATTTGATTTATACAGACACTTCAATCCACTACATCGCATCCCAACCTATTTATCTATACAAATGGACTGGCATTTAAAGTACATAATGACAAGATTTAGATTTGGAGTGTCTATATATTAATGTTCATCGATATCGTTATCGTAAAGAGTGTACCGAGATTGAACTTGTTTGTCCTTTATGTAAAGAGGCTCGTG
>JADBJO010000582.1:475000-480000 GCA_016801955.1 Conus betulinus
CTGCACGCGACCTTGTTATGTCGCAGATCGGATCTCTCTGTCTCTCTGTCTCTGTCTCTCTCTCTCTGTCTCTCTCTCTCTTCTTATTTCCTCTCTCTCTTTCCCAGATTGTGTGTGTATATGTGTGTGTGTGTGTGCGTGCGTGCGTGCGTGCGTGCGTGCGTGCGTGCCTGCGTGCGTGTGCGTGTGTGTGTGTGTGTGTGTGTGTGTGTGTGTGTGTGTGTGTGTGTGTGATTGCGTGTCTTTAGGGCTTCAGAGAGAGAGAGAGAGAGAGAGGAGGGAGAGAGAGAGAAAGATAGACTGAGACAGAGAGACAGAGAGACAGAGAGACAGAGACTGAGACAGACAGACAGACAGAGGCACAATCAAAGTCACTATTGTTTCTATAGACTTAAGGTCTCGATACCAGAAAACAGACAAACAAACGCATCTTCTCTAATGATGGATAGCAGCAGAACTTCAGAAGCGAACCGTCATTCTACGATTTGGAGACTGGACGTCTGAGCCTCATAAACTTTCTATGGGATTACCTCAAGGTTCTCCTCTCTCCCCTGTTTTATACAATGTTTACACTAAAGGCCTTGCAGACCTCTACAGAAACGGTATTGCTCGAGTGTTGACAACTAGCAGATGACGGTCTGATCTACAAAACATCAAAGAATGCTCAAAAAAGAACGAAAGCAGTTCAGCAACAGTTGAACAACATTGCGCAATGGTGTCAAGAAACTGGATCGTCCAGCAACCCAACAAAAGCCTAGACATTCGTCTGCACTCTCAACAACAAGACATCAGGACAAGTACTCTCACCAGTTTCCTTTAATGAAATACCAGTTAAATCAACTGACAGCCCACGCAATTTGGGTGTAGGCTTTAACAGAATGCTAACATTCAGAAAGTATGTTGAGACTAATATTCTTATTGTTCTTAATTGCAAAAAAGGTCTATTTGCCATGAAAGCAATGGCTGCTTAAGGCATTGAACAGCACCATTCCGACTGTATCACGCAAGCAAGCTTCTATATTATGTGAGGTATTTAGTTATAGTAATTTGTGTACATATCCATATCATAATTACGTTCCAGCCTATTGCCACATTGCACAGGTGATTTTGTTCTACTCAGTTTCGTCCAAAATGAAGAATATCCTATTTGGTCCACAAGTGCCAGTGTCAAGCCCCCGTCCATTGTCTTCAGAACATCAACAATAGAGTTACATTGACTTTCTAACACAATGTTATCAATTCTCGAATCAAAGCTGTTTAATCTAATTGCTGGTTCCTTTAAACTAAAACTGTCAGAAGAGAAGAGATATTCATAACCCAATTCCACTCAGATCTGTTGTTCTATATTTTTTTTCACACGTGAATGTCAGAATGTACATGTCTAGACCGAAAAACAAAGAGAGAACGAGATTATAATTCTCTGTAGAATTTTCATACCCCTTTTTGGCTGCAATTTGCACTTAATTATGAACGTGTGTCTTTGGTTTCTTTGTTTTAAACCTTTTATGTTTAATGTTTTTCTTATGTGCCAATCTTTTTTTTTCTTTCTTTCTTTCCTTTCCTTTTTTTATCTTTCCTTTTCTTATTTTCTTGTTCTCTTTTCCTTATCTCTACACAGTAAGATGGTATCAGCAGCTGTATTCTGAACAAAGCAAAGCACTTATCACTGTCGCCTTCCACGTTACGGTATTGTTCATCGATTTCGTCACATTTAGCTTTGACAAGGCCAATATCTCTGATTATTTGCTCTAAGGTCTTGTCTCATGAGCTCCATACTAGATTCTAATGATGTGACTTTGCCCCTGGATAACGTGTAGGATCTGCAGTGCATTTTTTTTTAATCGCGAGACTGTAGCCTACATATCGACCATTGTATCCGCGAGTATCTGGACTGCTCATTTCTAGTTGTAGCTCTTGAGCACTTTGTAACTGAAGGGGGGGGGGGGGGGGGACTTTGTAACTAAAAGGTGGAGGAAGGGGGGGGGGGGGGGGGGGGGGGGGGGGGGGATCGTTGGGAGCGTGAAGGGTTTCAGTTTTTAATATAAGCAAACTCGGTTGCCGGCGCCAATTCCCACCCGCCGCCAGAGCATTGACGTACCCCTGCCATATTTCGGGAGACCTCCTGTTTCCCTTCTATGACTTGGAAGAAAAACAAAAGATACCCCCCACCTCTGCTGATCAAAAACAAGAAAGACGTATCTATCAGCAGTTGCGCGAGCGATTCAGTTGAAATAATAAACTCAGTAAATAAGAAAAGGGGTGGACTTGCCGCTTGTGTCCTCTCCCTGCCGGTATACTCCGACCTCGACCTTTAAAACGTTGGAGACTATCCGTTCACACATAATTATTGTTGGCTCCCATTTGTACGGCTGTTGACTATAGCCACTTCTCCTCACCCCTCCCCTCTCCTCCCTACCCCCCATCCCTCCTCCACATCCTCCCTACCCACCTGCTATCAACCGATTATCGTAGCAGCCAAGTCCAGCTTGTGAAGCTTCCCACGCTACCATGCTCTTTCGTGGGAAGGATCTACAAAAGTAACATTCGTCTTGCATTAGGCTCTGGTATCTGCATCGAGAGAATGGCTTCCCTTGTTTGTGTCCCGATTCGACACCGTCAGAGTGAAAATGTAGGGCTTAAGCCTGTCTACAAGAGTTATCTGATCACAACATATGACACTGCATAATGCTTTATATTTTACCCTCGATTCATCCAGCTGTGCTTAAACAAACAAACAAACAAACAAACAAACAAACTGCGGGTCATGTGATGAGCGTTGATCGATCAAATGACACTCATAAACTCGGATGGAGTGGTCGTCCGTCTGGCAGCCTACGTCATGTGCGTACCATCAGATGTAGAGCTTAGTCACAACTCCTCCTCGCCGCCCCCCCACCCCCTTCCCAAACACCGTAGTGCAGGAGTTTGGTATGAATGCAGACTTGCACTTAGAGCGATCATCTGTGCAAATACTCGCACCTAGAGGGATGATTTATGCAAATACTTGCAGCTAGAGCGATCATCTATGCAAATACTTGCATCGAGAGCGACCATGTATGCAAATAATGCACTGAGAGTGATCTTCTATGCAAATACTTGCACCGAGAGCGATCATCTATGCAAAATGCTTGCACCTAAAGCGACCATCTATGCAAATGCTTGCACCTAAAGCGACCATCTATGCAAATACTTGCAGCCAGAGCGATCATCTATGCAAGTGCTTCCAGCTAGAGCGATTTTCTATGCAAAAACTTGCACCTAAAGCGACCATCTATGCAAATACTTGCACCGAAAGCGACGACCCCCCCCTCCCCCCGCGCGCCCCCCCCACCCCCACCCACCTCAAAGCGTGTGCGCTAACCATGAGCACGTGCAACTGCCGAAAATATATCGCCCACATCCTGTGCCTTCATTCAGCTCGTCATTTTACCGAAAAAGTTCATTTGGAAACCTTTTTTGTTTCTATTTCCCACCATAACACTACAGATAATTCAGGTTACTAGAAAAAAAAAAATTTCAGAAACTAAGAAATGCTTACAGAAAGTCAAAAGAAGTCTGTTTTGTCATGATGATAACAGGAATGAACTTCATGCTGTAATATGTAAAGATTATTAGTTTCAATAATCATCTTGGCAAAACACAAATGGACTATTATGGGTGATTTTGGCGCGGATTGAAAAAAAAAAAAGGTTCGTGTGACCAGGTTTCAATTCAGTTTGTTAACGAGAGGACGTACCGCGAGGCCTAGGTCATGTCAGCCAGTCACTGTTTTCTTATCTTTCTAGTGCTGCGTCGTCAAGACCTTTGTCGCACACACTTGGTTTTAAACGACTATAGACAGGCAAGCTAGGAGGGACAGGGGTGAGACAAACGTGACTGTTACGGTTCATTTAATTTTTCATGCTTAGCCTACGCTGCATTGTTTCTCGGGTCGACATCTGAAGTGAGATTAGAGCCTAAATGACCGTCTGTTACAAACACTGGGGGTCGGATTAAAAAAAAAGAAAACAATAACAACAGTTACCGTAACATATTGATTATTAAAGAATAACGGGATTTAAGACCACAAAATAATAAACGCATAATTGGCCTGTTTACATCTTGCCCTCAAGAAATGAAACATCTTTTTTTAAAATCAAGTGTGTGTGTGTGTGTGTGTGTGTGTGCTGTGTGTGTGTGTGTGTGTGTGTGTGTGTGTGTGTGTGTGTGTGTGTGTGTGTGTGCGCGCGCGCGCGCGCGCGCGCGCATCCGTGCGTTTCTGGATATGCTTCATGCTGTGATAAAGTAATGACGCTTCTGTGAAACCGCTCGTATGTCACGGCTTGCTTTGAATTGAGCGAGGCTGACAAGTCTTGTTTCCTTTTACATTGTGCAATGTACTCACAGTAACTCGCTTAATGTCACTGAACAGACGCAACTTGTGTATCTAATACTAATAAAGGTGTACAATGAACAGATAAATTTAGTCGCCCGATCGCCTGAGGAGAGTGCATATGCAGGTGGGAAAGTACAGTTCAAAACTAAACAACCGTTAACTTCAATCTGGAATAGACGACTATACTCACTGGTTGCGTAGGAAGCCGAAACCGTTACATAATCCCACCGACATCACACATAATCATTTGTAATACACCAGCCTCTACAATTGTCGACATTGTCAGGTCTGGGAGCTCAAATGTGTCGTCGCCAAATCTGTAGCCTTGCTTCTGACATCTTCACTCCAGAAAACATCTTTACCATCTTAAGAAAAAAAGTTTTTAAAACGGTAAGTAAATGTACAGAGTGAGAATGATGTTGAAAGGCAAGAATCGACCCTTCATGGTGCCATTATCCACATACGCTACTGAAGGGGAGGAGGGTTGGGGTGAGTGGGGAGGGAGCTCTCACAATCGCACTACTCATGCGAAAACAACTGCTAGAATAGGAGTTCCCATTAAGATGTAGGAACTCGCTTTAGTTTCGGGTTTTTGATGTTTGCTACCTTTTGAAAAAGAATGTGT
>JADBJO010000582.1:492500-515000 GCA_016801955.1 Conus betulinus
ACAGTTACAAACGGTAATCATACACAGTGTAAATTCATACATATACAGGTACAATGCAAAGTGCAAAATTGAACATGTAGTTAATGATGACGGCACGTCTTGCAAAGGCTTTATACAAGTATAATGATATGTTTCGTATCGTTACAACGTTAGCTAAAAAAGTTACAAAAGTTATTGAGAAAGTTGTTCTTGATCAGCTCCTTGACTATTTAAACACACACTCTTTGCTCAGTCCTAACCAGTTGCTTACCGGCCCTCGCACAGTACTGAGACGGCACTGATCAAGATCACCAATGATATTCTGTCTGCCCTGGATTGTGGCGATGTATCTTTGTTGACTTTGCTTGACTTAAGTGCAGCTTTTGACACTGTTGATCATTCTCTCCTGTTCACACACTCCATTGTCATTACAGCATTTCTGGAACAGCCTGGTCTTGGTTTCAGAGCTACTTAACAAACCGCACACAGTCTGTCATCATAAATGACTCCTTATCTAAGACAGAACCATTATCTTTTTGGCGTACCCCTAGGCTCAGTATTGAGTCCTGTCCTATCCATTATGTACACAAAACCTCTCAATGCTCTTATCGAACGACAGTCCATCTCTTACTTGTCATATGCAGATGACACCCAACTTTACAGCTCTTGTCATCAGTCGAAATAGATTAAAAAGAATATACAGAATAAGCAAAATTGTATTAGTCAGGTAAAATCTTGGATGACTGAACATAAATTGAAGTTAAATGATGATAAAACTGAGGCATTTCTCATTCACTCGAAGAAATCCTTCTGACACTGTCCTAAACCATCCAATATTCATACTGGAAACTTTGATATTGCGCTCTCCCCTTTTGCACGCAACCTAGGATTTATTATATCTGATGACGTGTCACTCGACAAGCACACATCGCACATTTGCAAATCAACTTATGCAGCTCTACGCCAGATTAGTTCTATTCGCCACTACCTCATAATAGCAGCAACAAAAACATTAGTCTGTGCCTTTGTCCTCTCTAGACTTCATTATTGCAACGCCCTTTTAGCGGGATGCCCTAAAAGATCCATAGATAAGCTACAAAAGGTGCAACATTCAGCTGCAAGACTAGTATTTAAGCTAAAAAAAAAAGTTCATGTTACATCTTTGTTACAAACCCTACACTGATTGCCAATTGAAGCATGCATTCAGTGTAAGGTATCCCTCCTTTGCCACGATTTCTTTCTCAGAGTCTTCTCCAGCTTATTTTTCCGATCTGCTGTCTATTTACTCACCATCCTGACCACTCCGTTCGTCTACAGATCATCCGAGTGCATTCCGAGGACTCGCACTAGGACTTTTGGCGTACGTTCTTTTCCATTTGCTGCCGCAAGACAATGGGAATTCACAGCACAAATCTATCCGTTATGTTCAGCCAAAAATAATTTTTAAAAAGGCATTAAAAACATACCTATTTAAATTGCATTATGGTTCCAAATAAGCACCCATCTTTATTATGTCCTTGTTTTTAAAACAAAACATTAGGTAATCAATCATTTTATATCTTGTCATGTGTGTGTGTGTGTGTGTGTGTGTGTGTGTGTGTGTGTGTGTGTGTGTTGAACGGGTTGTCCTTGTTGACATATTGTTTTACAAATGAGCTATAAATCTTACATGTGTAAAGTTTATTGTTCTCATTTGCTTGTTCATTTTAAATGCTTTACGTTATTGTTCATGGTGACATTAACTTATACATTTCGTGTTTCTTGCACCTTTTTTATGTTTTCATGTAAAGTGTGGTGAGCGCAGTCAGTCGTAGACCGCGAAACTGCGCTGTAGAAGTCCGCACATTATTATCATTATTATAGCTGATGAAAGTAAGAGGCATAACCTGAACAAACATGGATTCATATAGTACTTTCTTGGGATCAGTTCTTTTCCTAGATCACTATAAGCTGGGCACACAAGGACAAAACAGATTTCATCTTCCTCAGTAGATGAACATACTGGACATAACAACTGTGACTCAGTTGTTCTTGTATACCGTAAAGAATGTGTAAATGTAGACGAAACCGCAAATCTAAGTTTTGATAGAGCATTCTTTACAAATTTTGTTACATTCATAGACACACAAGACTCTCTTAAATAACTATTCTTAAACATTCTATAAAATCTATATCTCTCATTTCTTTTTTGCGTGCAATTGTTGCATTCCTGCCACCTGCAATCAGTTATTCTCTGTCTCTAACTTCTTTAATAAATGTTGAAACCGATTCCACATCCTGATTATCCCAAACATAAGAAAACCCATATTTGTCTAAAGTTGTACGAACATTTGTAACCCACGCATGCTTCCCCTTTTCGTCAAGAGAATGTAACATTTTATATGCCTTAAACGGCTATCCGTGTGTCCCCCCCCGGAGAGAGAGAGAGAGAGTTTTTGTATTCAATAACATTTGCAGTATTCGGGTAGTGTGAAAATACTATATATATATATATATATATATATATATATAGCGATAAAACAATAAATTCCAAGGATAAGTACCGAGCGCCATTCCAGCAACTTACAGAGCAGCTTGGTGTTGCAATGACTGCAAGAAATATCGAATTATAAACAAAGCTTGCTCTAATGTTTCAATATATATATATATATATATATATATATATATATATATAATTATAAACAAAGCTTGTTCTTATGTCTTAGATTGTAGAAATAGGGGGGTGATAAGCCTTCATATCTGCAGTGGTAGATAATTCTGCCTAACTGACAGTATGTGCTTGAGTGGGTGAATGGGGAATAATAAATGTTTCTCAAAATGAAACCTTCTGCAAGATTATAGTTTCCAAAGGGGGAGACAATCTCCAATGGGGAGGAAGCTCACTAACATATAACTCCTGGCCAGATACCGGTATTTCGAAACTTGATTGTTTTTTCTCAGTGATCGCGGAAAGTGGTAATTTGACGCCTCTGCCTTTTCGATTTTAAGAAGAATGCTATCCCAGAAAAAGGCTCGTGTGCAGTACCGTAGTATGCTTGTTGAGTTTTCAAAAAACAACCAAAGGTGCCACCTAAGAAGCAAAAGAAAATCATAAAAGAGCAAAACAAGCTACATTTTCTTGTGAAAAGTAGAAAACATAAAGCGATAACCTCTTAAGACACAAGTGCTGAGGGCCAGTTTCTTGGAATTAATCCACAAGGGACAAAAATTACAATTAACTAATAAATTCCAAGGATAAGTACCGAGCACCATTCCAGCAACTTACAGAGTAGCTTGGTGTTGCAATGACTGCGAGAAATGAATTATAAACAAAGCTTGCTCTTATGTCTTAGATTGTAGAAATAGGGAGGTGATCAGCCTTCATATCTGCAGTGGCAGATAATTCTGCCTAACTGACAGTATGTGCTTTAGTGGGTGAATGGGGAATGATAAATGTTTCTCAAAAATGAAACCTTCAGCAAGCTTATAGTCTCCAAAGGGGGGAGACAATCTCCAATGGGGAGGAAGCTCATTAACACGTAACTCCTGGCCAGATGCCGGTATTTCGAAACCTGATTGTTTCTCCTCAGTGACCGCGGAAAGTGGTAATTTGACTTCTCTGCCTTTTCGGCACCTTTGGTTTTTTTTTTTTTAAAACTCAACAAACATACTACGGTATTGCACACCAGCCTTTTTCTGGGATAGTATTCTTCTTAAAACCGAAAAGGCAGAAAAGATGGCTTAAGCTACATCCAGATTACAACCGGACAGATGCCTACTACCTCCTGCCCTGACCAGACCAAGTAAACATTGCGAGGCTGAGGACAGGCCACTCCAGGCTATACCATCACATGTTCACAAGGTTCCGCATTGGCGAGTCTGCTGTGTGCCCCTGCGGTACAGCCCAGTGACAGTAGGACACTTCCTGCAGGACTGTCCAACACACCATAGCTTGAGAGCAGAGACCTGGCCTGCTGACCAGCCGATGAGGGATAAGTTCTACGGATCTCAGGAGGGTCTCCTCCGGACAGCAGCCTTCGTCAGTACATCGGGGGTCCCTGTCTGAGCAAACGACGAAGAAGAAGAACTGCCTGACGCACACTGCTACTGGCCAGTCAAACCACTCAAAATATCTATTGTATTTGTAATTCCTTCACCTGTGTTGGATATAAGCTGTTGTTCATCTTACTGGTGTTGCTACCAATATACTGAGGGTGGCGCTGACTGATTATGTTTGATGACAGCTTCTGATGGTTGGTTTTTCTTTAAAAAAAAAAAAAAAAGAAAATGCTTCACCAAGGTACTACACGAGGTGGATATCAGTTGTCTATCTGGGGTACGGGTTTTTTGTGTTAATCTCTGTGTCATCATGTGAGACGAAGTATTTCTTGTGAGTTAGAAAGAATTCATGTGTGCATTGTTAGGTAAGCAGTTGAAAACCTTCTAATATTCATAATTCGTGTTTGCCGTTGTGTGAATGCTGTTGTTCATTTCCTGTTTTATTTGGCCAGTATTAAAATATGTTACCAAATTCTTCTTCCTCCTGTTCCTCCTTCGTCTCCTCCTGTTTCAACTCCTTCATTTTCTCCTCCTGTTCCTCCTCCTTCACCTCATCCCTTTCCATGTCCTCCTCCTCCTGCTGCTGCTCAAACTCCTCTACTCAATGTCATTATTATTTTTTGTTATTATCATTATGATGATAACAATGATGATGATGATTAGATGGTTGTTGTTGATTATATTCTGATTTTTAGAGTAGTAGTATCATGCCATCTGCTCCTAATGCTCCACTTCTCGATGGCATCTTTTTATTATTATTATTATTATATATTATTATTATTATCATTATTATTATTATTGTTGCTATTGATGTTGTTATTTGAGAAGTATCATCATCATCATCATCATCATCATCGTATAATAATGATTATAGTAATGATGAATATTATGATGATGATAGTAATAATAATAACAATAATGATAATAATAATATTGATAATAATAATAATAACACTACTACTACTACTACTACTACTACTACTACTACTACTACTACTAATGATAATAATAATAATGATGTGGATAACGACGACATCATCATCATCATAATACTATAGTAAATAATAATCGTAATGATAATTATGATGATGATGATAATGATGATGATGATGATGATGATGATGATGATGATGATATCATCGCCATCCACATCATCATCAACCCCATCATGACAATCATTGTCATCGGCGTCGTCGTCGTCATCATCATCATCATCATCATCATCATCATCTTCATCATAGCTATCATCATCAACATCATCTTTTTATCTGATCAGCTTACTTTGGTAAAAAAAAAAAAAAAAAAAAATCTGATTTTTGTATCAGCTTTTTGTTCAGTTATATTGATTGATCGTTTTCGTTTCCTTGTCAGCCTGTTAGTGTACAACATCAAAATGTACTCAATGTTGCAGTTTTGGTCGTCGTCGTGTCTACACCGTCATGCTGCTGGCCATGCTGGCTTCCGCCTTAGGGGTCATTTTCGTGTCGTCACTTCCGGCTTTGATGGCGCTACGGTTTCTTGCAGGGGGCACAACTACTGGTTCCTATCTGTGCACCTACGTCCTCGGTACGTTATGCAGACTGTCATTGACTGGGTAGGGGAAGAATGGGGGGATATAGGGGCTCAGGTGACACGAGTGTGCATGAGCGGAAGGGGGTAGATTGAGTAGGGGGGCAAAGAAGTGGGTGATGCAGTAGAAAGGGGGAGGGGGATATGGTTCGATGGGACCTAGGGATGGGATGGTAAAATAAACAAACATGACATCATGCCTGCCTGTATGATTGTCCCCGCCCTCCTCCTGCCCCTTTCTTGTCGGAGAAGTCAATACAGCTTCTCTTCATACACGTTTCCTGACTTTCCCTGCTCTAGGCATGGAGCTGGTGGGGAAGTCCCAAAGGCGGTACATCTCCGTGGCCTACAATGTGTCTTCCATCACCATGTCCTTGCTGGCCGTGCTGTCCGCCTTCTTCCTCAGGCACTGGGCGCACTTTCAGGCCTCCCTGGCGGCTCCATGCGTCCTCATCGCTGCTGGCTATTTGTGAGTGATCACAGTGAGAAGCAGGATGCTGGGTCAATAGTTCATGATGATAAGAATCTGAATGAGGGATAATGCGTCACTGAATTCAGGGCTATGAATTCCGTTATGACCTGATAATTGATAACCTCATGGTAAATTTACGTCACGGATGTCTGGTACTCTGTGAAATTCAATTGAAGTACATCATGCAACTCTTGTAAACCTTGCCTTGTTTTATACGAACAATGTCAACCACACATCAAAGTAGTAGCAAACGTCAAAGTTACAAAGAAGCATGTTCGTAACTGGGATTTGTGTTGTGGGCATCAACAGGGAAAAAAAAATGAGCAAGAAGCTCTCCAAATGATTTAGATCTGAAGAAGAAAAAAAAAAGGAATTATGTTTGCATAGCCAGTTCCTGTAATTCTCCTGAACAGTCTGGTTTGATTCCATCACTGAAATACACACCACCTCGATTCAGTTTATTTATTTGTAGCACGGCCTACCACGAAGGGGGATAAGGGGGAGAGGAAGGGGGGTGTCGGTACACCTGGGCTGGCACACTACTTAACACAACCACCATGTTGATAATCAGATAAAAAAAAAAAAAAATCTGTATAGTGTCTGGTTAATTTTCTTCATAAACCATACTAGCACGTTGAATCGCATGCTGTACAACGCAAGTAAATGCACGAAACAATGTTTTATTTGGCCGGTTACAAATTAAAAAAAGTGTGAGATCTATCAGGACGAAGGCATAATCAATGGCGTGATGAATCTGTTAACAAACAGCTTGATTTCATTGGTGAATTTTCCTTTTTTTTAATGTAGGCAGTAGATTTATTGTTTATTTTCCTGGTGAGTAATTTCCCAACCGCTTAAAAGTTTCTGTAAATATCACAGTCCGGTTCATTTTTTTTTAGTAGTAGTACATCGACTCAATCAAAAGAAGAGTCCAGTCTTCTAGCCCTTTGCTCGAATTCACAATTTTATCAAGTCACATACAAAGTGAGTGTGTGCGTTTGGAAATGATTATGTGATATATTCTTTTGAGTCAAATCTGCGCCGTCATGCGTTTCAGTTTTGTAAGTTACTCTTTCAACTTCAGCTATTCCGCATGGAACCAACGAAAACAACAACGTTATGAGACCGTTTAAGATTTTAGCACTATTCGACTAGGCTATAACACTCTTTTGCTTAAAGCGCTTCTATGGTCACAAATATATTTATCTTTGCTATTCATTTCACGTACAGAAGTGACAATAAAGCTGACAGTTACACGAAGGAAACCGACATGATCAGATCTTTAAGGTGGTTCATGGTATAGTGACTATGGCTGCCATTGCTTTCATGGCAGATATACCTTTTTGCATCTAAGAACAATATTCTCAACATACTTTCTAAAGGTAAGCATTCTATCAAAGCCTATGCCTAAACAGCGTAGGTTGTCAATGGTTTCAATTGGTATTGCATTGAAGGAAACCGGTGAGGGTGTAGATCCTGTTGTCTTGTTGTTGAGAGTGCAGATCGATATCTGGGCTTTTGCAGGGTTGACAAACGATCCAGTTTCTTGATATCACTGAGCAATGTTGTTCAACTGCTGCTGAAGGGCGTTCGTTTTCTCTTGAGCATTATTTGAAGTTTTGTAGATCAGACCGTCATCTGCTAGTATCAACACTCGAGCAATTCCGTTTCTGTTGAGATCTGCAAGGACTTAAGTGCAAATTTTGTATAAAACTGGGGAGAGAGGAGAATCTTGAGGTAATCCCATAGAAAATTTATGAGGCTCAGACGTCCAGTCTTCAAACCGTAGGATGATGGTTGGCTCATGAAGTGCTGCTGCTGACTCTAAAGTCAAAGAGTAGTTCCATGAGAAGCGAGAACCGGACTTTGTTGTGTGCATCTTCGAGGTCTATCGTAACTGCAAGAGTTTTCTTTCTTTCTTTGGAATTCTTCGTATATTTCCTAGGCAAAACTGGCCGCATTTTCATATGTACTTTTACCTGTTCTGTAGCCTCCTTGATTTGACGGGAGGATATGTCGACTTTCAACGTCGCTTGCGAGTGTCTTTGTTATGATTCATTCCATGAACTTTCCTGCTACATTTTGCATAGTGAGTATGAGGTAGATATTTAGCCGATGATGATCTTTCCTGGTTTTTGGTAAAGTTTTTAGGTAACTGTGTGTCGAGTCTTCTGGGGAATAGCCTTTATCGATATTATTGTGGTAAAGATCTGAACACCAAGAGAGGAAGTGGCCGCGTATCCAGACAAAAAGGAAGAGCAAGAATCATCACCAACCAACCAAATATTGGAACTATCTCAAGGCTAACACTGCGAAGACTCCAAGAGACTGGAGCAAACTCATATTGGGACTTTCCAATAACAAACAGAAATTATCGAAAACATGTCAAGTGAGAAGACTTTGAATCTCTCAGGGACACCAGTGTATACTAAAGATGTGTATGCGCTGGTGTGTGTTCATTTGTAGGCTGATGCCGAAGCGTAAATTGGAGCGTCCACAGATGTGCAGGCCTTGATGTGTGTGTGTGTGTGTGTGTGTGTGTGTGTGTGTGTGTGTGTGTGGTTGGTAATGCTATTGTTATTTTGTTATTCTTGTTACACACACACACACACACACACACACACACACACACACACACACACACACACACACACACACACGGCGCGCGCGCGCACCCACGCACTCTCGTACACATATACCCACATTCAAGGGTGTGCATGCTCTCGATCCTATGCGATCATACATACACGTGCATGCATGCGCACGTACACGCGCACTCACTTGTGCACATACAAACACACACGCGGATACATACACGCGCATGTGTATGTGACAAAATGCAAAGGCACACACACACACACACACTCACACACACACACACACACACACACACACACACACACACACACACACACACACACACACACACATACATCTGCAGATACGTGCGTGCAGAAGCATGCTCACACAAGCCCTAAAAACCACATGCGCATGCACTTCTGCACACACACACACACACACACACACACACACACACACACACACACACACACACACACACACACACACACACATACACACACACACACACACGCACACACACACACACACACACACACACACACACACACACACACACACACACACACACACACACACACACACACACACACACACACACACACACACACACACATGCACGCACACATGCATTCGCATACTCGCACACCATGCACACATGTATACGCTCACAAACACACACGGGCCCATGCTCACACACGTGTACGCTCAACACACAGACATACAATGATGATTATGACACAACAAATGTTAGGTAGGTACTCAAGGTCTGAACAGTGCGTTGGGCGAATGCTTAGGTCATTTATCCATCAGCTTTACATCGGGCGCAGTGTGGCCTCAAAACTTAGCGGATGTGGTGTAGCGTATATGGACTAGTCAGCGCGTAGTAGTGACACCTTCTTGATGAAATTGAAACTGAACCGAAATGCTCCTGTTGTAATGGTAGTAATATAGCAGCAGTAGATGCTGCTGCAGCGGGAACAACAACGATAGTAGCGGCAGAAGGAACAGCAGCAGAAGCAGTACTTGTAGTAGTGTTTTTGCAGCAGATGTTTTGAGAAGTATAAAACTGTTAATGATGGTGGTGGGTGGTGGTGGTGGTGGTAGTGGTGGTGGTGAATTTGATATAGGATTTTGTAATCATTGACATTAACATGATTTTACCAGGTGATGAGTATTTTCCAGCGTCCGAAATTTATTGAAAATTAAGATATTTTTGTCTCGAAGAAATTATTCTGTACAATGATTGTTTTTTTTTTTTTTTTTTTTTCGTCTTGTAACATCTAGGCAGCAAAGTATTCAGTTCTTGAAAAGTAGACAAATAAATCAATTACAGTAAAACACCCTACTTATGTTTTGCTGCGATGATTTTGTTTCATTTACATTCTTCCTGCGCTTTGTTTGTGTTAATATTTGCACAGATAAATTTGGTATCCCCCGTGCACCAACTTGCGTTCTATCTTAAATTCGAGCGCGCGCGCGCGCGCGCGCGCGTGTGTGTGTGTATGTGTGTGTGATTTCTTGTTCTTTCACCCGCCCTCTCCAGCTTCATCCCAGAGTCCCCCCGATGGCTGATGTCCAAAGGGCGGGTGAGGGAAGTTCAGGGGATCATGAACAAGGTTGCACGTGTTAACGGGGTCTCCGAGCCCATCACAATCCAAACTGCTGCCTGGAAGAGAAAGATTCTGAGCAGATGCCCTCCACCACTGCAGCCTCTACCGCTGCCAGCCCCCTGCAGCTGTTCCGAGTACCACGACTGTTTGTACGCTACAACTTGCTTTACTTATGCTGGTGAGTGCAAACGTCTCCTTTATCATGGTCTTGTGGTTAAGCTTGCGCGAATCGAAAATACATGCCCTGTTGTGTGCGATGTATCCTGACGGTTAGTGCTCGGACCTGCCCTCTTTTACTGCACACACACACACACACACACACACACACACACACACACACACACACACACACGCACACACACACGGATGAAGTTTCTGCGAATTATGTCAGATTTAGACAAATACTTAGATAACATTGTACTGCATGACTTGTTTGGGAGACCGTAATAACACCAGAATATCAAAACCTCGTTGCACTTAAAAAAAAAAAAAACAGAAAGAAAAAAAAAACGTTTGTCCTCAACATACTTTCTTGACTTGCAATTGTTATCCCCAGCCTTTTCATGTCTAAATCATAGCCGACTGTGGTGCAGCACCCAATGTGTCATAACATAAGTATTGTGTCAAAGAGGTATAGTGCGTAAAATGTGTCTTGATCTTTAAGTGTTTTATACCCTTGAGGCAAAAGACAGACAGGCATATCTTCATTAGAAAAAAAAAGAATCATTTTAATCCAAACCAGTCAAAATAGACAAACGTTTTCACATGAAGATCACAAACAGTCATTATGATAATAACACAGTTGTAGTTATTTGATAAGTTCAAAAAGAAGACTTTTATGCCAACAGCACACATTTGTGTCGACATGTTTAAGAGTATTGTCTTTTGCAAGGCTAGGTTTGTGCAACTCATTCGTTCAAATCTCACTAGTCGTGACTAAGTGTGCCATAGGCAGTGGGATCAGAAATCACTCACCATAAGTTGAAGCAATACCTGTTTCTGAACCGTAAATGCTTAATATCACGACATGCATACGTCCCATGAGGGAAGTTGCATCGCTGAACCACCAAACAGCTATCCCAAGCAATATTAGACGACCTGTGTCCACAACTGACTTTTAGAATATTATTGACAGACTGAAGAAAGCCTGACACTTGGGAAACATCCTAAGGTATTAGTGACTCAAAGTATTTACGCTTCGTCTACCTGCTACTTGTCCTGAGGTGCCAAAGTACAAGAAGCGCAGCATTTCTGTGGAAGAAGACCAGCAACCGTTTTTTTTTGTTTTTTTTTTTGTTTTGTTTTGTTTTGTTTTTTTGCTCTGGGGTCAGGATGGGATTTGAGCCAATCATGCGTCTGAGGACTGACATTGTCTGAGTGACTTCCAGACAGTAGCAGCAAGAGAGAAAGATTTATTTGGATCCTCACACGAACGATCACACACAACAAACACGAAAGTCTTCTTGACAATTTTAAACAAAGTTCATCCAGATTGAAGATGCCGTTGACTCTCCCCCTATAGTCAATGCTCCTGCAACAGACATGACTACTATGTAACAATCCTTAACCGGTCTCAAGTTCTCTATTCCTTCCAGAACATTTTTTTAAGGGGGGGGGGGGGTTTTTTATCAGAGAGAGAGAGAGAGAGAGAGGTTGATAAGAGAAACAGAAAGAGAGATAGAGAGAGAGACATAAGAGAGAGAGAGAGACATAGAGAGAGAGAGAGAGAGAGAGAGAGAGAGAGAGAGCTCTTTTTTAAAAGGTAACTTTTGCCTGCCGGGGAAAAGCAATTCTCGAGTGATTGATATTATTCTGGAGTAAAATACTTCTACTACCCAATAGCACGGATTTTTTCATATACATATACATACACACGCGCTCGTGCGCGCGCACGCACGCGCGTATGCACAGAGATAATTGCTAAACAATACAGTTTATAAATCAGTTTTTCAATGTTAAAAATCTTCTTCAATTTCAATACAAGCAGCATAAATATTGTCTTGAAAGGCAAGATCTCAAACAGGAAATATTTTCTTCAACTGTTTAATTCTCACGCACCGAAAATCGGGATAACTTCTAATTTCACTTTCAACCTCCCCAGTGAAAGTCACTCCGAAATAGGATGATCATCTTTACTTAGAGGTATTTTTAAGAGGGTACTGTTCTCACGTAACAACCGAACGGAGTAATGCTACTGGCGAGGAATAGAAAACGAGAGACAAAAAGAAGGAAATTTGTTATCTGTCTGCAGGATCCTCATCATCATGAACATGTACGGCCTGATGCTAAATGTCTCCACCATGAAGGGCAACATCTTTCTCAACTTTCACCATCTTTGGTCAGCATGGACGGCCTGTCGCTCCTGCTCTTCGCACTATTAATAGAACGCATCGGAAGGCGCCCTCTGCTGACGGGTGTTACCGCCCTTGGTGGGGTGGCCTGCTTAGCCACTATCTTCCCAACCGTGCTGGGAGGGAGCCGTGAGTGTCGATCATCAGTTTCAGTTTCAGTTTCATCAAGGAGGCGAGGCGTCACTGCGTGCGGACTAGTCCATTATACGCTACATCACATCCGCTAAGTTTTGAGACCACACTATACATGATTTGAAGCTGATGGATAAATGGATTAACGACAAAGATGAGACAATTGAAGAAGAGGGTCTCGTGGCTACGACTCACCGGATGTCTGACCTACGCATTAGCCCAACGCGCTGGTCAGAGCTTGAGTGCCTACATAAACATTTGTGTGTGTGTGTGTGTGTGTGTGTGTGTGTGTGTGTGTGTGTGGTGTGTGTAGTGGATGTATACGTGTGTGTATGGGGTGTGCGCGTGGGCCCACGTGTGTATGTGTATATGGGCCCATGTGGGTATGTGTACATATCTGTGTGTATGTGTGTGTCTTTGTATGTGGGCGTGCGCGCATGTGCGTGTGTGTGTGCATTTGTGCGCTTATGTGTATGCGTGTGTGAGCGCACGTGTGTCGGAGTGGACTGCACACACGCCCGCATGTGTATATGTGTGTGGGTAAGAGCGAGCGAACGTACGCACACACGTTCGTATGTGTGCGTGTGTGAGTGCGCGGGCGCATATGTGCGTGTGCGTGCGTGCGCGCGCGTGTATGTGTGTGTTGTAACTGCATGCGTGAATGTTCAAAAGATGACTTGGGAACAAGAACAAGACAATCAGCTACACAATGTAAGTGCACGCGCACTCCTTCGCGCATACACACATATACATAACAATAAGAACAACTCCTCCCCCTCAAACACATCCCACACACGCACACACGCACACACACACACACGCACGCGCGCGCGCGCGCGCGCAGGCACACACACAACACACATGCACACGCGCACACACACTCTCTCTCTCGCTCTCACACACACACACACACACACACACACACACACACACACACACATACACACACGCACACTCACACACCAGCGCTTCCACACACATGTCTGTGGACTCTCTAATTAACACGCTGGCATTACCCCACTGATGAAACACACACACACACACACACACACACACACACACACACACACACACACACACACATATGCTAACGCTTGCACACTCATGATGTCCATGGACACTTTAGTTAACATGCTGGCATCACACCCCTGATGATGAACACACACCAGCGCACACACGTCTACAGTATACGCTGGGGACCCTGAGAGATCCGAAGGCTTATCGCAGTTGACATGTGTTTCATCTTTTGTGCCTTTTATTGAAAAGGACCAGTATGAGTTTGCCCCAAACTCTAGGAGGAGTCTTCGCAATGTTGGCCTCGAAATTACTCCAATGTTTGTTTTGTTGGTGATGTTTCTTGCTCTCTTCCCTTAAGTCTGGATGTGCGGCAACTTTCTCTCTTGATGTTCAAATCTGAAAGATGGTCTATGGTATAGTGGCTTTGCTCTTGTTTGCTTAAGTGATTTTTCAGATTTCTTATCACATCAGATCAGCCAAGCAGTAATCCAGTTCTTATTGTTGCCTTGCCAGCCAGTGTGTCTGCTCTCTCGTTTCCTTTAACTCCAGCATGCCCAGCGCAGTACATCCATATGAGTCTCTCCAATGGAAGGCTGCGCATTAGTTCATTCCAAGCAGGGCTTCCCATTCATTCCACTTTTTCACTTTCTGAAGGTTCATGGAGTCAGTCAGTATCATGGCTTGTTGAGTTTGAAACTGGCTTATGGATGTAAGCTAGTGGAGTGCTTGTGTCACTGCTTCTACTTTCCATTGTTAGACTTGAAGTTGTTAAACTGTGCGCACCATTGTCTTCCTGAATATTTCGGCCATTTTGCTTCACTCTCTATCTCCAGCCTGACTTAGCTTTGGTGATAGAACCCTCAGTGTATTAAAATGTCAGCTTTTGTGAAAAGGTCTTCTACCAGCATCTGAATTTCTGCGTTCGTTTTGCCTTCTGGCCATTCTCGACAATGTCTTGCAAGTTCTGGAGCGATGGCAATTTGGTCGAGGTGTTTCAAGTGGTCTGGATATTTCTCCCATTCTTGGTTTCTTTGACTTCTGCTAAGTGGCACACAAGCTGTATACTGTCTTCTGCCTGTCCCATCCATGATTTTCCACGTCCTAGCCGAGTGCTTTTTGTTTCCTTGACCACCACATGAAGTGGTTTTGGGGATTTTCAAGGGTTCTGAATATGCCTGCACCTGTTCAGCTTGTGTCTTGTCTGCACTGAATGATGATCGAGCAGATATCGCATAGTTTGAACTTGTGCGTCCTTTGTGGTTCTCAGGGTCAATCTCATTGCTTCATTTTGAATTCTTTCTAATTTGAGAAGGTTGCTGTTGGACAGTGTTGTAAGCCCTAATCCATAATCTATCACACTGAATACAAGTAAGTGATACAGTCGGTAGAGATGGCGCTGTTCAATGCCTTTAGCTGCCATTGCTTTCATGACAGATAAACCTTTTTTTGCATTTAAGAACAATATTTCTCAACATGCTTTCTAAAGGTTAGCATTCTGTCAAAGCCTACACCCGTATAGCGTAGGTTGTTAGTCGATTCAACTGGTATTCCATTGAAGGAAACTGGTGAGGGTACTTGTCCTGATGTCTTGTTGTTGAGAGTGCAGACTAATATCTGGGCTTTTGTAGGGTTGATGGACGATCCAGTTTCTTGACACCACTAAACAATGTTGTTCAACTGTTGCTGAACTGCTTTCGTTCTTTCTTCAGCATTCTTTGATGTTTTATAAATCAGGCCGTCGTCTGCAAAAGTTATCACTCGAGCAATTCCGTTTCTGTTGAGTCTGCTAGGCTTTTTGTGTAGACATTGTACAGAACAGGGGAAAGAGGAGAACCTTGAGGTAATCCCATTGAAAATTTATGAGGTTCAGAAGTCCTCTCAAAATCGTAGATGACGGTTCGCTCCAGAAGTGCCGCTGCTATCCATCGTGTAAGTGTCTTACTGATTCCATAGTCAAGGACTAGTTCCATGAGTAGCGAGAACTGGACTTTTTGTTGCATGCATCTTCCAGATCTATTGCAACAGCCAGTGTTTCTTCCTTTCTTTGGAATCCTTCGTGCACTTCATAGGCAAAAGCGGCCGCATTTTCTCATGTACTTTTACCTGTTCTGTATCCTCCTTGATTTTGATGGGAGGATTTGTCGATTTTCAAGATCTCTTGCGAGTTTTCTTGCTATGATTCGTTCCATGAGCTTTCCTGCTATATTTTGCATAGTGAATATGCTGTAGCCATTTAGCTGATGATGATCTTTTCCTGGTTTTGGTAAAGCTTTCAGGTAGCTGTGTGTCAGTCTTCTAGGACATAGCCTTTATCTAAAACTCTCCTGGTAGAGACTGAAGAGTTTGGCTCTCTCCTCTTCTGAGAGCTGTTGATGATATCTGCATACCGTACTTTGTCTGGTCCTGGAGCACTATCCTTAGTGCATCTAGCTATTGTGTCATCCAGTTCAGATTCTGTGATTGCATCACCAATGCCAGTCTGATCTAGGTGTTGGTTTAACTTGGTCAAAAATATTTCTTCCTTTCCTCCAGATTTCTTTGATCATTCTGTTCTATGAAACGTTTAAGTAGAGCCGACCCTTTCCCAAAATTTGTCTTCAGTTTTGTGATCCCATCAGCGTGTAAGATATCTGGGATTGCGTTTGTTTTTTTTTTTCCTTCCATGCGACTATAGAAGTGCCAGAACTGAGTCAGTGTTGTGTCATAATTAAGTGACAGACAAAACTGTCGCCACTTTGTTTCTTTTGCTTCTTCAGCTACTCTTTCGAATTGTTGTTCCGTCTTCTGATTCATGTCTGTTTTAATTGCTAGATCAGGGCAAGGTTTTCTTCTTTCTCTCTGCCAACTTCTGACAGACTTGCGTTTTCTCTTTCCAGGCTGTTTCTGTGTCTGTATTCCACAAATGGGTTGGACATTTGTTTTGTTTTGGTTGTAGCATTGTTTCGTTTGCATCTTCTACTCCCTAACGTTCCTATGGTATCCCCCTTCATTGTTGTATTGAAAAGGGTCCTGTTGTTTTGTTTGTGTAACTTTTGATGGTTTCTGTAAACTGAATACAACAGGGAAATGGTCACTTCTATGATGAAGAAGTGTTTTTCCGCACACACGTACCTGCTGTGAATTTTGGTCCAATGAGTGCAAAGTCAATGACACTGTCAGTGTCACCCTGCCTCCCTGTATGTGTTGGGGATGATGATGTCAGTGCACTAAGAAATACTTCATCTAAACACCGCTTTCAGTGCAATTCCTTGAAGATTGGTACCAGGTTGATCCCACAATTTCGAGCGTGCATTAAGATCTCCACATAGTATGACAGAGTCTCCAAATCCATGTTCTATTTCCTCCAGAAAGGTCCAATCCGTTTTTGATGTGTGGGTACCTGGATGTATATATGCATTGATGACTACAAGGCTTTTCTGATTACCATCCGGTCTTTCTAGCCTCACACCCTTTAGATCACGTGTGCTGCAACACCATTTTTCCAAGTCTATCCCGGACAGTTTGTTTTTCAAGGTTATATATATATATATATATATATATATATATATATATATATATATATATATATATATATATATTCATAGCTAGTCCTCGTCCATCATGCTTTTGAAGTATTATGAATTCATCCAATTGTAATGGCCTGTGGGCGGCACTTCTAATTTTTTGTAGACACAGAACATCAAAGTCTTATACTAGCTTTTCAATTGTTGAGATCCTCTTTCTGGTACTGCACCAGTTCCAAGTACAAATCCTGAACTATTTCTTGGATAGTCTTTCAGCTTTTGTTATATTCCTACCTACCTTTGAGGTACACGTTTTGAGAAGGCGTACGGTTGGGGTGAGGGGTGGGGTGGATGTGGTAATGGTATCCTGAGAGAATGATATATAGTGGATCGCAAGGGTATACAGTCACTTATTTAATGCTCATGTAGATCCTCGTGTCTTTCTTCCTTTCGATTTTCTTTGTTTTTTCATCCCTTCGCCCACTGCAACAACAACAACAATACCAACTGAGACATGATGAAAACAATAACAACAACGACAGCAACAACACACATGTCAGATATGCATGTCCTTTGAACAGATCTTAGAATGACTGTTTGATGGTCACCTGCGAACTGATTCATTCCTCTCTCTTTCCTTTTTTTTTTTCCTCTTTCCTTCCTTTCTTCATTCACCATTGGCCTCAAGCTTTTCTTCCCAATACATTACCCATAGTGGGTCAGATGGTTCTATATTCATCTCTTTTCTCGTTCTCTCCCTCCGCTGTTCCTTTCTCATTGATCACATGCCTGTCTTCCCAACAGACTGGATCTTGAGAGGATTGTCCATGGCAGGATGGATCCATATCAATCCCTTTCTTCCTTTCAACGTTCTCTCCTTCCGCTCTTCCTCAAGCATTGATCACATGCCTGTCTTCCCAACAGACTGGATCTTGAGAGGACTGTCCATGGTGGGTCGGATGGGTGTATCTACTGGTCTGATGTCCATCTACGTCATGTCTCCGGAGCTGTTCCCCACTGTGCTCCGCAGCTTCGGCTTAGGCAGCTGCTCCATGCTGGCTCGGATCGGGGGCCTGGCCTCTCCCTATGTGGCCGACTTGGTAAGATCGTTAGGATTGGTGTATATGTGTGTGTGTGCGTGTGTGTGTGTGTGTGTGTGTGTGTGTGGCGGGGGGGGGGGGGGGGGGGGGGGGGCGTGCGTGCGTGCGTGTGTGCGTGCTTATTCTATTATATATATATATATATATATATATATATATATATATATATATATATATATATATTTTTTTTTTTTTTTTTTTTTTTTTTTTTAGTATTTATAACCCCGCCGACCAACGTAGACAAACGAATCGCAAGGCAAAACGTGACGCGCTTCGACATCATACGTCTTCTTCAGGCAATAAGAACTCCGCCGAACAACGTGGACAAACGAATCACAAGACAAAACACAATGCGTGCGGAACTCTCAAGTCTTCTTCGGGCAAGATAAACAACACTCCGGACAACGAAAATGAAGCACGAACAAAAACGAAAATGACTTATCTTATCCAGTTCGTCCAGTGTGTGTGTGTGTGTGTGTGTGTGTGTGTGTGTGTGTGTGTGTGTGTGTGTGTGTGTGTGTGTGTGTGTGTGTGTGTGTGTGTGTGTGCGTGCGTGTGCGTGTGTGCGTGCGTGCGTGCGTGCGTGCGTGTGTGTATTTTCCTTGATTTAACACCAATCTTGCGCTGAATTTGACAAAGTTGAGTGATTGCTCGTTCTTCATTTCTGTTGCCCTAAGCGTTGTTTATCGTGGCTGAAGAAGACGTATGAGGTCAAAACGCGTCGTCTTTTGTCTTGTGATTCGTTTGTCCACATTTTTCGGCGGAGTTATTACAATACTTGCTTAGATTCCAGCCTGCAGTCGCCTCGCTTTGCAAACAATTACATATATATATATATATATATATATATATATATAAGTTATATATATATATATTTAACCGTTAACCTTTCCAACGAAAAGCTGACGGACGAACAGATCAGTGTCCTGTCCTTCGTTCCCAAAATCTGCCCCACTCTTGATCCCTGGACCACGGCCAACTGTGTGACGACGTGGCTGAAGGCCGCAGAAAACTTCGCTTGAAGGAAATTTTCTATGACCCCGACGCCCCTTCAGACTCTGAACCCCCTCCGAAATTCTACAAGCCTACAGGATTCTTGCCACCCAAAGGAAGGGAAAAAGAAATGGACATTTTTTTTTGTGATACTGTACTTAGCCGCGTTGAAAACTTCAAAATACTCCAACCCAAATTTGACAATCTGGCTTTTAGTGAACGTTTAGCAGTGAAAGAACTCCGCCAGCTTGTGATGAATAGAACTATCCGTATAAGTATGGCAGACAAGGGTGGGACACTCGTTGTGCAAAATACAGATGACTATATAAATGAAGCTTATAGACTTTTAAATAATGCTGACCATTACTGTGTAGTAGACAAAGACCCTACCACCCAGATAGCGAAACTTCCAAAAATATTGTCAATAAATTACATTACTAGATACAGGTGTAATCGATACCAACACCTCTAAATGGGCAATCAATGATATGAAATCCGTTCCACCCCTCTATTTTTATCACCTTCCCAAGATCCACAAGTCCTCACAGCAGCCTCCGGGTAGGCCTATTGTTTCAGGGGTGGGGGGCCCTACGGAAAAACTCTCAGTATTAGTAGGCCACTGGCTACGTGATATCGTTGCTTCTCTCCCCAGTTACATCCAATGCACCACTCACCTGTTAAACACCGTCGAAGAATGGAATTTAAAATATGGACCCTTTCCCAACCTGATTTTGGTAACAATAGGCGTAGTGGGACTTTATTCCAACATACCCCAGAATGAGCTTGTCATGTGACATAGCCTCACATCAAGGCATGTGACGCTCCATTACATTTAGTCTAGTGATATGAATTATTTCCCCCATGCCACAACTGTAAAGGAAGAATATTCATGTGGCTTGACTAGTGTAGAGGGGCGTCCCTAATAATTGTGAGGATCACTCAGTAAAATAGACAAGGGTTGGTCATTAGGTGAAAATAACCACTGATAGATAGTTCAGTAAGGGCTGGTAAGGTGCTGGTCATGTGTTTTGAACACTGAGTATGCACTCACTAGGAGGGGGGAGGAAAGAATTAGTTTTAGCCCAGGAGATGGCCTAAAGACTCGAACCCGTCAGGACGTTGGTCAGGGGTCCTCACCGCTGACCAGTCATTACCAGATGAGCCATAGATAGTGGGGAAAGGTACAGGGGAAAACCTAAAGAAAGAGAAAGAAAGACTTTATATCTTAAATTGGGAAGCAGGTTACTTACACGAACCTTATTCGTGTTTCAGCCCTTCACCCTTCACTCTTCACCCCCTCAGCTATTTCTCCTCTAATGCTGCGATGGCATCTGTTTCCTAAGTGCTGAGACGGGTGTTTAACGATGGCCATGGTGTGGGAACACACCGATAGTTCAGCCCCAGCAATTGAAGACCCCGGGTTGAGGAGTCAGATTTCATCGTTCCCCCCCAGAGTTGACTGGAGCGCTTTTTCAATGCGGGGGCAAGCGAGCGCTTTTTCTGATGCGGGCAGGGCATCATGACGGTATGAGGCGAGCGCTTTTTTCTGATGCGGGCAGGGCATCATGACGGTATGAGGCGAGCGCGCGGCAGGGCATCATGATGGTATGGGGCGAGTGCTTTTTCTGATGCAAGAATGGCATCATGATGGTATGAATTGTTTGTTTTCCTGATCTGGATCCTGGGCCAGTGTTGTGTAAAGGTCATGACTTTATGTTCTTGGAGGATGTGTGTATTCTTTCTCCGGCAAGAAGGGAGAATCTGGCAAGAGTTTATTCATATCAATTCGTCACTTGATTTATCTCTCAGTGTGAAGAGAGAGAGAAACATGTATAGAATTTGTTTGATAACTGCTGGAGTGTGATGTACATTGTTGGAATTGTTCAATTCGTTTAGTAAAGTGTTTTTCCCGGGAGGAGAGGGGGAGAAGAAAAAACATTCTGTAGTGCGCCTTTTGGTTGACTGGAGGGATTGCGTGTGGTACTAAATACTGTCATGAATGCATGTGTGCAAGATTGACAGTGTGACAGAGCTAAATAATGCAGTTGAATATTATCTTAATCTAAAAGCTGATCCCAACATACCTCCCACTGATACACTTCTAGAAATTATGAATCATGGTTTGGAAAAAAAAAAAAAACTTTATCTTTGAAAACCATATATATCACCAAATTTCAGGAACAGCCATGAGGAGCTCCCTCTGTGGCCAATCTGTTTTAGGGGGAGGTTTGAAACAGAACTTCTTTCTAACAGCCCCGTTCCTGTTGTTCAGCACTTCTGGAAAAGATTTAAAGACGACATACTGCTACTCTGGACAGGGACTCAGACTGACCTACAAACATTCCTGACGTATATCAATACAGTTCACTCCACCATTTAATTCACTCACAACACCTCTGTTGACCAACTTCCTTTCCTTTACGTATTATTATTACTTAGAGAGTGGCTTTATCCTAACAGATCTGCACACTAAACCCACTGATGCACATGCTTATTTACACTACAAGTCTAGCCATCCCCCCTCCTCCCCCCCCTGCAAAAGGAATTTACCCTACAGTCATTTTTTTTGAGAATCAGACGTATATGCTCTAAACCAGAAGATTTCATTACCCGCTCAGAGCAGATGTTCGAATTTTTCAGACTAAGAGGACACAACCCCAAACTCTACGCACTGCTCTTGAAAAGGCAAAAAAGACACCCAGACATGATACTCTTACTTACAAACCTAAGCTGTCCAGTCCTAGAACTCTCGTTATTGTCACTCTAACCCTAGCCTCCCCCTCTCCGCCAATGGCTTAAAGAATTATATCAGACAGTTTTAACCAGTGAGAAACAGAAACAGACCCATACCTCACCCACCCATCCTAGGAAAGAAGCAGCCGTCTCTCAAAGACTTGCTTATGCCCTCAGCCCTCCCCGTCAAACAAAATCCTAAAGATCCAAATGTTTTTTTTAAGTGTTCCAACAAATGTATTATTTGTAGAGAGCATGCCATGGAATCCACCAATTTCATTAGCCATCAGACCAAAGAAACATTTTCTCTAAGACATAATATTGACTATCAAACCAATGACATCATTTATCTCATGTTTTGCGAACTCTGTTAGAATTCTCAATACATTGGTGAAACAAACAAAAAAAATCACTCAGAAA